>CM060673.1:32143224-32195724 GCA_030686955.1 Odontamblyopus rebecca
AGGTCTGGAGCTGGAGTGTGGAGGAGTGGGTTCAGTTTTTGCCCGATAATAGAAGTAAGAGGTTCAATTCTCGCACAATACGCACATTTTTTTTTTTTTCCTGCTGGACTCGATCTACGTCTGTGTAATATAAAAAATAATAATAAAATAATTTTTTAAATCATCCAAGAATGACCATAAATCAGCAAAATATTGAAAACATATTGAACGATTACATTTAATTTGTCGTTGAGTATTATCATTGAATTTATTTGACTGTTGCTATGGCCAATTTTCTGCCAGATGCCCTTCCTATCAAAACCAACAATATTCAGATGGGAGGAAGCCAAAATGAGTAAATGCAAAATGATGTTCCATTTGTCCATTTTTTAGGTGTCAAATTTAACGATATCCAACGATATCGCTCTGTACGATATTTTCGCGATAATCATCTCACGGTACGATATTTATTGCAATATCTTGAGGAGGCTTACCAAATTGTGTATATGCTTCTTTTCTGTCATAAAAGTAGTAGTAAAAGTAGTAGTTGGAGTAGTAATAGTAGGAATAGTAGTAGTAGTAGTCGTAGTAGTAGCAGTAGTAGTAGTAGTAGTATCCATCCATTTTCTTTTGCTTATCGTTGTAGGAGTAGTAGTAGTAGTAAGAATTGTAATTGTAGTAGTAGTAGTAGGAATCATAGTAGTAGAAGTAGGAATAGTAGTAGTAGTAGTAGTAGGAATAGTTTTAGTAATAGTAGTAGTAATAGGAATACTACTACTAAACTGAACAGAGCAAAGGATCATGGTACATGAAGTTCTCTCCTGATTTATTTTATTTATTTTGATGTTGCGCCATAACTATGAATTTAAGGAAAGAAACTTGATATACTGTGACGTGTCGGCTCAGCTGATTTAAACAGGTTCTGGACGACAGCGCTGTCTTCAGTCCCACTTCCTCAGGACAGTATCCCCGGTGTGTGAGAGTAAAAAAGCCCCCTCGTCCTGGTTTATAGACACTCTAATGAGCAGTCGAAGCTGTGAAGTATGAAAACAAACTCTTGATCTGAAAAAAGAAACTGATAACACAAATTTTCAAAAGACCAAATAAATCTTCGCTGGACTAACTAAAAATACCAGGTTCAGCATTTGTGGATTTGCCTTTTTATACAATATAAACATGTACTTTACATATAGGGAAATCTGACCCTTGCTCCCCATCTTCACATTCTAGAACACAGGTGTCAAACATGCGGCCCGGGGGCCACATCTGGCCCTCCAAGACCTTTAATCTGGCCCTCGGCTGATTTTCTCTTAAAATATGTAAAATTTTCAGATTTTTCTGGTAATTTTCTACGCCGCTTAGCATAGCAGCATCTCCAGTGCTTCTGTGTGTGGCCGCCTCCCACCAGAGCAGCACAAATGAAGACTCGCCTCTTTCCAAACGCTCTTAAAGGACGATCGTTTTGACTGTGACCATGACGCCCTCATCAGCAAAGTGTCAAAAATAAGAAAAGTGGAGCTGAGTGCAGGATTTTCCAAGAAAAATTTACTAATTCTTCTTTTTCACGGAGGTGAATGGGAAACCTGTACGCTTGGTGTGTTTGCAACAAGTGGCGGTGCTCAAGGAATATAAATATAAAGGAGGAATATAAACACCACGATGAGACACAACATGGCGAAAAATACAATAACTTGAACAGAGAATGGAGTTTTCCAATCCGGCCCCTTTGGGATCAAAGTAGGTTGTATACGGCCCCCGGACCAAAATGAGTTTGACACCTCTGTTCTAGAACTTGAAAACTACCAATTATTGTGATCTGTGGGTTGAATGCTGCGTTCTTTTGAATGTCGGTAGTCCATAAATCCGAGTCAGTTCTCCCGACATCCGTTGTAAATGCATTCCATTGCAACAGTTAAGGAAAATATGGATGCCCGAGAAAGTTTAATGTCCAACCAACCCGATCTGCACTGAACTAGCCCGAGTTTATGTTTTCCATTCCACTTTCTCAAGGTGGAGGTCGGTTTTCCCTGAGTCCCGAGCCCAATAAAATGCAGCAGAAATCTTTCCCATGGCAACAACAAAAGTGTGCGCTTGAGTAGGATTCCAAACAGCAATCCCCGTGGTCCTGATATACAGCTTATCTCACTGCACCACGGCTGATCTTACACCACATACATGTTTTGAAGTGGGGTACACCACCTATTGTCTCTATGTTGTCTGAATGTTCCAAATTGCGGCATTAAACTTGTCTATATCTCCACGGAGACGAGCCGGCAACACCACCTGGCCTCGTTACAGGAGAACAGAGGAGCCGAGAATGAATGTCTCTCCGGGCGGCGATAAGATGTATAATTAATGCCGTGCTGTGGAACATTCAGCGCGATTCATGGAGACGAGATGGTGGCGTACTCTGCCAGAAAAGTCCCGCAGTGCGCCTTTAAATTCAAATTAAAGCGAGACAATTAGCCGGGGTGTCCTGCGGGTGACGGAGTGCGGAGATGATTCAGCCCCTCGCGGCGTAATGGTGCACAATCCAAACCCCTTCGCATTAAAGGGGACTGTTACTGTCGCTCTCCCGGTGGTTGTCAAGGGCACCCGGGGCACCCACCTCGCCTCACCCATCCCTCTGTGTCACCCGCTAATTAGCACGCGAGCATGTTTAATCAGGCTCCACGCAAACGAGCAGACATGAGCCGGTACTAGTTTATGATTCAAAATTAGAGTCTCGTGTGTTCTATTTGACGCTTTTGATTGACTAAAGGACTCACGTTCTGCTCGTTTCTATGGATACGTCACTGCTCTGCCTGGAATGTTCCACAGTATGACTTTAAACAGCTCTGCTTTACATTTATTCAGTTACAAGTGGTTTTATAGCTCAAACATCCCTAGAAAAAATGATATTCCGACTGGAAGCGGGGTCGCCTGTCCGCAGATCTGACCTGTAACTTGGTCCGGTTTGGTCTCCGTGATGATAGAAAGGTTTAATGCCGTACTGTGAAACATTCCGGACAAAGCAATAACATCGCTACGGAGAAAAGCGTTTGATGGAAGCACCAGAAAAGTTACACGATGCAGCTTTAAGACTTGTTTGGTCATTTTTAAAGCTGCAATATGTAACTTGCAGGGGGTCCGCTACCTGCATGTCTCCATGGAGATGTTATTTTTCCAGAGTAGTAATAGCAGTGCACCGCAAATTTCTCTTTGACCAAGATTTTAAAACTTCTATCAGGTTATTCATCTTGTTTATTATTGACTTACTCATTCTGAGGCTGTTTAATTCTAGCCTAGAGGTCGTTTAAGATTCAAGATTCAAGATTACTTTATTTGTCCCAAAGGAAATTTGTTTTGGACACAAAGGCTGCCACATAAACAGTACACATTAAACAAACATGAAACAAGACATACTTCAACATTCACTTTAACAACCACATCACATCACAGTCCTGCGCTGTGGCCTACGTTCAGGAGAGTCACTGAGATGGGCAGGAATGAGTTTTTATACGCCCGTTGTGTAAGACGGGACGTATTATGGTATGGCGCTGTCCGTCCGTCCGTCCGTCCATCCGTCCATCTGTGGACACTTCAAAGCTTTGAAGTCTGTGAAGCTTTGTCTTCATGAAAGATCTGAACTCTCTTCTCAAATGTTCTGCTGCTGAAAGCGAGAACAACCCACATTCTCTGCTTCTTTGAGCTTTGACACATTAAAGCTTTGTAGTGTCTTTAAGTTCTGTTGCTGCGATCTGATTGGTGGAATTCCGATTCTAGAATTCTATATACAATAATTCAAAGTACGGGCGTATTTTGCCCCGCTGGAGGAGCTCTTGTTATACCTGTTCAGGTGTCTTTTTCTGTTTTTAATGGGTACTCTATAGCGTCGCCCAGATGGTAGCAGCTCATATTGGGAGTGTAGGACATGAGAGGGGTCTGAAGTGATCTTTCTTGCTTGTTTGTTTATGTTAAGATATCCTGTCAAATAAAAGGATCTTGCTGCATGGACGGCTAACTTCACTACTTTTAAGTCATATTCTGATCAATTTAAGTGTTTATATCAAATTTTGGCCACAATTTTGCAGTGACAAAACTCTGAGGGTGTTAAAGAGTTACCATAGCGACAGCGGACACATTAGCACTGCCAAAAAGTTTGAAGATAAAAACAAAACTCAAGAAAAAAATGCAGCTTAAGACCTATTCAAATGGGATAAGTGCACCCCGGGGACATCTGGTAATTTGCAAATGACGGCTCCACCCTCCACCTCTGTGTTACTTATTGCATTCACACGGGCAAAGCAAAGTCGGTAAATTATTCTATTTGACTGACACTGACGGAGATTGAGAGAGAAAAGAACGTGAAGAGAAAAGAAAGAGATAGAAAACGCGTTCAATTATGACAACACATACTGAGATGCAGATTTACACAGACTCATATTATAACCAGACATCTGTGTTTGGCGAAATTTAGTAAGTAATTTGTGGCAGAATTTTGACTTTACAAATGACAGACATGGCACATATGCACAGGATTAATATCTCAGGTATCCTCCGTAAACAGTAATACAGTAATACGCTATCCCGAGGTATCAAAAAGTAGCAACAGAATCTGTTTCATTACAGTCATTAAAAAAATCTGCATAAGGACCTAAAGCCACAGCAGGACTTTCTCCCCTCCGCTCTCTCTCCTCTTCAAACGTGGTTCCGCTCGGAGATTTCCATCCACACGCAGCGAGGAAGAAGAAAAAAACTTGACTCGTGCTTCGTGTGTGATGTTGAGCCCAAAAGTTTGTGATGGAGACGTTTTACTGAACGTCGATTGTCGAGAGGGGACGAGGCTGAAGAGGAGAAAGTTCCCGCTTGAGGGCGAAGTCAGGCTTTCACGGAGGAGACGGTAACTTCTACTGCAGCGGGAAATATCACAGGCCGTGGACTGTCGCCTTTTACTTTATATTCCAGAAACCGCCTTTTCTGCGCTCTTACTGACTTCATGTGTAAAAAGACTAAACAAAGAATATACTTTGTACGTCGCCTGCGCTCTTTTGGAGCCTCTCGTCAGGTGCTGCTTCGGTTTTTCACATCTGTCACCCTCAGTGTCCTGCAGTGTTGTAACACCGTGTGGTACAGCTGTCTGTCACTCACTAAATCTGGTCTGAGACAATTGATTAAAATCTGCTCAAAGATTATGGGGCAGATCCTGGACGCACAGTATGAGGCCGAGTGTCATAACAGCACACTGTGACTGGCTAAGAACAACCCCAGCCACGTTCTAAACTCTGAATCTGTGCTGCTACCATCAGGGCGTCGCTAATCTGTGCCGAGATTTAAGAGAGTCAGACTGAAAAATTCTTTTGTCCATCAGTCCATCTTGAAACTAAATGAGGAGCTTAACCCATATAATGTAGGTGGCGAGTAGACACTTGTTTAACTTTGTCTTTTTCCTCATGTTATTGTCAGATGTGTTTTTGTAATGTCCTTGTTGTGTTTTTGGAGCTGCTGAACCTGGAAAACAAATTTCAAATCATTGATCTGACAGTAAAGTATCTATCTATCTATCTATCTATCTATCACTAAATGGAAGAAATACGTGCTGGCAATGTTTGGTTTGATCATCTCTTTCTGAATGGTTTAGGTGCAAGCTACAAAATAATTCTTAATTAGTCACCGTAATACCGTATAACCTGGTAAAATGCTGAGAAGGTTTAACGGTATCAAAGTCAGGATACTGACCAACCCTAATCCTCTAATTATTACAAGTCCCTAAAGCTCCACAGGTAATACTACCATAATTCCGAGTGAATAGGGCGTAAATCAGTTCTTTCTTGTCAGATCGTGTGAAAATAAAGCTCAGATTAAAGTCTAACAAAGCCTCAGACACAGCAGAGCGTACAGCTAGCATCACATTCCCAGGGAATGATGGTAGCTCCAGCCTTTCTAAACATACTAAGCCGCCTAAATAAGACATTAAGAACCAACCCATCTGCAAACTGCACCTCCAAGATGTCCGAATCCTGCTTGAGCTGTACATATAAAACAGATGTGCTGCTGGGGCCCATTCCGCGCGAGAACCACCAGGACAGCCCATTAAATCTCCAAACCCAACCCTACTCCGTGCGCCCGCCGCTGGGGAACGGGAGAGGCGCGCGTCCCCGGATCCGCAGAGACCTCCACATCGCGCCGCATTTCACCGTTTGTAAAGCAATCATTTCCATTCTCCGCCTCCACCCACTGCCCCGGGCAACGACGACTGCTGACTCAGATTTCCCTCTCCGCTCCCGTATGGAGAGTGACTTCCTCAACCGAGACCTTATTGATTTGGCTGTGCTTGTTAAGGGGGAATGTACGCGCACCTCTCGGGCCAATTTCAGAGCGGGCGGAACAGAGGGGAGGCCGCTGGGGTGTAGGCTGAGGACGGAGCGGCACTGAAACAGAGAAATTACAAGTTCGGACAAGTTTGGAAGTGCAGTGCAGCCCAGAAACTCATTAGAAAGTGATTTTAAAACACAAAGAAAATTTTTTGCAAGAACATTCACACTCGTCCTTCCAATTTGGGCATTTTTTAGGTGTAAAATTTTACTTCCTGAAGATGTAACAATCACTCAAGATGATATTTTCACGATCTTGCAAAATTTTGTGGACGTTTTTTTATATATTGCAGTCAGCATCGGCAACTTGTTGATATAAAGATCGTGAACATACTTTGGCTAATGACTATTTTAGTGGTCGACTAGTCAAAAATCTATTCTATTGATCTATTCAATGAAATACAGTGTTGATCTTATAGAGGGATTATTTGTTTGACAGTGTGTAAAATCTCTTATGCAAAATGTACCTTTATGTGCTTTAAGTTCCACCTTGTGATGTCATGAAGCAGTGGTTTTCAAGTTAGCTCCTTTTTTACCTTTTGCTCATTAGAGATTGAAATTTCCTGGGCTGACATGATCCAAATGATTCTTGTGACGGTGTTTGGAGTTTAAAAACACTGTGGAGCACTTCCTGTATTACCACATGACATCACAAGGTGGTACAGAGTGTGTTAAACGTGTGGGAATGAAACAAAAATAACTCCGTGTATGTTCGTGATGAGAAAACATTATAACACAGATCCTTGGACCGGGACTATATCAGGACTAAACCAGGACCAGGTGCAAAAACAGCTTTTATAGACCAGACCTGGTGCTAAAGGACTAAATGAGGACTATAAATAAATATAACCATGGCTTGAAATGGTTTTATACAAAGCAAGTCACCTAATAGACACTGTGGATTAGAACTTCCTCTGCAAAAGTGTGGACCAATTAAGGCAACAGCACGACATTATGCTGCACTGTCTGTATGTGGAATCAGCATTTTCTACTCAAAGTGTACAGGAAAAGACAGGTTTTCGAACTTTGGTAATATGGATTTATCTTATCTCGATATTACAACTTATTCTAAGCACTTTTTATAGTAACTCAGTCCAGGTTAAGCCTCTTTAACTTCCTTCACAAACCAATAAGGGGAAAAATCTTGCCATAAATACTTGAAACTCGTGTTTTCTGCTTAGAACAAGATTCATATTTCGTCTTGTTTTAAGAAAACTTGGTAAGTGAAATTTTTTTACTGCACTGGCAGAAAATTTCATTTAAAATATGGCATTTTACCTCAAAATTTATATATTTTTTATTTTTGATAGGCCTTTTTTGCTATGTGTTAAACAAGTCTCTGACACTTAAAATGACAGTCACAGGCTCACTCCTAACCCTAACCCTAACCCTCACTCCTGTTTTTGTCCTAAATCAAACTCCTGAACAGGACCATGAACCATTCTGATTCTGATTCTTCTGGTTCTGAACACTCAGTCACAGGTTCCTGAAAATGTGCTGTTTAAATACATGTTTCGTTGAGTTTTCGACATGAATGGATGAGGTACTGAATTTTTTGAAGTACTGATACAAGGACAAAAGGTTATTCAATTAAAAGTAAAAGTATCACATGAAAAAATCACGTATTAAATAGGGGTATAATGATATCCAAGTCTCACAATACGATATTGTCACGATATGAACCTCACAGTACGATATTTATTGTGATATCGTGGGAAAGCTCACGATATGGTGGGAGGCTCACGATATTACGATATTCTACATAATAACAAGACTGACTCTAAAACGCTTTGACCAGTCATTTGGTGCAACATTTATTGTCATTAGGGATGGAACGAGATCCAAATCTCTCTGGACCAGATTTTCACCAGACTTTCCTTTCTTTCCTTTGTTCATTCATTCATTCTTTTGTTTCTTTGTTTTTTTCTTTTTCATCCTTTTTTCATGATTTTGTTCTTTTTTTGTTTTGTTTTCGTTCGTTCTTTCTTTCTTCTGTTCTTTTTTGTCCTTTCTGTCGTTCGTTCATTCATTGTTTAGTTCTTTTCGTCTTTCTTTCGTTCATTCGTTCTTTCTTTCTTTAGTTTTTTCTTTCATTCTTTAAGTTGTTTGTTCCTTCTTTTTGTCTTTTGTTCTTTCTATGCCCGTTTTTCCTCTAAAAATGTCTTCATGAGCCTTAATCCAAAGAATGAAGATGTAAAAGTGCTTAGAACAGTTATTTCTTCCTGTCGTCTGCACTGAAACGGAGCAAAGGATCATGGTCTATGTAGTTCCCTCTGTTCTTGAGCTATTTCTGCATCAGAACTGTTCATTTAAGCAAAGAGACTTGGATTTGATATATTGTGATGCTCCATGAGATGATATCACCATATTTCAATTATCGTTACATCCCTAGTATTAAAGCACACGTTTAAAAATGCACTTAAAGACTAAACAGTAAACACATTTTGCAGAGATTTTAGAACAATTAAAGAATGAAACGGCGTGATTTTGATAAAGAATTCAGCTGATTGTAAGTGATTCAATTTGACTTATTATTTTTCTAACAGTTTTTCTGTTTTTTTTATACGTATTGCTCAAAATTGGGAAAGAAACTCAAATTAAATGTGCTAAAAACAATAAAGTATCAGCCAAAGTACAGATACTGCACTCAAATGTAGTGAAGTAAAAGTAAAAAGTATCTGCTGTAAAATGTACGAAAGTAAAGTATAGACGCCTAAAATTTGTGCCTTTATTTGCACTTCGTTACTTTCCGCCGCTGCGTTTCAGACGATCTGAGACATTATTGGTTCTCGTTAATGTGCGTATTGCATCGCCATGGTAACTGCTGAACATTCCACTAATAGAAATACATAGAAACACACCCCCGGCGAGATTTCACCGCAAAATATCAATACCATTACTAAAAGTGTTGGCATAAGCAGGACCCGTATTGATAGTGAGTATTTGCAGCTCAATTAGGCCCCTTGTTTATGTCGCGCATTTTCACACAACATTTAAGATTCAACCTCTAACATAACCCATCCGTCTTCAGCACGCGCGGCCTTCCCACTCCCCAGACACCTCCCCCTCCTCCTCTTCCTCCGGGCTTTTCCAGCGCGTTCTCAGCAGTCGCCTATAGCCACCGCGGCTCTCCGTCCACATACGGGCCTGGTCCAGTGAGCTGCATCATTACCGCGCTCCACCGGCCCCTCTGCAGTCATCTATCTACATAATGGGGGTCCAGACGCCAGAAATCAATGCCATTTCAACAGATAAGAGCCCAAATTCACCGAAATGTACCCGGAATAATACAGTCTGTTCCAATCCGCCAACTGCTTTTTTTTAATTTATTTTTATTTTTTCTGTTGATCTAAAGATGCACTGTGTAACTTTCCTGCATCCTTCTGGTGGAGGGGCTGACACTTGCGTCACTGGAGATGTTAATGTTCATCCAGAATTAGGGGGAGGCCATATCTCCATGTTTAAAATATATCGAGATATTTTCAAAACTCAATATGAATTCGCTCGTTTGCCGTCTGTGTACTGCGCTCGCCCCCGCCTCCTGGATCCTCCGTGGAGCTGGGTTGTGGACTAAACCAGGACTAGGACTAAACCAGGACTAGGACTAAACCAGGACTAGGACTAAACGCGGCCGCGGATTCCGGAGTTCGGCCGCAGACTAAACCAGGACTAGAACTAAACCAGGACTAAACCAGGACTAGGACTAAACCAGGATTAAACCAGGACTAGGACTAAACGCGGCCGCGGATTCCGGAGTTCGGCCGCGGACTAAACCAGGACTAGAACTAAACCAGGACTAAACCAGGAGTAGGACTAAACCAAGACTAGGACTAAACCAGGACTAAACCAGAATTAAACCAGAACTAAACCAGGACTAAACTAGGATTAAACCAGGACTAAACCAGGACTAAACCAGGAGTAGGACTAAACCAAGACGAGGACGAAACCAGGACTAAACGTGGCCGCGTTGTCCGGAGCTTGGTCGCGGACTAAACCAGGACTAAACCAGGACTAAACCAGAATTAAACCAGAACTAAACCAGGACTAAACTAGGATTAAACCAGGACTAAACCAGGACTAAACCAGGACTAAACCAGAATTAAACCAGAACTAAACTAGGACTAAACCAGGACTAAACCAGGACTAGGACTAAACCAGGACTAAACCAGGATTAAACCAGGACTAAACCAGGACTAGGACTAAACCAGGACTAAACCAGGACTAAACCAGAATTAAACCAGAACTAAACCAGGACTAAACTAGGATTAAACCAGGACTAAACCAGGACTAGGACTAAACCAGGACTAAACGCGGAGTACGGTGCCGCCGCTCCAGTGGTGGCAGAAGTTTGCTTCTCCAGCACTGAGCAGAAATCCCTCTGTGCCTGAGTCCTTCTGGCAGGATTGTGGACAGTGGAAAAAGAGTTGGTGTTCCTTGCTGAAAATATTGAAATGTAAAAGAGTTTTTTGGCTGTTTGTTGATGCTACCACAGCGTTAATGCAAAGATGAGCTTGAGTTTAGTTAAGGCCACATGCATCATTTCTTTTATTTTACAGTTAAATTAATATTTATGCAGTCGGGGATTTTTTTTTTACCTTAAATGCCACAGAAGCACTTTGTTCCTGTCTGGACTGACTTAATATTATTATATTTTTGAATGAAAAGAAGGAAATATGTATTATTTTTTCTTCCTCTTTGCACTTCAGTAAAAAAAGACATTTGTTTTTGCAGTAATTTTGGGGGGGGGGGGGGGGTTGCTTTTCCTATAGCAAAAATATATCAAGATATATTTTTGGTTCATATCGCCCAGCCCTACCTAGAATGTTCCACTGCATGGCATTCAACTTGTATCCGTGGAGACAAGCATCTCAACATGTTTCAAGCCATATTTTATATAATTAAATACAGCCTGGAAGTGAATACATGCGGCATAGATTTAATGCCATACTGCAAAACAACAAAGCATAACAATAACATCTCCATGGAGACGAGCAGGTGCCAGAACCCCCACTAGAAATGTTACGCATTTCACCTTTAACCACTGTTTTACCTGGAGGTTTGTCTTCAATTAAAATATGCAGATGTAGAATGTGTAGTGATAATTACCTGATGGGACCTCACCTCAGTTTGCATTCACTTTTATGCTTAGAAAAGGGGGGTTCTGCATGTGTGTCTATGGCAGAATGTTCAGTAATTGCAATGGAGACACAATGCACACATTAACTACAATAGCCAAAAAGAAAGAAAAAAAACTATAGGTGTTTGGATTTCAACAAAAAGGTGAGAGTGACAAATGAATGAACTGTCAGCTGTGACTGTCATGTGTTTTCAGAGACTTATTTAACAGCACAAATCAAATCCCCTGTAGTTCCACCTAAATCATTTTTTTCCTGGTCAAATTGTGTTCTAGTAAAACTCAGTTTACGTCTAAAGGCCGCCACACACTACAGGATTTTTTTCAGTCTTAAACTATTTTAAAACATGCAACAAAATGTGCAAAACCACATGAAGAGGATCTTTTTTTGTGATCAAATTTGTATCAAGTCTTATTTGCAATTATACAGGTTCCAGTAAACATTTTTCTTCTTTTTAACCGCACACCTCCCACCCTAAAATTCCCTATCGATGGGCATATACTGAACAAATATACACACATGAATACATATTGTTAGCTTATGCTTATAATGATGAAGTGTATTAAAAATGCTAATGCAGTCTTCAGGGGAATGATATAAACCAGGCACAGTTCTTGAGTAAACCATTGTTAGAGTCTGTGGGGGTCTGACAGGTACTATATATCTAAAAACCAGATGGTTGAACTTTTGCCCTCTGTGGGTGAAGGACAGGGTGGGATTTAGACACAGCTGTAACGACTCCTCAGACCTTATATCTGCGCTTATCTGATAAAATGTAAACCTAACGCATCATGTATTGTGACCATGATGTATTGTGATGACACAATCGCTTCAATAAAAGGCTGGTGGGGAGACGTGGTTCTCGGGAGATCAGGACCAGCAGATCCTGATCGAGCCTCAGCCAGCGCCACGTCTCCCCCGTGCACGTTAAACTTTGACTTGTCGCAGTGGCGATTTGATTCTGACCCAGGTGATTCAATCCACAATTAGGTTGGAGATTGGCATTTATAAACTAGTCGAGTATTTCACTGCTGTGATTTATTCTTTGACACATATACTGAATACTTAGACGCAAACACAACTTTACGAGAGCTGAGTCACAAAGTGGCCTTATTATTATTGCTGTATCCCGAGTTTTTATGTTGTGTCTCTGTTAGGGTGTCCAGGTTTTCAAAATTAAAAACTGCGGCACACCCAGGTTGGGATGGTGGGTATAAATAAAACTGTGAAAAAATATATCTATTCTCGACTTTCTCGACTCGTGTGTGGCTCAGTGGATAATCTGAGAGACAAAATACAGAAGCATTTCTTCTGGATTTTGCCTGGCAATTTATGCTCCTCTGGTTTAGACCTGGTTTAGAACTGATATAGTCCAATTTTAGCCCAAGTTTCCTGTTTTACACCTGAAATAGACCTGATATAGTTCTGGTTTAGTCCTAGTTTAGACCTGGTTTAGACCTGATATAGTCCTGGTTTAGTCCTAGTTTAGACCTGGTTTAGACCTGATATAGTCCTGGTTTAGTCCTAGTTTAGACCTGGTTTAGACCTGACTTAGTCCTAGTTTAGACCTGGTTTAATCCTGATTTAGTACTAGTTTACACCTGGTTTAGGACTGAAATAGACCCATTGTAGTCCTGGTTTAGTCCTGGATTAGACCTAGTTTAATCCTGGTTTAGTACTAGTTTACATCTGGTTTAGACCTGAAATAGACCTGATATAGTCCTGGTTTAGTCCTAGTTTAGACCTGGTTTAGACCTGACATAGTCCTGGTTTAGTCCTAGTTTAGTCCTGGTTTAGACCTGATATAGTGCTGGTTTATCGCACATGAGGACACAAAGTTGGGAGAAGGAAAAATCACAATCAAAATCAGTGGTCCTCTAGTGTGCGGCGGCCTTAACTTGAATAACAGAGCTTCAGACAGAGCAGTGCCTCTAGTTAGCTTTCAGTTACCTCCAGAAATTTTTGATCATTGACACCAGCCACAAAGTATCACCAACCACCCGACGACCACGTGAAGCCCTTTGCTCCGCTCACATTGCTTTAAACACACACTACTGACTATATAAAGAGGGTTTTTTTTGTTGTTCTCCCCATTGTTTTGCCTTCTCTTTGTTGCTTATTCTCCTGGTGCCATCCTTAACGCTTTGAAAAGCTCTGAAAAAAGCCAACGCCTTCCGCACAAACCCATAATCGCTGCTCGGTGAACGTTGTGCTCTGTAGTGGATCCTGAAATAGCCCCTGTAATCAGTTTGTGTGTGATGATTGAGGTACATTATTCAAATATTTAAACGGTGGCCCCTTTGGTTGTTTTGTTCGCCGGGGTTGGACTTTTTTTAAAAATACAAAGCTGGGCACAGATTGCCGGAGGAGGAGCGGCACTCCTGTGAAAATGTCAAGGAGATTTAGACAACGCCTGAATTCATGAGGTGCAATTTTGCTATTATCAGCCGAGCGGAGTTTGACAAAAGATTTCAGCACTTTCAGGGAGGTTTGTGAGTCCTCTGCAGAGAAGGAGTAAGAGTACTGCAATATCACGCTCAGAACTGTCACCATGTACTTCTGTTAGTACTTCTACTACTGTGGCTACTGCTACTATTACTGCTACTACTGTTTTTTCGTGTCCTCTGCTGAGTGAAGAAGTAAGAGTACTGCTATCGTGGTCAGAATTATTACAAAGTACTTACAGCTGTTACTACTACTTCTACAGCTACTACTACTACTACAGCTACTACTACTGCTACAGCTACTACTACTACTACTACTACAGCTACTACTACTGCTACAGCTACTACTACTGCTACAGCTACTACGACTACTACTACAGCTACTACTACTTCTACAGCTAAGACTACTACTACTGCTACTACAACTATTACTGCTACTACTACTGCTACAGCTACTACTACTGCTACAGCTACTACGACTACTACTACAGCTACTACTACTGCTACAGCTACTACTACTGCTACAGCTACTACGACTACTGCTACAGCTACTACTACTGCTACAGCTACTACGACTACTACTACAGCTACTACTACTGCTACAGCTACTACTACAGCTACTACGACTACTGCTACAGCTACTACGACTACTACTACAGCTACTACTGCTTCTACAGCTACTACTATTGCTACAGTTACTACTACTTCTACAGGTATTACTACTGCTACAGCTACTACTACTGCTGCAGCTACTACTATTACTACAGCTACTACTACTGCTACAGCTACTACTACTGCTACAGTTACTACTACTTCTACAGTTACTACTATTGCTACAGTTACTACTACTGCTACAGCTATTACTACTTTACAGTTACTACTATTGCTACAGTTACTACTACTGCTACAGTTATTACGACTACTTCTACCGCTACTACTACTACTACTACTACAGCTACTACTACTAATGCTACTACTACTACTGCTACTACTACTGCTACTAGATCTACTACTACTTCTACCGCTACTACTACTGCTACAGCTACTACTAGAGCTACTACTACTATAGTTACTACTACTACAACAACAACAACTACTACTACTACTACTACAGCTACTATTACTACTACAGCTAAGACTACTACTACTGCTACTACAACTATTACTGCTACTACTACTGTTACTATAGCTACTACTGCAACTGTTACTTCTGCAGCTACTACTTCCACAGCTATTACTACTACTGCTGCTGCTACAGCTACTCCTAATACTGCTACTACTACTACTACAGCTACTACTACTACTGCTACTACTGCTACTAGATCTACTACTACTTCTACCGCTACTACTACTATTACAGCTACTCCTACTACTACTGCTACTACTACTACTACTACTGTTGTGCATTCCACTATTCCACTACTGGTACAAGTACTGTTTTGTATGTAGTATTTATTTCAGGGACAGCTCATCATGAATATTTCTGTAAGACTGCCAGATTTCTCCTGAAAGTCTGTTTTTCATCGTTGGTCCTGAGACAGATGTTCCTGTTAGTTTAAAAACACTATTTTGAACAGTTTTGTTTTTCATCTATTTTTAATTATCTTCCTCACAAGTGGCTGATGCCCAAAGTCAAATTTTAAGAACATTTAAAAAAAAATGCAATTTTTCAGAGAAGTTTTGCAAATATTTTCATATCAGTTCACAGAGCGCATTTTAAACACAGCCGAGAGCGTTTGAGAAAACTGTGACACTATTTGTTTTTGGAGGTCTGAACTCATATTTTCTCTTCAGTATATTTCAATTTAACTGTGGCTTTTAACTGTATGTTTTAATCGTACTTCATTTGTTTATGTTGTTGTAAGATGACCTTGGGTGTCCAGAAAGGTGCCTCATAAAAAATGATTATTATTATTGTGACAAAGTAGAGTAACGGGACTTTGTCCCATTATTTAATTTAGTCACTTTAGTTTGTTAATTTGACATTTTTCATTGTTTCATTTAGTTTCTCCATAACCAACTGAACAGCTGAATTAAAACTCTCCCGGGTTTGTTTTGTTTAGTTCCATTTTCAGTAAATCAAACACTTACACATTCTTAGTTTAATCTGCTTTATTTAGTTTAAAATTGTCATTTAAAGTTAAGTTACTCAGTTCAATCATTCATTCAACTTACTCCCAGAGACAAAGAGAAGGTGTGTTCCGGTCTCTTGGTTCTGCCCAGGTGTTAACCAGGGGTAGGGGGGAATTGGTTTTGAGTTTAAGTTTATTGGTTTGTTTTGTGTTTGTTACTTATTGTTTCTGTTAGTTGTTTATGTTACAACACGTTTTCTGTCGGGACCTTTGAGAACAGTCTCTTTTTGAGGCAGTACAGCTGTTTGAGTCCAAGGTGAACTGTTCTCACTCCCCTGGGGTAGAAATGGTTTATACCAGGGAGGAGCTAAGGGGGTTTAAATGCAGTGCTGCAATTAGCACAATGAGATCCCATCAGTGCACTGGGCAGTGTGGTGCTTTTCCTCAGTTGAGTTAATTTTTGTTCTTTGATTCTGTTGTTCTTTAACAGATTATTTTGTATATTTGTATATATTTTTTTTAAGCCACGTTCACCACGGTGATTTTTGCAAAATAAATTTTGGTCTAATGGAACTGGTGAGTCTGCCTCCTACTTTGACCCCTTTGGCCAACTTCCCCACTATTATTATTATTATTATTATTATTATTATTATTATTATTATTATTATTGTTTGCAGAGTACATTATTTTAAAGGTCCTATATTAGACAAATTTGGCTCTTATGACCATTAGTCCATGTTATAACACTATTACATCATCAGAATCATTTACATTCATGTACACATGCCTGAATAACTTTATTATTTGTCAGTCTACATTGTCAAAGCTCAAAATGTTGTGCTTCACCTTGTGATGTCATGTCACGTGAACAGCTCCTTTTACCTTTAGTTCAGTAGAGCTCAGCAATTCTGAGGCTGAAATGATCCAAATAATTCTAGTGAAAGTGTGTGGACTTTGTGCTTTAAACATGTGTGAATGGAACAAAACAACTCCAGGTTTGTTTGTGATAAGGAAACATTATAACAGATCAGAAAATAGTGTAATATGAGTGCTTTAGATAAGTTATTGTTGTCTTTGTGCTTTGATCATTGCATTTGTTCACGTTGCACTTTTCGAGGCAGTATATTGTGCACTAAAGCTGATTTGCTCTTATATCTCCTCCTCTCTCTCTGCAGTTCCTGTCCCTGTGCTCCCTGTGTGTGACTGATCATATCTCCGTCTCCATCTGCAGTCACAGTATTTCATGTCCTCTGTCACCTCCCAGGTAGGACCACACACACTCACACATGCTTAGAGCCCATGTTACAGTATGTGGAGACATTACGTTCACTTACATTACATTTTCTGGAGACCGATCCTCATCTCAAAATGGCATAGCTGCAGTCAAATGGAGCTCATGAGGCCGGACGGTATAGAGGCCAATTTGGAGCCAATTCCATATTAGGAAGAGGAATTTATTTCAAGTAAAAACACCAGGATCATATAGAGCGGGTTGATATGGACATTTTAAGACCAAATATGACGAAGCTCACAGCAGCAGGTACAGAGAGAGGTTAAGTCAGGGGCGTCCAAACTTTTTTCATCACTTTTTAAATTCAGATATGTGCATTTATAACAGGTTTGAATGACCCTCCAGACCTTTGTTCAGGCTTAGACCCTCAGAGGGACACTCTACATTTGCTTGATCAAGTTAGATTTCAAAAACATGCACTAAAAAGTACCACTTGGACCTGGAAGTCAAAGGGCCAAAACAATTAGTCTGAGGGCCAGATTTGACCCCCAGGCCATAGTTTGGACATGCCTGAGTTAAAGGGGAACTTGGACACATTTGAAGCTAAGTTCCGTTGCTAGAGGTGGTGGAACTGTCAGGCACAGATCAGTGTTGCCTCAGTGGAGATCTCACTGTTCTTCGCTTCCACGTAAAATGCCAATTTGCTTCATACCGAAGAAGCTTAACCCCACCTGACCTAGTGGACTTTAGCTTCAAATGTGCCGGAGTTCCCCTTTAAGTCAACTTCTCTTCTTGCTCTTGGCGAGGGTGGACACTCTTTCTCTCCTCTCCTGTCCTTTATCTTTCCTGCTTTGTTTCTCTGTCTTGTCTGGTCTAATGTGTCTTATTCTTCGAGAGACTCTCTCCGCTTTACTCTCCAAAACTAAATGAACTATGGATTCGATAAATTGGTATCTTGATGAAATTGACGCTTTAACAAGACAAGCAGGTCGGTCGAACCTGCGTGTTCTTCGGACACACAGGTTCTAACTATTCGGAACCAGGATAACAGGACTTTGCACTTTGGATCACGCATGGACCTGATTTTCCGAAAATTCAAATACTGAGGCAGCTTTTCAAAGCCCCACTTGGCTGCACGGAAATTAGAGTGAGAACTTTGAGTACTCGAACTTTGTAACTATGGACCGGGGAGTTACTGTGAAAAGAATGCAGCTGCTCGACCCAAATCAAAACTGACAAATCTGATCTATCGGCCTCCCCCAGCAGCCTTGGCCCAGGCCGACTGGTCAACTCGCCCTGAGAGACTGGAGCAGGGAGGTGCTCTCCTCCTCCCTACACTTTCTCTACACTCTTTGCCCCACCTAGCATGGTGGGCGTGTCTGCTGTAGCCAGCGCCCCCTGACTGCAGGACCTGGACACTGCCTACTGGACTATCTCCACCTCCCTGACTCCTCCTCCCAGTTGCAATGTCGTGTCATAATTTAATGTCGTGCCCTAATGTATATATGTGTTCCTTTTGTTGTTCTTCCTCTATTTTCCTTTTTCTCTGTAGTAGTTAGTTATAGTTATTACAGTTAGTATAGAGAGTTATGAAAAATAATATAGAGATAGAAAGAGTTATAAAGATAGTCTGTCACAGTAGTAATCTCAGAGTTTCCTGATTCAGTTAGTAGTAAATAAAGAGCCCCATGCTCACTTCTAATTTGGAAAATGGCAGCTAGTGGGTTAGTTACCGTAAAATACCAAATAAGAGCCGGGTTCCAATTCACTGCCAGGTCCCCTTTAAACTCCGGGTGAAGGTTTATATTTTGATAAATAAGCGTCGGTTCCAAATAAAGTCTAAAGTTTGTGCTGAAGACAGAAGTGGTGCTGCAACAACAGGAGCAGGACTGATGCTCGCGTCGTTTCTACACAAACCAAACTTAAAACCACATGGCTCATTTGCATAAACTATAAGCGCTGGAAAAAAACAGCTCACTCCTTGTGCCCTGATGTGGTGGATGAACGTTCTCGCTCTGCTGCTCCACACTCGCTGTGTCTGTCATTGGTTTTAACTAAAGAAATGTCTGCGTGTTGTGGAGGGTTTGAACGACTTTCTGTAATTCAGGAGTCGCTTTCAAATGTGAGAAACTCTCCGCTCTGTAGATATTGTGTTGTAACATTTCAAATGAACTCGCCTACATCTGCGTAGAAAGTTGACTAAATTATAGTCATAGTGCTTAAAATAATCTGAGTTCCATATTTTCAGTTTTGTGAGGAAGGAATGACTCTCCTGCCCCAAATCACCTCCTGGTCTCAAATAAAAGCCTGGTCTGTTAAGTGACTGAAACAAATAAACGCCCCGGCGACTATTTGGTATTTTACAGTATGTCAATTTCAGGGCCCAACCGATATGGATTTTGTTATAGCTGATATGATACAGATAAAATGGGAGTTGGAGCTGCAGATAGCTGATACAATCACCGATATATTTATGACGTAAAAATTCATTGTAAATCTTCAATTGTTTATAAAAGGTTTGTCTTTATTGGATTTTTGGTTGGGTTTATTTAGGCGACATTTACTGTTCTTCTGCCTCTTTATGTCATATTTAAAGACAGTAGTTCGGCCTAATGGCATTTTTGTACGATATTCTAGCCAGTAAAGAAAGTACTGTAAGAAAACTACCGCTATTAGCTTTTAGCAGTAAATACGTGAGCATATCAGTGCGTGTCCAGTAACATATATACGGCCACTATAGTCACTTTACAGTCGCTAATAGAAGAGAAAACAGTTTATGTGTGCGAGCTACAGCAGCTAATCGCTAACCAATGAGAAAGAACCAAAACGAGCTTCAAAACCGACACATTTCAACACTCAGCCTCACACAGGCTCCTCTCAGATCAGCACTAAGAACTGTCCTTTAATCCAGACTCACACTGAGCGTCCGGAAAAACACGAGAATCTCAGTGTTGTGCACGTGGATCTACGGCTGCGGCTGTAAACAAGTGCATGTGTCTCAAATGTCTCCACAGATAAATATTAATGCAGAGTCACATATCAAGATATTTATCTTTCTGTAAATTGGATTAAATGGACATAATATAGAGAGTCTAAGTTTTATAACAAGGTAAAACACATGGAATATTGGCTCATATCGGCAAGATTTAGGCCGATACCCGATATGTTTCCATGTGTCCATATTGGCCAAACAATATATCGGGCCCTAGTCCATTTATAAATCCAGTGAATGGTTTGGAGTTGAGGAGCTTTGCACTTCAGACCATTTTAATTTGTTTTTAACTCAGAAAAGACAAAAATCAATAAAATCTTAACTTTAAACTAAGCATATCGCTGTTCTAGTCATAAAAGATTGTTGTTATGGGGCCCTGCTATTTGCCATCATAAAGGAAGCAGATCCCCATAAACTGTACATGGATTTTATCCCCCACGATGTGATAAACACCTGACCCCGGACACTTATCGCTCTCCTGCCCCCATCTCCTTCCTCCTGTGTCTCCGGTTTGACTGACAGCTCTTGGTTGGTCTGGGTTTCCGTGGTAACAGCCGCGGGGGCCACTGCTGGGGGACTGGAGCTGTCATCGCGTCCTGTTGCCTGAAACTGGACTCTGGTGGTGCAGTCATGCTCTGCTCCATCTGGATGCCCTCCTGGTCACATGCAGTACTACAGTAATAGACACTGCACTCCCTTTTAGGCCTGACACCGTAACACATTTTGAAGCATGATATAGTCCAGGGAAAGATTCCCAGAAATTATAATATTTAAACAGACAATATCATTAAAATCCATGAGCTGCAACAAATAAATAACAACATGAAGGAATAATTTGCCATAGAATATTAATTCCACCCTCTATCGCTTAGATCTTATCGTATTAATAACAGTGACTATTCAGAACGGCTTTTATCACTCAAGGCTCATTTGTTTTATTTCATTGTTTCATAGTTTGTGTGTTTTTATATTGTACTGATTTTAACGTTGGTCACCTTGAGCATTGTAAAAGGTTTAAAGTTTGATTGATTGATAGAGGCACAGTGGCTGAGTGGAAACACTCAGGCCTCACAGCAAGAAGGTTCGATCCCCGGGTCGTCCGGGCCTTTCTGTGTGGAGTTTGCATGTTCTCCCTGTGTCTGGATGGGTTTCCTCTGAGCTCTGGTCTCAACTTAAAACATCAAGGACCATGTTGTCCACCCTCCTGTGGGCTCACCACCTGCAGAGGGGGGGTCAGGTGCTATGAGGATTGGGCAGCAAGCCGCGAAGCGGGAGAAGATGGATGGATGATTGATAGATGAATAATAATGAGAAATCTCGAATTAAAATTGAAAAAAGTACACATCATAAATAGTCCAGTGATGTTCATTTGGTCTTCTGATAATTTATGTTATTAGGTTTTGGTTTTTTTTTCAATTCATGGGTTTGTTTTCCTGACAGTTTGGACTGCTTCCTGCGCTCTTTCTCAGAGGTACAAATCTGAGAAAGAGCAACATGATGTTGCTGTGACCTGTCCGCTCAGCTGATTTAAACCTGATTTAAACAGGTTTTGGCCCTGTCTTCCTACCGGTGGAGGCAGGACAACAGCGCCATCTGCAGTCTTCATCAGGACAGTATCAGAGGTGTGTGAGAGAAAAAAAGCCCACTTGCCTCTGTGCCCACGGGACTATAAACCAAGACAAGGGGGCTTTTTTACTCTCACACACCTGGAATACTGTCCTGAGGAAGTGGGACTGCAGGTGTCATTGTCATTATGCCTCCACCAGCAATAAATGTTGAGTTGGATATATTGTTCCAGTTTTAACGATAATGAACGTCGATATCATAATTATCCTGACAGGCCTCGTCCCTTTGGTTTCAGTCAGTTTAAATGGCTGGATTCATAAGTGTTTTTGGTGAAATGTTCCCCAGTATGGCATTAACCTATAGATATACCTCATCATTCATTTGGTGGAGACCCTGTGTCTAAGTTTTATGTTTGTGGAACAAGCAAAAAAAACAAAAAACTATTACATGCGGACACGTTAATGAACCTTTTGTTCAGTCTAATCTTTGTTCAGTATAATATTGATTTATGTGCAAACAGACCTGTCTTTGTTAAAGCCATAGACGTAACGTTTTTGCAAAAAAAATACACTAAATTAAAAGCATGTTTCTGTAAATCCACATTTTATATCAGTAACTACAGCCTGAAAGTGAATTCAAGTGCAGTGGATTTAATGCCGTACTGTGGAATGTCCAAGAAGAAGAAAGAATGTGCACATCGGCCGAGTGCAGGTGCCGGGCTAAACAGACGAAAGAAGAACAATAGAGGTGCAAATCCTTCATCAGAGTGCAATGCAGGATTTGTAGTCTGAAAAGTCTGTGCTATTAAATTTCACACTGGGAGCATTGAAACAGTGCAGACCTCTATTATTCTTATTTAATACTGTGGAACGTCCCGAGCTTAACAACAACATCTCCATGGAGACAGGCAGGTGACAGAACCCTCAGTATATCTGAGCTGGCTCGCATGACCACAAACCTGACTCTTATTTAGCCTTTGTTTCCATGGAACGTCGGTTCCTTTGGCAATAATATCCCACAGTTGTAACTTTTTTATTTCCATGGACTGATTTTTTTTGTTTTATTTTTTCTAATCTGCATGGCGGTGGTCTAATCCTTATCTTCTAGTATTTAAATGGTTAAACACAGATTATTATCGTGGGATTTGTGGCTCAACAAAGCACGCTATGGCTAATGGAGATCTCTTGTTTTATCTTTCAACATTAGTCAGTGGCGTTTTTGGATTACTTGAGTGATCTGTGCAAAGCTCCGAGTGTTGGTGTTGGCGGTGGACGACTTGGTGACATTTTTATTGGGTGAGGAGGAGCTGTGCAGATCTGTTTGTGACTCCTGGTTTTACATTAGCGATAGAAGAGCCATCACTACTGTCGCCTTATCATGTCAACAATATATGAGCACGCGGTCTTCTCTTTCACACAACATGCCTCTGCGCTCCCCCGCTCGCTTTAAACATCTGATCCCAGACTATTCCTACTATGTTCTAATCTGGTAATGGGCTGCAGGCAAATATATGTACGCAGGTCATGGTTTTAGCATAACATAGGCTGTTTGCCAAGCTGTGGTAGCGTTCTATTTTGGCTTTCAAGAGCTCGACTCTTGCTGCTGCCCAGTTGGATGTGGTTCATATATGTCTTATGTGAACCTTTTATTATAGTGTGTACATACAGTGTGGTATGTGTGAATGGCTGAAGGGCTCCCGGGTGTGAAGAGCTCTGAGTGCCTTGAAGAGAAAAGCACGATATAAAATGTGACCGTTTACCTTTAGCACAGTGTCATTATGATCAGGAAGTATTGTATAGAACAGTGTAATGTTACATTACGTTAAGAAGCACTAAACTGAGCTCAACAGTGACCGCCGGCTTTTTCCCCAAACACTTTTCGGGTTACATGTTAACTGATATTTATAACATGGCTGCATTTCTAGTGGAGGGTCCACCACCTGCTTATGTCAGTGGAAATGTTATTGCTTTATCTCGAACAGTACAAATTCTACAGTGTAAACTCAGCACCTATCTACGTTACAATTCAGATCTGTGGAGAGTCACCCCTTTTCGCAGAAAGAATGACTGTGTTTTTGAGCAACAGAATCGCCATGTTTAATGTCATGCCACGGAACATTCCGGGCAAAGCAGTAACATCTCCATGGAGACAAGCAGGTCACGGACTGTCCACCAGAAATGTTGTGGAGACATGGTTGCATTTCTAGTGGAGGGGTCCACCACCTGCTTATCGCCATGGTAGTGTCATTGCTTTATCTAGAATGTTCCACGGTATAGATTAAACCCAATCTATCAGCAATTGTCTACATTACAATTCAGATCTGTGGAGAGTCGCCCCTATTCACAGCAGGAAATATTGTATTTTTGAATAGAAACACCTGTAATGAATAAATACTAGATGGATATGTTTAATGTCATACCTTGGAACATTCCAGGCAAAGCAATAACATCTCCGTGGAGACGGTAGTGGACTCTCCAGCAGAAAGGTTGTGCATTCCAAAAAGCAGATTTAAAATGATTCGGCAAAATGTTTTAATAACTAAATTTCAGAATCAGATTCAAAAATTTTCAAAGTTTTAATATACATTTATTTTGGAAAGTCTACGGGGAAAATGAATGAGAAATTTAGCTCTGAAAAGGGGCGGGCGGTCAATGTTGAGCTACTTTCTTGCTTTTGAAATGGACTAATCCCAGGGGCCAGTCCGCTAAAGGGTCCATGTTCTGACTCCTTTTAAATCTCAATCTTTTATTGTTCTTGCTTGAGCTGCTGGAACAAAAGAATTCCTCTATTCCGAGTTCAATAATCTACCAACAAGCTCTTTATACATGATTTTATTTTTTTTTACTAACTCAGCTGAACCCAGCCACATCACAATCCCACTCGGACCCACTGGGGACCCCTCTGAGCCGTGGAGGACCTTGGTCAGGAAGAAATGGATCAAGAAAAAGAATAGTTAAACCTACAGAGAAAAATACTGTACAATAAACTTGTTCTAGTCCTGGTTTAGCACATTTTGATGTTGCATGTGGTTGTAACTCTTATAGATTCATTAATAGATACTTTGCAGCTCATGTCATCAAAATTCCTTGGGTGCCTGATGCTAACTGAAGGCACTACTCTCCTGAAGCTCTATTAAACTTTAATCTGGGGTTTATTTTAACGCAATCTGATCAGAAAGTGCCGATTTACTCAGTGTTACAACAGACGAGATGATTTGCGCTGTTAAACACGTCTCACACGCATAAACAGAGAAGCCGCGGGGTCTTAAAAAGGTCTTAAATTTCATGTTCCTAAATTAAGCCCTTAAAAAGTCTTAAATTATGTTGTCCGTGTTTTATTTTTTCACAAAGGTCTTAAATTTCATTCGCCTATTTTTTTGTAAACTCAGCCGGGCTGCAGTGCAATGTGAAAGCTTAGTTATAAATGATTTTTGCGCCATTTTACAAGAAATGCACCCAACTATAAATGAGTTCTGAATGAGATTTTATAATGAAAGTATTTTTTGTTATTTAAAACAGTGAGTAATGGTCATTATTAGAATTGGATCTAGTGTTTTTTTGCCCGCATAATGAGTGCGATGTTCGTTTTCACTGAAGTGGTCTTAAAAAGGTCTTTAAAAAGTCTTAAATTTGGGGGAGACAAACCTGGTGATAAGTTTTTAAGTTTAAATGGGACCAAGAACGCTCCAGAAAGTGCGGTTTTTGAATCCAGAAGTCCCGAGTTTTCAGATCATTTAAACTTTTTTTTTTTGGCAGTGTTTGCTAATGTGTCCATTGTGTCACCACGGTAACTGCTGAAGATTTCGAAAATACACATACACGTAGAATAGAGATCAACCGATCTTTTTTTTTTTTTTTTTTTTCCTACCTGATGCTGATAGTTTGGAATCCAGAGCAACCAATGACCCAGAAGCTCTGTCGATATTTTTTATTGATGTTTTTGGAGCAATTTGGATGATTTCCCCCAAATTATGTCATAGAAATTGACTATAAACTCATCTCACAGCTCTTTTTTTTTACTGCTAAGAGAGTCGTGTAGTCACATTTTGTACTGTTATAAAGCTTTGTGTGTCTTTTTAGGCAGCAAAACAACCAAAACCAGCCTGTTCTGGTGATTTAAGGGTGATATCTGATACTGTAAAGTGCAAATATCTTCCCCATATATCGTTTTATCTCAAATATAGACCACACCTCGCATGACGTCACTGTTACGCGATTGAACAAATTGAAAAAGCTGCTGCATAGTGTCAGAATTTCAGATTTACAGTGTTATTAGTGTATTATTAGTGGACATGACATTTCGGTGCGTCCCAAATAGACCAGTTGACCGCTGGATGATTGGCGCCTGGCAGCTTGTTTGGTATGACAGCCCAAGACCAGGATCAGATGATAAGAATTGCATTACCATTACTAAGACTTCTGAGTTGTCCCATTTGTCATCCATATTTATACTGCAGGAGTCAGGGGGTCAGGGTTGGGTAGGGGGCACCTGCCTGATCTGCTCCTGCCCTGCGTAGTGGTGCTAACAGGCCTGACTGCCCCACACGCAGGGGGGGCAGGGGGGGAGCTGGGGGCAGATAGGGTTACTCGCCTCTCCGGTGTCCTGCTGTGTCTGCTTTCATATAACACATGTATGACACCGCTATAATGAGGCACTGCTGAGACTGATGACTGTGAGAATGGACAGCAGAGGAGGGGAAGGGCTGGGGAAAGTATTGAAAAGCTGATACTAATCGATACTAAAACTGTAATCTTTAAGATACCTTTAAGACATCACCATTGTAAAGTTGGGAAAATGTCATAAAATATTCAAACTAGGGCCCGACCCATATGGATTTTGTTGTGGCCGATTTGATACCGATAAAATGGGAGTTGGAGCTGCCGATAGCCGATATAATTGCCGATATATTTATGATTCACTGTAAGTCTTCAGTTGTTTATAAAACTTAGGTTTGGCTCTATTGGATTTTCAATTGGGTTTATTTAGGCGACATTTGTTGTTCTTCTGCTTCTTTACGTCATATTTAAAGACAGTAGGTCGGCCTAATGGTGTTTTTGTACGATATTCTAGCCTGTAAAGAAAGTACTGTAAGTAAACTACTGCTGTTAGCCTTTAGCGGTAAATGCGTGCGGTAATGATCTGCTAAATGGCGATAATTCACACTTCTGTTCACAGCTCATTTACATATAACATATATACGGCCACTATAGTCACTTTACAGTCGCTAACAGAAGAGAAAACAGCCTGTTTATGTGTGCGAGCTACAGCAGCTAATCGCTAACCAATGAGAAAGAACCAAAACGAGCTTCAAAACTGACACATTTCAACACTCTCAACTGTCCTTTAATCCAGACTCACACTGAGCATCCGGAAAAAAAAAAGTTTATTTCAGTGTTGCGCACACATACACCGTATATGTGCGCACATGGATCTACGGCTGCAGCTGTAAACAAACGCACATAGCGATGCGTTCAGGGGCGGACACAGACAAATGACAAATGTGGAGAAGTGTGTTCAGACTTGTCAGTTACAGCTGCACAGGAACTCAAAACATCAGAGAACTGACCACATGCAATCTATTCCGAAAACATCTAAAAAACATATCACATCAGACACGTCAGCAATACTATCTCCCTCTCCAACTGAACCATGCTGCCCTGTGTGTCTTCTGTCTTATTTGAATGTTTAAATATTGTAAAATGACAGTGGACTTCTTACATAATGCCTCTATTATGCTTATTTTATCTGCAAACTTTTATCAGCAGTCGTTGATTTATCTATTTTACTCTATATTTGTATTATCCATCCATCTCCTCATCTCATCGTGGTATAGGCTCTATTCATGCTTATGATCACATGTGTGTTTTTTGGACTATAAGTCACACCAGCCAAAAAATGCACAATGAAGAAGAAAAAAAAACATGTATAAGTCGCACCAGGGAAATTTAGAGCTGGGGGGAAGCTGTAGAAATTTATTTTATAAAATCAGAGACCAAGAATCGACATTTCATTTTGAAAGTCAAGTTTTAGAAGTTATAGTAATAAAAACAACCCAGTAGAGAAGAATCCGTGTATCATTCGTTCGTTAGTTTATCAGATACCAAATATAAGAAAATGAAAAAACAACTCTTTTCTTTAATAAGTCTCTCACATATAAACAGGGCGGCTGCAGGGTCTTATAAAGGTCTTAAATTTCATGTTCCTAAATTAAGGCCTTAAAATGTCTGAAATTATGTTGTGCAAGTCTTATTTTTTTCACAAAGGTCTTAAATTTCATTCACATTTTTTGTATGGGCTGAGGTGCAATGTGAGACAAGACAATGTGAAAGCTTAGTTTGTCTTGTTAAAATGTTATAAATGATTCTTTTGGGTTAGACTTAGGTTTTTCTGGGTTAGTTTTCGGGTTCTGAATGAGATTTGACAGTAAAAGTATTTTTGTTATTTAAAGCAGTGAGTAATGGTCATTATTAGAATTGGATCTGGTGTTTTGCGCCTGCATAATGGGTGCGATGTTGGTCTTAATTTTCATTGAAGTGGTCTTAAAAAGGTCTTAAAACAGTCTCAAATTTAGGGTAGTCAAACATGGGGATACCCTATGTTTTTTTCAGTTGGTCACTCCTAGAGAGAAGAATAGAGAAGAATCCATGGATCATTTGTTTGTTAGTTTATCAGTATCGAACCAAAAATAAGAAAACAAAAAGAAACAACTCTTTTCTTTATTATTTGTCTCTAAAACCAAAATGAAAAAAAGGATAATTTTTTTTTTTCATTTTGTATTCATATAGATGATTCATATATTTGCTCTATGGACTGTCAGTGTGAAAAATGTAATATATAAGTCGCACCTGAGTATAAGTCGCACCCAAACCCACCCAAACCCTGTAAAAAAAATAGTCAGAAAAATGCAGTATGTAAATAAAGGTGGGAATTGTGAACAAAATCGTATTGTACTCTCTGACAGACTTTGTTTGCTGCAGCTAAAGTGCAAAATGTTCTGTTCAGTAACTTTAAATGATGCAAACTGCAGCTGCAGCTTCGCCAATGAACTCTGCTCTGTTTCTAAGAGAGTAACTATCAGCTAAAGGATCACATTTATAATAAATCTGTGTTTTTCCCAGACTTATGTATCAGCTAAAAAGACAACATTCAGAATTAGAATATACAAAGGTTTCTTCGACACCTGGACTCTCAGACTCGCTCAGACCATCACAAACCTTGGCTAGATTCTTTAGACATTTTTTGCCTGTTTGTCCCTGATGCCTTGAATCCTGCTGTAACATCATTAATGGTACTGAAAGGACAATCTCCGTGCCTCTGCTCTGTTTTTTTTTTTTTTATATATATTTGCTAAGATATAACAAGTCAACACTTACGTCATAAAACCAGCAGACGCCACATGTCATTGTATTCTTTTTTGTCCTTTTATATATCGCGTATTACTTTATGTATTATAATCTATCTATTAATGCAAGGGCCATCTGTCTGTCTCCTCCTGTTGGTTTGCATGTTTGCTTGTCTGTTCCATGCATAACTCTCAAACCACTCATTAGACTGATCTCGAATTTGTAGGGTGTCATCCTAATGGTATGAGTGTGTGCAGTGCCCAGTTTCACGTTGGTAGAGTGAAAAATGCCAAAGATATTGGTCAATCACACAACAGTGCTGCATCGCCACTCTGTCAATGCGTCATACACGTGATACAGAGTCGGCTGCTGTGCTCTAGTTTGCCTGAATTAATAAAAAAAAGATGTCACTGTAGCATTCGGTTATGTAAGTGACATGGAAGCTGCGATTTCCCGTCCCCCGTGGAAAGCTCTGGCAGGTTGTGAAGACGCTGCTGCTGAATCCACGGTTTTATCCCAGGCCAAGTGTCGCTAACTAAACTGTAATTTGTCATCCACGTGTTTCCAATAGAGTAGAGTTTGAATAGAGCCCATTGGAATCAGTATCGAGAAGTCTATTCCGTTGTGTCCTTTGTATTTGTCATTGAAATGTTAGTGTCATGACAACTAAAAGGTCTGCAACTTCAACATGCTTTTATGAGAAGTAAAAGTGTTCATGGTCTTTTTTGTGGTGTTTAAAAAATAGGATTCTGGTCACAAAGTGCACTCAAAACAACTCCAACATTCACTTTGGAGAGACGACTGAAATATGAACTGATGATCTAATACCAGAAGCTCATGTATTTCAGAACATGCCGGATGAAGTCCAAACGACACATTTTCTATAACAGATTTTGTTATAGGACATTGTAGTTTTTAATAGAGAACAATAACTAAAATATCGTGATATCCAAGATCTCACAATAATATCGTGGGCCGTCACAATATATTGTATCACATTTTGGGCCAACAACAGCTAAAAAACTGATGGAATTACATAGACCAGGGGTGGGCAATTATTATTTTTTCCTATGAGGCCACATGAGAATTAGAAAATATTACGCAGGGCCAAAACGCTTAACTCAATTCTGCATAATATTAATTGCATTTTTTTATTAAAAGCTGTAAATAGCTTTGTTCTGACACGCTGTTCAGACGGGTGGACTGGAGACTTTATGTTATGACTAAGCAATGAAAAAAGCAATGAAAAAGTGAGGTTGCCTTACGGAAAATGCCATTAAAGCACCTCTAAAATAAAAGCAATGCGGCTTTAGTCCCTGCATGAGGTAAAATGATAAAATATGTTCATTTTGTAATTAAAACGAGCTTAAACAGGCTGGTCAGAGTGAACCAACAGGTTGTATGTGGCCCTGGAGCTGGACAGTTCCCAGGTCTGATATGGACCATGATCCTTTGGTGTTCTCAGTACAGACTGTGAAGAAATAACGGTTTTTAAACACTTTTACATCTTAATTTTTCAAGGCATTTTAAGAGGATAAAGTAGCATATACACAATTTTTTGAGCCTCCATAAATATTACAATAAATATGGTACCGTGAGATGTATATGGTGAAAATATTGTATCGAGAGATTTGGATATCGTTATAATCCCTAGTTTTTTAACTTTATCTTTTACCTTTTGTTTTACCTTACTGGGAAATTCCAGAAATATCGGAATAGATAATATAGAATAGAATATCTCAATGATTCTAGTCAAAATGTGTTCTGTTGAAGGAAGAACTCCATCTAAATATGCAGAATTTGTGTGTTAAATTAAATATGTGCAGATAAAACAAAACTCCGGGCATAGCTGAGATATATTTGTATTACTATATTGCTATATTACATTTTTGCTTGTACATATACATTTATATAATTATGCTTTATTTGATCTCAGTCTCTTGCTGTATCTAGCATGTAACAATAACCGAAATATCGTGATATCGTATCGTCAAAGGTCCATCCATCTATCCATCCATCTTCTCCCGCTTAATCCATCTGGGTCGCGGGGGCAGCTATCGTCAAAGGTGTCGCAGTTATTCCGTGGACCATCACAATATATCGAATCCCAAGTCTCTTTGCTTAAATCAGGGGCGTCAAACTCATTTTGGTCCCGGGGCCGTATACAACCTACTTTGATCCCAAAGGGCCCGTATCAGAAAACTCATGGTATATTTACCCTAAAAATAGCAGTAAATCCAAATATTTGTGCAGAGAAACACAAATCTGTTACAGAAATCGTTTTTATTTGATTTTATTGTACTAAATATTGTAATATTATGCTAGGTCAGGTAGCTTTGCTCTCACAGCAGTATCACTAACCTCTTGGCCCCTGGTAAAAACAGACGGCTGTTTTTTCAGTTTCAGCAATAAGTAGTTTATCTTCGGTCTTCTCAGTTCTCCGTTCAAGTTATTATATTTTTCGCCATGCTGTCTGTCCTAGTGGCGTTTAATTTATTCCTTGAGCACCGCCACTTGTTGCAAACACACCGAGCACAGGTTTCCCCATTCACCTCCGTGAACAAATACGAATTAGTCCATTTTTCTTGGAAAATCCTGAACTCGGCTCCACTTTTCTTATTTTTGACATTTTGCTGATGAGGGCATCATGGTCAACAGGCAAAATGATCGTCCTTTAAGAGCGTTTGAAAAGAGGTGAGTCTTCATTTGTGCTGCTCTGGTGGGAGGCGGCCGCGCACAGAAGCACTGGAGACGATGCTATGCAAAGCGGCGCAGAAAATTACCAGAAAAATCTGAAAATTTTAAGTATTTTAATAGAAAATCAGCCGAGGGCCAGATTAAAGGTCTTCGAGGGCCGGATCTGGCCCCCGGGCCGCATGTTTGACACATGTGGCTTAAATGAACAGTTCTGATGCAGAAATAGTAAAAAAAAAAATAGAGGGAACTACATAGACCATGATCCTTTGCTCCGTTTCAGTGCAGACGACATGAAGAAATAACTGTTCTGAGCACTTTTACATCTTAGAATTTTGGTTTTAAGAGGAAAAAGTAGCATATTCACAGTTTTGGTTGTATATCGCGAAAATATCGTACTGAGAAATCTGGATATTGTCACATCCTGAGCTATTTCTGCTACTGATTTAGAGTTGTCTTTGTTGCTGAGATGCCGTGTCCACATAGTTTCCTTTGTGGATCAATAAAGTTTGTCTAAGTCGAATTCCAAGGCAAGTTTGTGATAAGGAAACAACATTACAGCACAGACCAGAAAACGGCGTAATACGGGCCCTTTAAGTCTTGTATTGACAATAGCACTTTACTACATGTGGGCTAATTATACCAAGTTGTTTTACATAGTCTTCATTAACACCTCCCCCCCCAGTCTAATCCTCACCTAATGCCTGCTCATGTGAGTTATTCTAAAGTGTCAGACGTGCGCTTAACTTCAGCACTACCGGAGTAACTGAATCTCCCCTTTGAGACACGGGACAGAAAAAGAGGTGTCCATTCCTGCGCCAGGCCTGTCCATCTCCCCCTGTACTGTACCCGAGCCCGCGGAGGTGTGAGTCCGATTAAAAACAAACCTGGTGTTGATACGATGCGGTGATATCGTGCAGGAGGGTTCTGCATGTGTCTCAAGATTCAAGATTACTTTATTTGTCCCAAAGGAAATTTGTTTTGGACACAGAGGCTGCCACATAAACAGTACACATTAAACAAACATGAAACAAGACATACTTCAACATTCGCGTTAACAACCCCATACAACATCACATCACAGTCCTGCGCTATGGCCTAAGTTCAGGAGAGTCACTGAGATGGGCAGGAATGAGTTTTTATACCTGTTCAGGTATCTTTTTCTGTTTTTAATGGGTACTCTATACCGTCGCCCAGATGGTAGCAGCTCATACTGGGAGTGTAGGACATGAGAGGGTCTGAAGTGATCTTTCTTGCTTGTTTGACAACAGTCTCCTCAAACAACTGTTGCAAGGATGGACACTCTCTCACCCCCATCACTTGCGCTGTGTGCACCAGTCTATAAAGTTCAGATTTTGTTTTAACTGTGAGATTACCAAACCACACACACATTCCACATTATTATGCTCTCAATAATAGCATGATAGAAAACAATCATTATTTTTTGTTCAACACCAAATACCCTCAGTCTTCGCAAGAAATACAGTCTTTGTTGTATCTTGCTACAGACAGAGTTCACATGGACATCCCACGTCAGGGTGGAATCTATGTGGACCCCCAGGTATTTGTATGAATGAACCTGGGTGACCTCAGAGTCATGGATGGAGAGTGGGTCTGCATGGTGGAATGTTCAGGAGTTTCTATGCACACATGAGTAAACGCTGTCCAAAAAAGGGTTCAAATAGTGTAAAAAAAAAAACAGGAAAAGACACAAAATGGATTTAAACAGCACATTTCCAGGAGCCTGTGATAAATCCGAGAGTTCATTGTCCTGTGTAGGTGTTTTATTTTCAACAAAAAGGTGTGAGACTAACTGAAAAACTGTTGGTTTGTGAGTGGAATGTTATGTTCTGACTCGTGTATATTTATTGGTAGCATAGACTATGTAAAGAAGCGGACTAAGGGAGCGTGACGTCAAGTGAAGCTCAGTGAGGCCAGCAGTTATAGGGAGAGCAGAGTTCCATATTAGGAATAGGAATATATTTATGGACAAAATTGCTCAATCAAAACAGCAGGATCATATAGAGCGGGTTAATACGGACATTTTAAGACCACAATGACGACGCTCACTGCAGCAGTCACACACTGTACATCCAAATAAGTTTCCAGAACTCAAAAAATTGAAGCAATTGAGGCAAATTGAGGAACTTACAAGTCACAGTCTTCAAGAACTTAAAATGTTGGATTCTTGCTACTTGTACATTTTGAAAACAGCTGAATTAAAAGTGCTTATTTAGCTCAACTCAGATATTATACACTATACTTTATACTATATCAGTTTTTAAGACTCATAGTTTTCTCTTAAGCCAACTCTTTTTTTTTTGTTTTTCATTTATGACTTAAAATTAGGAGTTTTGAAACCACTGGAATAAGTTCATTTATTTGGTGAGACACTTTGTATTTTAGCATGTACTACATAAATTAAGTTTATTTTTTAAATCATCCCTATTTGAAACTATAGAAATAACAGGACTTTATCATTTAATTACTTAAATCTGCTAAGTTGTACCTCATCTATGTTATTATGTTATGCACACTTATACCCACAACTATACCTTTAACAAAAAAAATAATTAAAGTGACTCAAAAAGAAGAACATGTCACAGCAACTGGATATAATTAAGTTAGTAGGACTATTTCTAAAACTTTGAGTGTGCAAAACTTAATCTATTTAATTACTTTGAATGTTTGGGTTTACAGTGCAGAGAGAGGGGGGACAGTTTTTCAGTACAAAGTCAATTGCAAAAGCAGTTGTGGAGCCGGAAGCGCCCCCACGCTCACTTCCTGTTTGGAATGTGGTTAAACTATGTCCATTTATATATGCGGTCTATGAAGATAACATAATTTTGCATTTAAAAATCCATTCCAGTGTATTAAAAGCAGGGGTGGGAGATTAACACATTGATTATGATTAATTCATTACAAAGAAAATAATGCATTAAAAACAACGCAGAACACAAATACTAATGCACACAGTTCACACTACAAGAACAGCAACAGTGCACGGAAGCCTCCAGATCTGCCGGACGGTAAATTTCTATTCAAAAATGACCCGATGAAAGTGTTGACAAAGATGTTATTTATTGCAAATTGTGGAGAAACGTTTGCATATCAGAGAAGCAACTCAACCCTACGAGAACATGTGATGGAAATGTATATTCTCAGTCTGTCTTTGTGTAAGTGAATGTGATCTGCCGAAGACCAGAGGAGACTTTTGTCGTCTTAGCTGTCCTCAAATGTAAGTTAAGTTGCTTAGCACAAACCTGTGAACAAAAGTCACTCTGCTTTGATCTGAGCTCAGATGATTTATTCAGAAATACAAGTTACAGAATAAATCATGTGAGCTCAGTTGCTCTGGGGGGAAATACTCTGGGCTGGTGTTGGAGGGACCTGCTGCCAGAGGAGAGGCTGTGGGTCTGTGCCCAGGGCAGGATTAGGCCCTGTCCATATCTGCTGGAACAACAATAAACCTTTGTCTGTATTCCAAAAACTCATCGGGCTTTGCAAATGGATTAATTATTTTTTCTACAAGATCGAAATAACTTCAATGGAAACGTGTGACAGCAGCACAGAACCTGCTGGAGCTGTTGGCGGGAGCAGCGCTGGAGTAGAAACAAAAGGCGTCAGCGCCCAAACTCCAACAAATGATGGGCTCCAGGAAGAAAATGAACCTCCGTGAAGTTGGCCCCCATCAAACGCAAACCTACACAAAAACTATGTCAATCGTTTGTGCTGCAAAAAGTTTCATTTGTGCTACTCTAGTTTTTGAAAAATTAACGATTCTTTTATAGGTCAAATTGGGCACAGCCCCCAGGAAGCTTCAAAACGCACTTAAACCGTCCAAAATGGACTCAGTGTTTGTGCTTCATTTGTGCTGCAAAAAGTTTCGTTTGTGTGATTCTGGTTCTTAAGATATTTGCAGTTTTATTTTCAGCCGATGACGTCACACATCCCCTCAAAAAGTAAAATCGCCTCAAAACAGGCAGAAAAGTATAGAAAAGGTTTGTACGTTTTTGTGTAGTTTTGCCACCTTCAGCTTCCTCCATCACTGCACCAGAAATAATAATGAATAATTTTAGAAATAAACTTGCATAAATAAACTGTCACAGCACGAACAAAATGCAAACGTTTTCTATAATTTTCTGCCTGTTTTGAGGTTATTTAACATTTTGAGGGGCTGGACGACGTCATCGGCTGAAAATAAACCTCGTAATATCTTAAGAACCAGAATCGTACAAACGACTGACACCATTTAGGCGTTTTAGTGCATTTTTAATCTTCCTGTGGGACTGACCCCAATTTGACGTATAAAAGAATTGTTAATTTCTGAAAAACTAAAGCAGCACAAACAAAACTTTTTGCAGCACAAACGAAGCACAGACATAGTTTTTGTGTAGGTTTGACGGGAGCCAACTTCACGGAGGTAAAATGAGTCCACTAAAATTCACTTACATAAAATTAATGTTGCTTTTGGGGCAAATATTGTTGTGATCAGTTGAGATTAATTCATGACAAAGCCTAAAGCTCCAGCCCTAATAAGCACTGTTTTATCGTCATCCTGGTGCTGAAATTGGTATCAGGTTCTGTGTTGTTTCCTTCGTATCAAAAGTCGCTTGAAATTCATAGCACTAGCGCTCTATATCCGTGTGTGCGCGTGCGTTTGTGCGTGTGTGTGTGTGTGCATGGGGAGAGCTCTGAAGCAGCTAATGAGAATATTTAACATTTGCTGAGTCCGCCGTGTGTTGGGAGTCACTCCGTTGTGCCCTTACATGTCGAGTGTGCAGGAAGGCGGCCCTCCAGCGTGAAAAGGTGCGCGCGGTGCAGAACACAGCGCCGTAATGGACAGCAGCTAATTGATGGAGCAAAAGAGCAGTTTTTTCCATGATTTCTGTAGATTTTTTTCCTCAAAGGGGTCCAGGACATGTTGAGGTCTTAATGACAAGCGCTAAAAGCTAATCAGTCACACAATGGCGAGAGCGGGAACACGGGCTAATGGAAGTGTTCATTAAATCAGGCATCAGACCAAAACCATTGCATTATCTGCTCTCAGCTTCACTGGTGTGACGCTGTAATGCTGTAATTAGACTGGGAATAATCAGGGCCACATGAAAAGGAAACAGGTTTAAACAGTGTCTAATATTTTAACTATGGGTGTGCAAAAATACCTCATTATATCCTGATCCCAAATCTGCTGAAAAAGTCATGTTGTTATAGATTTTTTGGTATCTTTTAGTGTTTTATTTACTTGTCACTGCTATTTTGTTGCTAATTTACTAGGGATGTACCAATAGTCCAATTTTATTAGAGATGAGTACAGTCATTTCTGTATTTGGAGATACCAAGTACTGATACCGATACTTTACCAATCTTACAAATGCACAAGTGCAATTTATTTATTTATTTATTTATTTATTTATTTATTTATTTATTTATTTATTTAGAAGAACTTTGAACTTTTCTTTCATTTTATTATTATTTAATTTAGCTTTGAATAAACTTTTTGAATCTTGATTATAATGTGTTTAATGCAGATTTGTGCACATTTGCTTCCATTTTACAGAAACAAAACACTTCTTTAACAAGTACAAGTATATTACCCAATACTAGTATCGGCAAAAAATCGATTCAGTGATATATCACAATACTTCATTGCACAATTCTCAAATCAATTCAAATTGGATCATTCATTAGTTGCATTCACTGTTCTCATGATTTAAATAATGTATACATTATATTTCAAACTCTTGTTTCTCTTGTCTCTTGAAGGTGGAGTTCACTGTATTATGAGAAGTCGTATTGATAAATTAGAACATCTCATCCATTGTTCCAGACATTGTGATGTCTCAAATCGTGACTCAAGGCAATACACACTCCTTAGTATTACTGTCATATTTCAAGGAATTAAGCTTTAAAAGTATTTAATAACAGTTATTTTATAATGTATAAGTAGTCAGCACTGGAATAAAGCAAAAAATCATTTCATTTTCATTTCATTTCTTTATTTATAAGGACAGTATACAGATTACATTATGCACAGGGCAAATATGCTTGTATCAGATTATAGCTTTCAAGCTAATTTCCATCTGCAGTCCTCGGTTTACACAGAAAATAAAACATACATATACTAAAATATACAATTTCAATGTTAAAGTGCAATCATTCACAGTCTCACAGTTAAAGTGCATTCGTTCACATACAGCAGGGGAGAGGCAGCTGTCTTTCATGGCCTGTAGTTCTTTTTTTCAATCATTTTAAGTGGAAAAACCCTGAAATTCGATATATTGTGACAGTCCACGGTTTTATAGTGAGAGTTTTGACAATACAATATCACAATATTTTGATGATTATTATTATCCCGGTTATTTAGTGGAAGGAAACATGTTTATGTGATACACTTGACATATTCGCTGTTTTAGTGATTAAAATAGACGCATTTCATATTAACTTTGTACAAGTGGTGGTTTAACAAAGAAATACTGTTGCTAAAATGTATTTGGTTCTTAAAAAAACAGCAATATTTCACTGAGTATCATGTGTAATATATTGTTTATTGCAGGTATTGCCATATCGTGATAATATCGTATCGTGAGCCATGTATCGAGTAGTTATGGACATTTGAAGCACTACAGTTTTTTTTTTTTACAATATATGTGGAAGCAAATGTGACACAAGACCTTCCAGAAGAAATACTGAACCATTTCATCACCAACTGAAACACCGGAGTGGAGTAAGTGTGAGGCCTTTCCTGTCGTGTTCACCTGGCGCCCCCTGGAGGTTGCTGTGGTGCTGCAGGACACAGAGGAGGGACACTTTTGTTTCTGCCCTGACACAGATCTGCTGACCCTCCCTGACCAGACCTCCTAAAACTAAACTGCAGTAAGATATTTGGCTGGGATGCAAAGACCAATGAGAAGCGCAGTGGAAACTTCCCTCAGGATTAATAAAGTATCTCTCTCTGTCTAGTTTCCAGTCAACCTAAAACATGCGGGTTAAGTCACTCCTCCCGGCTGGCTGAACCCCCCCCAAAAAAAGGACAAAAATCTGCCTTCATCTTAATCCAAAATCAATATTACCTCTCGATAAAACACATGGAAGTCCAGAAAACGAAGCCAGTGGAAAAAGACGTGATATGTTTTTACGACGTACGAGCGTTTCTTCAGTTTCCATCGTAAAGAGGACGCACATCTGTAAAGAGGACACACATCTGGAGACGATCAGGAGGCTATATATTATCACTGATGTCATGACTTTATTAGCTTTCCATAGTTTGAAATGGTTCCCTAACGTGTCCGACATGTGCTTATGTTAAACAGATTTTAGTCTTGATAAAAGTTGTAAAGCTGGTCTGAGGTTGTCAAAAGTATGAAAAATCTGATGTCAATTGATACAAAAATTAACCCTAACTACTAACCCTACAGAACCCGAACCTCGGACCCTAAATAACCCTAACCCCAAACCCTAACGACCCCTAACCATAAAGAACTCTAACCCTAAAGAACCCTCACACCAACCCCTAATTCTAAAGAACCCTAATCCCTAACCCTAAAGAACCCTTACCCCTAACCCTAAAGAACCCTTACCCCAAACCCTAAAGAACCCTAACCCTAAAGAACCCTCACACCAACCCCTAACCCTAAAGAACCCTAACCCCTAAAGAACCCTCACCCCTAACCCTAAAGAACACTAACCCCTAACCCTAACAAACCCTAACCCTAAAGAACCCTCACCCCAACCCTAAAGAACCCTAACTCCGAACCCTAAAGAAACCTCACCCCTAAACAACCCTAACCCCTAACCCTAAAGAACCCTAACCCCTAAAGGACCCTCACCCCTAACCCTAAAGAACACTAACACCTAACCCTAAAGAACCCTAACCCCTAAAGAACCCTCACCCCTAACCCTAACGAACCCTAACCCATAACCCTAAAGAACCCTCACCCCTAACCCTAATGAACCCTAACCCTAAAGAACCCTAACCCATAACCCTAAAGAACCCTAACCCCTAAAGAACCCTCACCCCTAACCCTAAAGAACCCTAACCCCGAACCCTAAAGAACCCTCACCCCTAAACAACCCTAACCCCTAACCCTAAAGAACCCTCACCCCTAACCCTAAAGAACACTAACCCCTAACCCCAACCCTAAAGAACCCTCACCCCTAACCCTAAAGAACCCTAACCCTAAAGAACCCTCGCCCCTAACCCTAAAGAACCCTCACCCCTAACCCTAAAGAACACTAACCCCTAACCCCAACCCTAAAGAACCCTCACCCCTAATGAACCCTAACCCCTAACCCTAAAGACCTCTCACCCCTAACCCTAACGAACCCTTGCCCCTAACCCTAAAGAACCCTCACCCCTAAACAACCCTAACCCCTAACCCTAAAGAACCCTCGCCCCTAACCCTAACGAACCCTCGCCCCTAACCCTAAAGGACCCTAACCCCTAACCCTAAAGAATCCTCGTCCCTAACCCTAAAGAACCTAAACCCCTAACCTTAACCCTCATTTGAGGAGGTATTTATACTAAAAAAGTCATATTCACAGACTCACGGGACAGAAATGAAGCTTTCCTCAATAGTTTTTGAATGATCTTGAGCTGTATAAGAGCAGATAGAATAGGACCACTATGGAACCTACCTCGAGCAGAAAGTACTGTGATTATTGTCAAAGAAAGAGTGTTTTTTATTAACATTGTAAGGCTGCGAGGTAATATAAATGAAAGTGCTATGATTTAATGTTGAAAATCAAATCCTATTATCTAATGAGACTCATGAAAAGCGTTAAGAAACTCATCACAATGATTCATCTGGATGTTCTGGAAGCAGAAAGTGAGTGAGGAATGACTTTGGACCACTGCAAACCATTTATAATCAAGTCCTGTTTTTCATTTCCTAGTGAGATAGAGTGTTGGAGATGTGTGGAGACACTTAAAAAAAAAAAATCCATCCTTGTATTTGCTATGGCCATTGCATTGTGCTAGCCTAGCATCAGCAACCTCTCCAAATACAAGGAGTTTTCTCTGTTCAGCTGTCTGCTGTGTCTGGAATGTTTCATGTAAAGTATTAAACCTTCTATTTCCATGGAGATCAAACCAGACCAAGGTACAGGTCAGGTCTGTGGCGAGGCAGGCAGAATGCCTGTTTTTCTAGGTATTTTGAGCTATACTAAACCTATTAGTAATTGAGTAAATGTAAGGCAGAGCTGTTTAATGTCAAACTGTAGAACTTTCCAGGCAAAGCAACAATATATCAGACGGAACCCCAATCAAAAACCTACATTGTGCACCTTTAATGCTGATATAAGTGCAATTTTTTATAAAGCGTTACCCAAAATAAACTCGTTTTATTTGTTTTCATTTGTATTCTGCACATAAATAATGCAAAGTAAACCAAAGCAAAACTGGTTGATATTCCCCATGCCTGTTCTGCTGTAGATGGAATCAACCTCCACAGTGTTGCAGGGGCGGTGCCATTTAAAAACATTGAGTTGGCGGCGCACATTGCATTAAACATGAGAACTGTCACATACAAGTCCATACAGTCTAATGCTTTTTTTGCTTTGAGCTGACAGAAAATCTATAGACACATTATAAGATGCAAAAGCTCCATATTACACGATTCTCCGATCTATGTTATTTGCTCATCAAACACATTCTTGGAGTTGTGTTTTCTTTCATTCACTCATGTTTAACACGTGTTTGCGTTTTCTTCTCTCAAATTGAAGACTCTGTTCCACATAATACAGGAAGTGTAAACTCTACTAGGATCATTTGGATAATTTCAGCTATGGACTCGTCAATCTCTACTGAACAAAATGTAAAAGGAGCTGTCCATCCATCCATCCATCTTTTACGCTTTGGAGACGTAAACAGACTAATAACGATTACTCAAATATGTGTGAACGAAACAAAATACAACCCCAGGTCTGTTTTTGAGGAGGTGACATTACAACATGTCAGTTTAGTGCAATAGATCCAGAAGTGCCTCGCTGTTGGTTTGTGGAACTTCCTGTTAATGGTTTTCTTTGGCAAAATATGTCTGTAAATGTCTGGCGTGTTCTCCACCAGCTTCGTAAATCTGCCCCATTACCAAATCTTCATCCAAAAAGGTCCACAAAGGATAAACATTCTCTCATGAAGAATTTATCCACAACTGTCAAGGTAAGAAAGACTGATTGATTGATTTTGGTCACAAGCATCTTCTGACATTATTCCATAGACAGTCACATGCTTAAAGGCGAACAGTGACTAGTGTTGAAGAAAACTGACCTTTCCTCTCATGTTTGTTGTAAAACAGGGGTGTCAAACTCATTTTGGTCCGGGGGCCGTATGCAGCCTACTTTGATCCCAAAAGGGCCGGATCAGAAAACTCAGTTCTCTCTTCAAGTTATTGTATTTTTCTCCGTGTCTCGTAGTGGTGTTTAAGATTATATTCCTCGAGCAACGCCACTTGTTCCAAACACACTGAGCACAGATTTCCCATTCACCTCTGTCAACAAATAAGAATTAGACTAATTTTCTTGGGAAATCCTGAACTCAGCATCTGCTTTTCTCATTTTTTGACATTTTGCTGATGAGGGTCACGGTCGACAGTCAAAACGATCGTCCTTTAAGAGCGTTTGGAAAGAGGAAAGTCTTCATTTGTGCTGCTCTGGTGGGAGTCGCAACGTACAGAAACGCCGGAGACGCTGCTGTGCTAAACGGTGCAGAAAATTAACAGAAAAATCTGAAAATTTTAAGTATTTTAATAGAAAAATCAGCCGAGGGCCAGATTAAAGGTCTTGGAGGGCCGGATCTGGCCCCCGGGCCGCATGTTTGACACATGTGTTGTAAAAAATACACTTGAAACAAAAATAAAGTCCAGATCATTTACTTATTCAAATAGAAATCCAAACTTGTACAAGGAGTCTGTGCTGACATAGTGGGAGGCTATCATGGTTTAGACTTCGCGCCTCTTCATTGGTGCACAGGCCTCTTGGCACGTCACACAGTCCAATCATACTCCAATCCGGGTGTTTTCTGTCATGACATCATCCCTATCAGTAGTTATTGTCCTATTTAGTTAGTTTGCTATTAGATAGATTGGAATATCCTGCATTTGTCGTGGTCGTGTATCTATGAGTCTCAAAGCTGTGATCAGAGCCCTTATCTTCAAACGACCTCAGTACAATAATGAACTATAGAAGTGGTTTTACAAAATACCCTAGTTTTTTATTAGTGAACATCTGAGAAAAATTAATGTTCTGGTCATGAATAAAACAGAAGTAACTTGTTCACTCAGACTGATGCTAGAAAAAATCGATTTCATGATGTCGATATTAGCATAGACAGAGTTGTGTAGTTAGACATGTGATCTGTGAACATCTGCAGCGTTCAAACTGCGCTAATCTCTCCAATATCTACATCATGAAATCAATGTTTAATTTTATTTCTAGAATCAATCTGCGCTAACAAGTTATTTATTAATGAATTACTTATGGGATTCATTACCATACCAGAAGTAGTTCACTAATGCTTGTCGTTGTTCTCCGTTTTTTCTTCCCGTGATAGTTGTGGAGAAATTCTTCGTGAAGAATGTCTCTCCATTCTGGACCTTGTTGGTTGAAGATTTGGAGATGGGGGAGATTTATGAAGCTGGAGGAGAATAAAACAGACATTTACGCGCACATTTTACTCGGACATTTTGCCAAAGGAAACCATTAACCAGGAGTTCCACAACCCTACAGCGCAGGATTTCCAGACGTTGTGAAAAATGTCTGTATAGATTTTAAAAGTGCATTATGTAACTTTTATGGAGGAAGTGTCGCCATGTTTTTGTCTCTATGGTGATGTTAATGCTTGACAGTAGCATTGAACATAGATATTCAAATGGGAATAAGCACGTGACGCTGCCAAATGGAGTTTTTATTTCGCCATTTTTTTCCTCCTATAACTGCTAGCCTCATGAGCTTCATTTGACTGACACTGAACGCTATGGGTTACGTCATACTCTTAGTCCACCTCTTTACACAGTCTATGGTTTTTCCTTTTCCTTTTCCCTCTTTCCCGACACAAACACGCTCTAAAACTCCTCACGAAACATTAGACATCCCCCAAATAGTCCGGTCCCTGTCCCATGACGCTCCCTGCCGCTCCCTGTCGCTCCCTGCCTCTCCCTGCCGCTCCCTGTCGCTCCCTGCCTCTCCCTGACCGTAAACCGACCCCGACGTGACATGCAGACGTGGCCGCGGAGGGGTGAGCTCGAGGTGAAGCGTGTGCGTTCGCCGGGACACACATGTATCGGTGGAGAGCGGGTGGCGTAACAGTAGAACATGCCTTGGACTCTGCGTGACCCCGACGTGATGAGGACCGAGCCTCCGCCGAGCGGGACGTCCCATCACTTTTTAATGAGCGTTTCCAGGGCACGGGCCTAAACCAGCATGCGCAGAGTGTGTGTGTTATTCAAGCATGTCATTCACACGTGCGAGTCAGCACTTAGAGCCATGGGATAATATAGAATCTACTGTGATGGATTTGATTTGCTTTAGGGCTGCAAAATCACTGGGAGTGTTTCGATAAGCTCCGATACCACACGTCTTTCAGATATCGGCGAGTACTCAGACCAAATCAGTCAATACTACTCACCCAGAGCAGGTTAAACATAGACTGTGGAAGCTCTGCAGACACGGGGTTCTACTCGGGAAATGGCGATGGCATAGTCAGAAGGATGTTTTTTATATTTTAATTAATAATTGTGTACCCAAAACAAAAAATTGAAGAGTGCTATGTACAAAACGGTGACATAGCAGCAGAAATATGCTTCCTGATCTGTAGAGTTACCTTCCACATAAAGGTCCAGGTCCAGACTGACTGAAGGAGGGTGAATGGAAGGCTCCTCCCCCAAACCAATTAACACTTTAATATGGGTTTCTACCTCTAAAACCCAAGTTAATTATGTCAACAAAAATACTGAAAAATACAGAAAACATATATTAAACAATGTGGCCATGTCCCTGCACCTGTAAAAGAACTGGGGAAAATAAGATTAATATTTTATTGCAGGGAGTGATATTTTGTCAGGTGTCAGATGCCAGGGTCCAGCGCATCAACGGGGAAATAAGTGATCGGAGGGTCTCTGTTTGCGAATGGGAGATGGATACTGGTTGAAATTGGTTGGAGGACGAACTTATGGATATGAATGATTTGACAGCGGACTTGTGTGCACCCAAGCCGACTGCGGTGGTGACGGATGGTAAATATAGTAGGGAACAGAGCGGACGGACGTGGAGCGGAAAATAAAACGGGAACCAGTGTGTGCTTTTTGGACGTACGTGGGCTTCGACGGGGCTACTCAGTCACATAATAGCACAAAAGACATTTCACTAGCAACATCCACGACAACAACGACGAAGTTTATTGATAAGTGTACGAGGTGGGGCGGAGATGGCTGGGTTGAGACTCATGGGTGGGGGCATCGTCTCAATCGTCAGTTGGCCCAGCAGGAACAGGCCCTCCTTCAGGACCCCGAGACAAACTGAGAAGACGGGAAAGGCTTCTACAAATAGGTTTGTGCAAAACTGAGGTGTGGCAGAAGTGAGCTGTGATTCGCCGGTTGAGGCATGGTCCTGCTCCTAAATTTCAGCTAATCATATTAACTACATCTGGGTAACCTCTTGGATGCCTTCATTTAGCCTTTAGTGTGGACGCTCAATTTAATAGAAAAAACTGCGTGACGGAGAGTGCAGTCCGGCAACAGAGCTAACTTGGACTTTGTTTACGCCGCAGAATTAGCCATGAGCTCAGAGGATGAGCGTCTTTTTACAGGGTTCACTGTTGGTTGTATCTGCACTGTGGTAGAAAGTAACTAATTAGAAAAGTATAAGTGCTTAAATCAATTACTTATGGTCAAAATCATTATATATTTGACACTTAACACTTACTACTGTTCTCAAAATATTTTTCTTTCTTTAGAGATGGCCTTTTAGTAGATTTATTTATTGCTCTTGTACTGTAACAGTTGACACAATTGAGTCACTGTGGTCTACTTCTTCACACTGTGTTATTGGCATGGGCGCGTACACCAAGGCCAAGTATCAAAAATAGTATCAGAACAACACTAAAAGCCACTATTTGAATGTGGTCAGCGATCAAATAGCAAAGGCAATTTCATTGGTTTTCTAGGTATTTTTGAGCTATAAAAACACCCGTAACTGAATAAATGTAAAGTAGAGTTCTGTAATGTCATACTGTGGAACATTCCACACATATTGATGACATATCCATAAAAACAGAATTCTTCTCTCAAAACTTAATGCTCCTGGATGTATTTAAAGTGTAGGTGTTAATAATTGTACTATTACATTGTAAATTGCAAATCTATTCCAAATTGAAATGTGTGTGAGGAAAATCCCAATTAGATCGATTTTATTTTCATTAGGAATTAAGTGTTTACATGGTCTTTTTAAAGCAGAATTAATTTCTATTCTAAATTAAATTATTTTTATTCAGGATTAAAGCTCTCATGTAAAACAGTTTTAAAATAAATATCAGATCACCATATTTTTCAGACTATACCTCACAATTTTTTTCTGCGACTTATACTCAGGTGTGACTTATATATTACATTTTCCACACTGACAGCCCATAGACCAAATATATGAATCATATATATGAATCCAAAATGAAAAAACAAATTGTTACAATTTTTTTTCATTTTGGTTTTAGAGACAAATAATAAAGAAAAGAGTTGTTTTCTTATTTTTGGTTCTATAGTAAAAAAATGAACAAACGAATAATACACGGATTCTTCTCTACTGGGTTGTTTTTATTACTATAACATCTCTAACTCGCCTTTCAAGATGAAATTTTCTTGGTCTTATACATGTTTTTTTTTTCTTTGTTGTGCATATTTTTGGCTGGTGCGACTTATAGTCCGAAAAATACGGTGAGTCTAACCGGAGTAACAGAGCTTCATACAGAGCAGTGCTTCCAGTTAGCTTCAAAAATATTGATGACATCAGCTGCAAAGGATCAATAATTTAATTCTTGAGGATCTGGTTCGGGAGTAGCTACCTCGTGGAATATCTTATTCGCTTGCTTTCGGTTTAGAAGTCCACTCAGAGCACCCAAAGGAAACCCACCTGGACACAGAGAGAACACGCAACATCCACCGAACCAGAGACCTCGTAGTTGTGGGGGGAAAAGTGCTCAGCCAAAGCCGCGTAACGTGTGTAGACCCAGTGTCCTGTTTTTTGTTCGAATACGAGTGAATGATGCAACGTAAACTCCCCCTGACCTTGTGTCCGCTTAATTTTTAATGAAGTATGAACAGCGCAATTCATTTTTCGACGGGAATTTCAGCGAGATCATAAATGTTACTTTAAACGTAGAGAAAAGCATCGATAAAACTGCCACGAAACAACACAGCTCCCGGTGTTTTTGTGAGGAAACAACATTATAACACAGCTCGGGAAACGGTGTAATCTGGACCCTTTTTAGAAACACATTTGTACAGAAACATGACCTAACTTTGCACATATCTCTTCTCCGTACCCGTTCTATTTCTGTAACTAAAGCTACAAAATCTCACTCTTTTCCGGGTTGCCGTGAAAAGCCATCCTCCTCTTCCTGTGCTTCGTTCTCCTCTGCAAAATTGCTACCTCTTTTATACCCTCGCTATTATCTTGGAGGAGCAATTTCCCGTGGTCATAATGTTTTTTTCCATTTCCCAAACATCTTTTTAGCATGCCGGCCGCTGTCTGTGAAATCCATGTTGCAATATTGACAGGGCGGTGGTAAACACAGGGAGGTAATTGGAGTTGACACAGCTCCCTGACTCACCGGGCTCCGTGACAGTAAATGTTCCATATTTATTGCAGATTCTTTTGTTGTCTTGTCTTTGCCGATCGCTCGTTTTGAACTAAAGACGCCTGAAATGCTCAAACGAAAAGTGAGAATGTACGAAGAAAACATAGAAAGAGAAAGAAATACGAATAGAAGTTGATGGAGTAATTACCCTGACAGGCCTGCAGATTAAAGGCAGTGGAAATTTCGTTTTGCTTTAAAATGCACTGTGTAACATTTTTAGGATCCACCACCTGGAGATGTTAATGCTTCCTGATTGGCTAATTCAGCTGTCACGTTTACATGTTGCCTGATCTTTTCCTCAATCTTAGCACTAGTGCGAGTGTTAAGGAGGGGGCGTGTCCAGGCCGGGCTGTGCTGGAGGCCATGACAGAACTGGCACTCCACGCACATGTGCTCCTCTCATGCACATGCACCCTGTGCACATGCACATGTCAACCTTTTTCATTTTCTCTGCGTTCCTCATTCCGTTTGCCTCTCATTACGCAGCAGACCAGAGTCTATCTCACGCACTCTCCATCCCACAGCAGACCCACTGACCCCCCCCACCCCCCGGCTGCACCCGCTCATATGCTCCATGCACACACAGAGCAGGATGCCCCGGTATCTGTACAGAGCAGTGCTCATGTGCACTATAGCCTACGTCTCTATATGCACTATACATCTACTACACACCGCTGAACAGCTGAACAAAGCTCGACTGACCACTGCTGCCAAGAAAGCAGCACATACGAGACGTGCGTCTGCTCCACTGTCACAGCTCTGAGCTGTCAGTGAGGAATTATCTGAGTCCGATGTCGGGTCCGTGCAGTTTTCTCCAGTTTTGATGGTCGCCTACCTACTGGTGACGAACTTTATAAACTAACCAAAGCAGCACAATGGGAATAAGTCGAAATGAAATGGAGCTGATGACAGAAAAGGCACGAGGATGTGAGGAAATCTGACATCAGCATTAGAACCACAGACAGGAAGAAAACACTTTAGGACAGAGCTGTAAACAGCCTCATGTGAATGAGCAGCTTTTGTACAGATCCAGATCAAACCAAACTATAGAGCTGATACTGAAGCAGGTGAGGGGCTCTGCTACGGGAGGGCATCTGGATGGTGCACAAACATGTTATGAGTATTGACCATTTATCTTCCGAATATATTTCCAAATAAAAGAAGTCTTGAGCATGTTACATGTTGTTTTTCAGTGGACTAGTTTGAGATTTACTTTCACCATTTTGACAATTCACTGAACATTCCACAGCACCACATAGTTGACCTGTTGTTGTGTCCTTGGGCAAGACACGTAACCCACCTCATCCTGTCTGACGTTTTACCATCTGAAAGTAAAGTATTGGGGAAGTGTGTATTTTTGACTGGCCCGGCAATGAGACTTAAAGGTGCACTGTGTAACCTGTGCAGAAGAGTCCGTCGCCTGCTTGTCTCCATGGAGATGTTATTGCTTTGTCTTGCATGTTCCACAGTACAGTTCTGGGAGATGAGTAGCTTACAGCACTTTGCAACATTACAGTTCAGATCTGTGGAGAGTCACCCCTGTTGTCATACCATGAAAAAGGATTTAACAGTGAACTTTTTTCACTGATGCACCAAAAAACAACAAACAAAACAAAATCAGGACCAAAAACTTATAAAAGAAATAATGAAATTGCCTGCACTTTTGCTTTGCTGAAACATACACAGACATCCTGCTTTTATTGCTTCTTTTCATGATCTGTATCCAGTGCTTCTGTTCCTCTTCCGTCCATCTCCACCTCCACACTGACCAGAGTGGACTCTTCTAAAATCAGAGCGCAGGAGGAAAAGCATTTCTGTTACGTCTCCAGAACACTGGGACCTTGGACTCACCACTAAAACATTTAAACAGACCATGGATTTGAAGTGCACGGGGCGCTCGATTGTTCCATTATGTACAGTAGACTGTTTCGTAGTGTTCAGTAATAAACTACATTTGTGGATCATTATTTTAGAAAAGCCAGTGTGATTTTGTGCCAGTATATGATAGTTAAACAAAAGGATAACTAAAAAATAGAGGTGGGACAAGACCCCGTGAGACACATAAAATTGTGCACGCATGAAAAAAATGATCTTGTGAGATTTTTTTTCCCTCACATTTAAATTTTTTTTGGAGAAAAAGGGGTTCAACTTTGCTGTGTAACTCCTCTTTAGAAGCTATTATACAAAAAAAGCAGACAAATACCAAAATGTTCCATACTTCTGTGACATTTCGGGCCAATCCCATTTCTAATTTCTACCCCTTGAAACTGACCAACCAGGGGTCAGGGGTTGAACGTCAGAACCCCTATGAACTGGGACACCCCTTCAACAATCACATATGTCATCAGAAGTCTCCGCCAGTTTTTATGTAAGTTTACTGTTCGAGCGGAATGACATGCAGACCCTTCGAAAGAACACAACCTGAGCTTCTCTAAGGGTTAAACCCTTTTAGCCCTGTTATTTACATGCATCAAAATCCTGCCTTGATTTTTTTCGTGTTCCTTTGACTTGAAAAATGTCAAAAAATGCCCAGGAGTAAGTGCTTTTGTCCCATTTTACCAAGATGAGTTCAGCTTTCAATATCTACCAGTTGTTCAACATTACTGTGTGTGTATTAATGTGTAATAACAGTGTAATAAAGAGAAGAAAAACACAAAATCACAAAAACACACAAAAAACGAAAAAGCACCAAAAAAACATGTGTAAACTACCGCCGCTCTCTCCAAATCTCCAACACTCTGCACTTGATACTCCGGGTGCTGCAGAAATTTACTGTAATAACCCCATATGTGTAGAAAGTGCAACTTCTCTGCTTTCAGGAACTGTTGGAATTTTTTCGATAGCGCATGTAGTTCTGGAGATACGGTAATGAGAAGTCGCGTTTGGAAACTGGGAGCGCGGGCGTCAGTTTATGAGGGTTAAAGCAGTGATATCGCTTTCAATTATTTGGGTTACAATATCCAAATAACTGTGTGGCACAGACACTCGCAGTTCATTCTCAACTTTGTTTCCATCCTCTGGAACAACGTTAAACTTAAAGGGGAACTCTGGCATGTTTGAAGCTAAAGTCCATTGCTCGAGGTTGTCGAATAGTTAAGTTACAAGTTAGGTTAATACAAGTTCAGAACTTGCCCCCATCACTGCACTAGTTTGTTGTCTTGACAGATTCACTGCACTGATCTGTGCTGTGTTTTGGCTTCTGACAGAATTCAACCACCTCTAGCAACGGACTTTAGCCTCAAACGTGCCTTTAAGACAGTACAGTGGTTATTACAAATTTTAAAACATAAATAATTGTTATAAGATAGATCACAAGCAGCCAAATATCCAACAGTTTTATATAAATGCCAGTCTCCTACCACAATTGAGGATTAAATCACCTGAGCCAGTTCTCTTTTACGTGCACACGGGGGAGACCAGACGTGCGCTTCTCTAGGCTCGTCCACACTTCCCTCCCAAAGCTCCTCCCCTTCTGGCACGGTTTTTATTGTCTCGTTACAATACATCATGTCAGTGTTAGGTTTACAATCGACAACATGGTCAAAGTATATCATGGCTAGGTTTACATTTCATCAGATAAGCACAGAAATATGGTCTGGGAACCTCAAGTAGAGCTCAAAAAGGTCACACATCTGGTAGATTAGCAGACAGCTGCGTACCTCACGACTTCTTTAACACAGGCTCTTTCATCCTCTGAGCCTGGCTTGTATCATTCCTTGAGACTGCATTAGCTTGATGTACATTTTTAATAACTTCATCATTATAAGCATTTTATTCTAACGATAATATAGAAAATTTGTCAACTTCTTTGGTCTCTTTGGCAGCAGTGATCTTGCAGGTGATTCACATTCTGGGAAATTGCTCACGCCCCTCTGTTTGGACTGTGCCTCTGAAAAACCTTCGTTTGGAGGAGTATAACGCCCGACCACTTTCCCCTCTGCCAGAACAGTAACCAGGACACTTCTAAACCTCCACGTGAACAGAAGGATCGGGCCATTGCTCGTAATGGGATTCAGCCTAAATGTTCCGTACTGTTGTCTTGTCTTTGCTGATTGCACACTTTGAACTAAAGATGCCCAAAAGGAGGAGGATGGGGGGGAAATGTATCGTCGTGTTCAGTAATAAACTAGAACAGTTGTGGATCATTATTTTAGCTTTTGTTCATTAGGAACCACAAAATAGATTTTTAACGACTCTGTAATAGAAATGGGACCATTGACTCGGCTTTGAAAAAAACGAAAGAATATATTAAACTCAGCAACACATACGACATTTCTGAGCCAGAGTTTAGGGTTTTGTGTGAAATGGCGATGATTAAAATCCGTATTATGTTCTAGAATTTACCATTGGAATCCATTTCAAGTTCTGTTAATGAGACAACGTAAACTGTGATTGTGATTGGTCAAAACGAGGAGAACTTTTCTCTCTCAGCCAATCACAGTGGGGTTCCTTTGTTTCTCAACCAATCATATCGTATTATGTTTGTGAGTTTCTTTCTCTTCCTCCTTCTACCCATTTCACTCTCTCCTTTTCGCCTATTCTTTCTCTCTGTCTCTCTTCTGTCTCTCTCCCCTCCTTCCTCTCTTTTCTTCTATCTACAGTATCTATCTATCTTTCTCCTCCATATCCCTCTCTCTTTTCTTTCTCTCTCCTCTTTCTATCTCAGCCCTCCCGCTCTCACTACCCCACTCTCTCTCCTCCTCCCTACTTCCCTCTGTCTTTCTCTCTCTCCTGTCTTTCTACTCTCTCTACCCTCCTTCCTCTCCCTCTTCTTTTCACTATCCCTCTCTTTCTCTCTCTTCTTCCTACCTACCTCTCCCTACCTCTCTTTCCTTCTCATTACCCCT
>CM060673.1:32200724-32470724 GCA_030686955.1 Odontamblyopus rebecca
TTGGTCCGGGGGCCGTATGCAGCCTACTTTGATCCCAAAAGGGCCGGATCAGAAAACTCAGTTCTCTCTTCAAGTTATTGTATTTTTCTCCGTGTCTCGTAGTGGTGTTTAAGATTATATTCCTCGAGCAACGCCACTTGTTCCAAACACACTGAGCACAGATTTCCCATTCACCTCTGTCAACAAATAAGAATTAGACTATTTTTCTTGGGAAATCCTGAACTCAGCATCTGCTTTTCTCATTTTTTGACATTTTGCTGATGAGGGTCACGGTCGACAGTCAGAACGATCGTCCTTTAAGAGCGTTTGGAAAGAGGAAAGTCTTCATTTGTGCTGCTCTGGTGGGAGTCGCAACGTACAGAAACGCCGGAGACGCTGCTATGCTAAACGGTGCAGAAAATTAACAGAAAAATCTGAAAATTTTAAGTATTTTAATATAAAAATCAGCCGAGGGCCAGATTAAAGGTCTTGGAGGGCCGGATCTGGCCCCCGGGCCGCATGTTTGACACATATGTACTAGGCAATCTGGGTGAAGTGTCTTGCCTAAGGACACAACAATAGTTTTTGCGACTGGCGTTCCCCTGTAGCACCTGATTTTCCCAGTGGTCTCCCATCCAAGTACTAACCAGGCCCGGCCCTGCTGAGCTTCTGAGATCTGATGAGATCCAGTTTTGACAAACCGGTGCGGTCACCACATGTAGTGTAGTTTTCAAGTTAGCAGCTCCTTTTATTCTTGTTTCTTGTGTCCTTTTGTTTAGTAAAAATGTGAAATTTCAAGGCTGAAAAATGTCCAAATAATTCTAGTGAAGTCGTATGGAGAACTGTCGTGTTTGTGGAGAGGAAAATACATTAGAACATAGAGCTCACAATAAGGGATACTGACCTCTGACCTGATCTATAGCGCCCCCTAAGTTACAACGCACTAACATATGCAATGAACACATGCTACACACAAACTATTTTTGTCTCCCAGAACTGAGGCCTTGTCCACACGTATCCGGGTATCTGATAAACCGAAGATGTTTTGCTGTGTTTTGACCTGTCGTCCACACGAACACGCATCAAAAACGAGTATTCAGGGAAAACTCCGGCCAAAGTGAAGATTTTTGAAAACTCCGTTTATGCCTGTTTGTGTGGACAGAGATAACTGGGGTTTTGCATTTTAAAACGTCACTGTCTGCGCCAAAAAATATGAATCTGCCCTGACGTCAAACGTGCGACATTTGTTTAGGCGACTGCAAAAGCCAAAGCCAAAGCCAGAGCCAGAGCAGACTGTGGATCGGAATCGTTTCTTGAGAGCTGTGTGAGCATTAATTATTGTGCAGGTGCTATGTACATGTTTAATTGCAGAAGTCCAACTACTGCTCCAAGAGCATTAAGATAAGTTTAGGCGGAAGTGACGGTGAAGTGACGGCTCAATGGAAATAACGCCATCTACAGGTTTGGAATGTGTATGAATGTGGTTGAAAACGCAGATGTTCGGTTATGTGTGGAAGGTGTTTTTTTCGAAGACGAGGTGGTGTGGATAAAACTATTTTTATAAACGGAGGGGGGGAAATGTTCGGTTTTAAGAATACCCGGCTACGTGTGTACATGACCTGAATGACAATGTTCCTGGTGTGATTGTACATTTTGGGGAAGAGAATTGACTGTTTTATCTTTTAATTCACTCTTTTAATTTGAATCACTATCTCCCAGTCGCCGTCCGTCCAATGAGCGAGCGGCGTAAGAGTTCAAATTAGCACTAGAATCCCTTTGAGAAAAGAATGAACTGTTCTTAGCGTTTTATCGTCATTTCTTATTACCGCTGAAAAGTACTAAAAAAGTTGCTTCTGCCTCGGAAACTTGGATTTTTGCTGCAAATTTTTTTCACTGCGAATTTTACACTGTTGAATTTGAAGCCTTGAAAATATGTGCGCCGGATATTTAAAAGGTGATTTTTTGTATTATTTTGAACATGAAACATACTGAAAATGTACATTTAAAATTCCAGCTACTAAAATTCTGAATAACAATAATTCAAACATGTTTATTCAGAGTTAAAAAATTCTAAATAAGAAATTCAGCGATATTTAAAATTAAAAATTTAATGGAACAAATTATCTTAGACTAATAATAATTTTTAAAAAATTACTCAAACATGTGTGAATGAAACAAAACATAACTCCTTAGAACATGACTTAAAGGTGCACTGCGTAACCTTTTGGTTTGTTTCTATGGATACGTCATTGCTCTGCCTGGAATGTTCCACAATATACATTTATTCAGTCACAGGTGGTTTTATAGCTCAAAAATACCTAGAAAAACAGGCACTGTGACTGTGAACAGGGTCTCCTCTCCACAGATCTGACCTGTAACTTGGTCTGGTTTGGTCTCCATGGAGATAGAAAGGTTAAACGCAATAACGCACAGGTGTCAAACATGCGGCCCGGGGGCCAGATCCGGCCCTCCAAGACCTTTAATCTGGCCCTCGGCTGATTTTCTCTTAAAATATGTAAAATTTTCAGATTTTTCTGGTAATTTTCTACGCCGCTTAGCATAGCAGCATCTCCAGTGCTTCTGTGTGTGGCGCCTCCCACCAGAGCAGCACAAATGAAGACTCGCCTCTTTCCAAACGCTCTTAAAGGACGATCGTTTTGATTGTGACCATGACGCCCTCATCAGCAAAGTGTCAAAAATAAGAAAAGTGGAGCTGAGTGCAGGATTTTCCAAGAAAAATTTACTAATTCTTCTTTTTCACGGAGGTGAATGGGAAACCTGTGCGCTTGGTGTGTTTGCAACAAGTGGCGGTGCTCAAGGAATATAAATATAAAGGAGGAATATAAACGCCACTATGAGACACAACATGGCGAAAAATACAATAACTTGAACAGAGAATGGAGTTTTCCAATCCGGCCCCTTTGGGATCAAAGTAGGTTGTATACGGCCCCCGGACCAAAATGAGTTTGACGCCTCTGCAATAACGTCTTCATGGAAAACAGCACTTGACGAACCCTCCACCTGAAAAGTTACACAAAGCACCTTTTAGCGCTCACAAAAGTCCATTTTACGCCAGTTTGACGTTCATATATTTTGTCTCATTTTCGCTAGAGACACCTGCAAAAAGCTGGTCGGGTTTAGTATTCAGAACACAGCGTCAGTCCTGAAGTTGTTAGAATATTTCGGCGTTGTTTCGAGCGGTAACCATGGGGAGGGCACAGAGGAAAATGCTTGAGGGGACCCAACCTGCAAATGGAAACGAGCGCCCACTGAGCACCTCCTCACGCAGCCAAAAGCACTCAGCCCATTGTGAGATTCCCTTTTATTTAAAATTTCATGATTTTTTTTTTTTTTTTTTTAATGGCCGAACAATAAAACAGTGGTTAGACGCGCCGTTTCATTTCATTTCACACTGAGTTGGGAATGTGTTACTGGTGAAATTTAATGTGGTTTAATCAGAATTATTCTCAAACACAAACACTCTCCCACATGCGCTTCTATTGGTCAGACTCTGAACTTTTCTGAATGAGGAACCAATCACAGTGAAGTATGAGCTCTGGAAAGGAGCAGAAGGCTGTAGTTACCTCTTATAGATAATACAGAGATAGAAAGTTGTGGTAAAATCAAAATAGTTCAAAAAAACTGTGCAGGTTTGTAAGAAAAAATCAATTCAGTGATATATTGCAATACTTTTTGTGTGATTCTTGTATTGATTCAAAATCTACAGGGATGGATTTTTTTTTTTTTTAAAGTAATGAGTTCTATTAATGTTCCCACAATAATTTCATGAAACGCTGTTCTTATGAGGATGCACTCAACTGTAAATATGTACATAACATTTGTATTGAAACTGTTTTATATTGTGTTCATCCAGCCTGCTAGAGGGCGCTAGTTGCAATAGTGGTAGTGTATTTAGCCAGTAGGTGGCCAGAAGAAAAAAACCACTAGCTTGATGATGAATGTCAACCAGTCCATGATGTGTTTTGTTGTTGAATCTAAAGCCGTCCTCTCATTTCCAGCCCTTTGAGTGGCAACATGAGTAAGTTTTCATGTTAAATATGACTGTTGACAAGTATATTTCTCGCACTTTGTCCAAGTTTGCGTAATTTTATAGGTGTTATTTAAGATGAACAAGCAGTGGTAATGGAGCCTATCATTGAGTTGTCTGTGTTACTGCTCAATTCAATTCTCAATTCAATTCAATTTCCTTTATTGTCACATGTGCATATACATACAAAATATATATAGCACAGATGAAATTGCTGTCCTCTCCCACCTCAGTGCAAACATTAAAAACATTCCAATAAAAAAATTCAAGTATAAAACAAATGTGCAAACAACAAAAATGTGCAAACAGACAGAAATGTGCAAACACTCAAGTAACCAAAGTAAACAGACACAATAGACAAAACAATATTTACAGATAAAAAGTGAGGTAGTGCTAAAATGTATGAATAACAGTCACTGATTGTCCATATAATGTAAAAAAGTGAGGTAGTGCATCAGAGTTCGCAGTGTTCTTAGTGGGTGACAGGGGGCCGAGGGGGGGCAGAGGGGAAAAGTGGGGGTAGGGCAGGGAGAGAGTTAAGTCCTCCGACAGCCTGGTGGAAGAAACTGTCCCGGAGCCTGCCTCAGCTAGTGTTAACCATTTATTGCCTATATAGTACATTTTAAAGGACATTGTTGGTTTTTGCTGTTTACTGAATACTTCTTTGTATTTTGTATCGTTGCAGTTTCACACTTTTTTGCATTAAATCCTGGTCAAATACAACACCTGCCTGTTCCTTGGAGGAAATGATGCAACAGAGAGTTTAGCTGGCTGTGAATCTCAATTAGGACACTGGGTCACGTTGGGTGCAACAGTACAATATTGATAAATCACAATATATTGCCCTTTGTTTTAGTACAGTGATTAATTGTGATATATTGAATCATGGCGTGTACTGGACACTTATAAATACGACATACACATAGTAGTTATTGGGCAGCACTATCACCCTACTGTATTGAAGTCAAGGTATCCAAGCCAAAATGTCCCGTCGGTCTATGAGGGTTAACGGCCGGGTGCAGGTGTATATTTTGATAAATAAGCATCGGTTCCAAATAAACGGTGAGTCTAATGTTGGTGCTGAAGACAGAAGTGGTGCTGCAACAACAGGAGCAGGACTGACGCTCTCGTCGTCTCTACACAAACCAAACTTAAAACCACACGGCTCATTTGCATAAACTATAGGTGCTGAAAAAAACAGCTCGCTCCTTGTGCTGCTGATGCACAGGAACGGAACTTAAAACCACATGGCTCATTTGCATAAATGCTTTCAAATGTCTGAAACTCTCCACTCTCTAGATATTTTGTTGTAATATTTCAAATGAGCTCGCCTACGTCTGTATAGAAAGTCGCCTAAATTATAGCCATACTGGTTAAAAGAATTCGAGTTCCAGATTTTCCCAGTTTTACTGAGCAAGATTTTTGTGAGGAAGGAATTAATCTCCTGCCCCAAATTGCCGCCTGGTCTGTTAAGAGATTGAAACAAATAAACACCTCGGCTCTTATTTGGTATTTTACAGTATCAACAAAAACAAAATCCTCTTTGGGTAAAATTGTCCCCAATAATTGTGACTGTCAAAGTGAATTATCAAACAGACCTTAGAAGCCTCATCTCATTCTGGTTGGTCAGATGAGCAATAGAAATAGTTACATCATTTTATGCCAAATTAGTTAAATTAAGTTAATCATAGAAAATACAAGAAAGAGTCACAAATAATTGAATACTGAATATTGTCATGATATTGAAATAGAACTCAAAAGCAAAAGAAATCAAGGAAAAAGGCCTGAAACGCACAAATTTGACACCACTTAAAACCCACTTTAGTCAAGCAATTCCAAAACTGTTGTTGTATAGTATTTTTTTCAGTATTGATTCTTGCTCAGATTAACATCAAGTTTTAGTATTGATCAGTGTGTGTGTGTGTTACTTTTTAAAACTCCACTAGTGACTTTATGGAAACAATGAACCAATGTATCTTCCCCGTACCTCAACGCGATGACCTTTTACAAACAGAAACGCAAACCAAACTACCTCGCAGAAGATTGAGTTAAGATTTACCGCAGCTATAACCGATTCGTCAATACTTTTACTTCCTGTACACATTTAAAATATAGATTATATTGTTTTCTTCCGTAGTGCTCTAAAGCAAACGTGCTATTAAACGCCCCCATCTCCCGGCGACAATGGTGAGGTCCAGACGCCGTGATTGGATTTCCTCATGATTTCATTATTGCCCTGAAGATGGCTCCTGGTTCGATGATGTGCCGTGCGAATATTCACTTTATTACCAGCACCAGCCTCCCATCAGCGCATACACACATTATACACACACATTATCCACACACATTATACACACAGGGATCTTTTCAACGACTCCTCCAAGCACCGCATTCAACAGCAGCAGTTTTATAGAGCAGCGCCTTCCCATTTTTTCACTACCAGGATTCAAAGTAGGGATGCACAGATTTGATACGGGTACACTTGGATATCAGCACCGCAGAACTGTCCATCTCTATTAAACAAAAGGTGGAACAGAGCATTTTGAGTTAAGTTTTGAGTATGGATGTAACAATAACCGAAATATGGTGATATCGTATCGTCAAAGGTCTCACAATAATATCGTGGACCTTCACAATATATCGAATCACAAGTCTCTTTGTTCAAAGTTGAACTCCGGCACGTTTGAAGCTAAAGTCCGTTGCTAGAGGTGGTTGAATTCTGTCAGAAGCCAAAAAACGGAACAGATCAGTGTTTCCTCGGTGGAGATCTGACTGTGGCAGTGAGTCTGTCAAGGCAACAAAACGTAAAACACCAATTTGCTTCACACTGAAGAAGCTTAACACCACTTTAACCCATCTTATAACAGGCATGAGTCTAACAAACAAAACGCTCTGCCTGGTTCACTCATCATTGTCTGGAAACGTCTGAAAACAACTTTATAAGCACCTCACACTTCCCTCTGTTGATTTCCCACTGCACATGTGAAAGCCCAAAGGACTCAATTGCCGATGTTGTTTCTAACCCCATTTATTTACGAGTGAATTATATTTTTTGAAAACGCTAGAAAAATACATTCCTGAACCATTTTCTTTCAACAACTTTCAGTTTCTCTTCTTCATCGTCAGTAGTCGATCTTCTCGAGCCTCTCGCCGCCGCTGGAGTCGACAATCGAGTCTTTTGGGCTTTGGCCTGTGCAGTGGGAAATCAACAGAGGGAAGTGTGAGGTGCTTATTAAGTTGTTTTCTAACGTTTCCAGACACTAATGAGTGAACCAGGCAGAGCGTTTTGTTTGTTAGACTCGTGGCTGTTGTCAGATGGGTTAAAGTGGTGTTAAGCTTCTTCAGTGTGAAGCAAATTAGTGTTTTATGTGGAAGTAAAGAACTTGCCCCCATCACTACACTAGTTTGTTGTCTTGACAGACTCACTGTCAGTGAGATCTCCGCCGAGGAAACACTGATCTGTGCCGTTCTTTGGCTTCTGACAGAATTCCACCACCTCTAGCAACGGACTTTAGCTTCAAACGTGCCCGAGTTCCCCTTTAAATGACAGGACAGGAAACAGACAGGAGATGTCCAAATCTTTTTAATGTGAGATGTCCAAATCTTTATTCTTTTTTGTCCACTAAAAGAATAATATAGACAAAAAACAATGACTACAAAACATGAACCATGACAGTAATATGACATTAAATCATGGTATTCACTTTTATCGCTTAAAAACATGCATTCTGACTTCTGGCGGGGTCGCCTCTTCACAGATCTCACCTTCCTCACATTTCACTTTGAAATCTTCATTCTTTGGATTAAGTCTTGTTTTGTGAGCATCCACAAAATATTGCAATAAATATGGTACCATGAGATGTATATGATGAAATTATAGACTTGTATTGTGATTTTTATGTATTTCTTATTGTGTAAAGAAATTACTTTGTGTACAAATTGTGCTTTACAGTTAAACTTTGTCTTGTCTTGTGTAAAATTCCATGGCTTTTCTGGAAAATTACATTTTTAATTTCTATGACCGTGAGAACCCTGTCACTAGAATCATTTGGACAATTTCAGCCCTGGAATTGCCCATCTCTACTGAGCTCAACTTGACCACCACTTCATGACATCACGGGGTGGAACGGATCATTTTGAGCTTTGGGGATGTAGACAAACCTATGTGAATGAAACAAAACACCACTTCCAGGTCTGTTTTTGAGGAGGAAACGACATTCTAACATGCCGTAAAGCTCAGAAGAGTCAGTTCAGTGTAATATAGGAGCTTTAATATTCCGCGCTCCACTCCCACTGCTCCATTATTTCCGTATGTTTTTCATATCAGACTTGAACTGTCACTTTGACGCTTGTGTTGATCGGGAATTGTTTTGTTTCAGTGGAGCAGAAATGACTGCGGTGCTGTTTACAGTGGAGCAGGTACAATGGGGATCTGTCACTATCGCCTGACAACTTAACATGACTATTATGGGATGTAGATGCGAGTGACGGCGCCTACTCACACTCCCCTGACTAAGACCAGAGAAGAAGAAGAAGAGAAACAATAAGACGTGTTCAGAGGCATTGTGGGAATTGAATTTGGAGAAATTGTGTTTTGGATAAGTTGTGTTATTGTGATCGTTGTGTTATGTGGCACAAACATTCATGTCCATTTGACACTTCAAGGAGATTCAAGATCTTTTTGTTATTTATGATGATTTATTATTTATTTGGTTGTTTTTTTTTTGTAACTCTTTGGATTTCATAAGGGTAAAGAGTGACTAACTCCTGGATGTGAGTCATTTTTGAGGAACAATCTACGAAGTGTGTGTGTGTTTGCACAATCAATCAGTTTATTTCAGACATTTAGCAAATCAAAATATGTTACCGTTTCATAACATTAAAAAAGTATATATGTAGCAAACCAAATAATGTACAGTAACCCCGCAAAAAAAAGAAAATAGAGCTACAACTTGTCTGAAAAGCAACATACCACATATATTGCACGTATTGCACATTGGTCGTGACAAAACAATTATAGAATATTTTCTTTTTCCTTTACTAATAAAAAGTGCCCTTTCTTATGGCCTATAGCAGCTGCTGACCTTGTGCCTTAGACCTTTACAAACATGTTCTGAAATGCTTGTTTGTTCCTTTTTACTTTTATTGTTCCACAGTATGAAATTATCTCATCAGTATAAAATTATGTTGGGCAATTATAAAAAAAAAATGAAAACAAGGTACGGTTGCAAATGACTTCCCCCCCCTAAAGTAACTGAATGAGTAACTCAATTACCATGCTGTAAAAGTAATTCAGTACTCAGCAAAGTAATTATCCAGTTATTTTCCATGTCAAGTTATTTTTCATACACACTCGTGCCCTTTATTTCAACGAGGGAGAAACGGTGTTGGTATTTCTAGTTTGTCTCGTTTCGCTCAAAGTGTGCGACAAAGAAACCACAAGGCAGCGTGAGCAGTGACTCCGCCCACCCACCTTCTTAGCCAATCATCAGCAGCCCTGCTCTCTCGCGAGCTCTCCCCGTGCCTGCTGATTGGCTGTCAGTTGAAGCCTGACACTGCCGCGCCTTATTCAACCCGACTATAACGTGCCACTTTCCCGGTAACCGTAACGATGGGGAGTGTAATGCATTTGTTTACTCTGTTACCGAAAATGTAGCGTTGTTATATTTAAATGCCGTTATTCCCAACATTGGTCATGATATTTATTTTCATGGAGACAAACAGGTAATGTTTAAAGTCATATATGTGGAGAGGCTGCACTTCTCAGCAGCCTTTGTGTCTCAGTGCAGTTTAGCAGGAGGTCAGTGTCTTGCCCAAGGACACGACGACAGTATTCGTCTGTGGGAAATGGCATCACACCAGCCTAACCTGTGGGCCGGTGGGTCTGACCGCTCACCGATGCTGTTTATGTAGAGAGCAGGATTCGAACCGCCAACCTTTGGACTAGTGGACAAACACTCCTGAACAATCAAATAAACTTTTCACTTTTGTAAAAAATACTAACGTACAGTGGATTTTAGTGGGGTATAAGTGGTGGTAGTAGTTGTACTTATAATAGTAGTTGTAGTAGTAGTAGTAGTGTTAGTTGTAATAGTAGTAGTAGTTGTTGTTGTAGCAGTAGTAGTAGCAGTAGTAGTAGTAGTAGTTGTAGTAGTAGTAGTTGTAATATTAGTAGTAGTAGTAGTAGTTGTAGTAGTAGTAGTAGTTGTAGTAGTTGTAGTTGTAGTAGTAGTAGTAGTTGTAGTAGTAGTTGTAGTAGTAATAGTAGTTGTAGTAGTAGTAGTTGTACTTATAATAGTAGTTGTAGTAGTAGTAGTAGTGTTAGTTGTAATAGTAGTAGTAGTAGTTGTTGTAATAGTAGTAGTAGCAGTAGCAGTAGTAGTAGTTGTAGTTGTAGTTGTAGTAGTAGTTGTAGTAGTAGTAGTAGTAGTAGTAGTTGTAGTTGTAGTTGTAGTAGTAGTAGTAGTAGTAGTAGTAGTAGTAGTAGTAGTAGTAGTAGTAGTAGGGAGGGTCAGCAGCTCTGTGGAAGTACACTAAAAGTAAAGGCCTAGTTTTTACTCTGGTTGGTGATGAAATGGTTCATTCCCTCAAAGTGTTTCCTCAGGAAGGTTTTCTGCCGCATTTGCTGCCACATATGGTGTAAAAAACCTCGAGCAGCTCCATTGTCCATTGCTGTCTCCTTTATTTATTTTCTAATTCCAATCTAATTATCAGAAATATGACATTTATTTTCCCAAACCCTTCCTCCCGTTTCATTTATATGAACTTTTGTGCTCATAAATACCAAAGGAACATTATTATTAAGACATAAACACAGTGAAGTTCTGCTGTAGAAACCTGCTTATTCTGCACACTTCCTCCTTCACTGTCCACTTATGATTTCCTTTCATTTCATGTTGTGTAGAGAATCTTTCATTCTTCTTCTTCTTCTTCTTCTGCTTCTTCTGCTTCTTCTGCTTCTTCTGCTTCTTCTGCTTCTGCTGCTTCTGCTGCTTCTTCTTCTTCTTCTTCTGCTTCTTCTTCTGCTTCTTCTGCTTCTGCTGCTTCTTCTGCTTCTGCTGCTTCTTCTTCTGCTTCTTCTTCTTCTTCTTCTTCTGCTGCTTCTTCTTCTTCTTCTTCTGCTTCTTCTTCTGCTTCTTCTGCTTCTGCTGCTTCTTCTGCTTCTGCTGCTTCTTCTTCTGCTTCTTCTTCTTCTTCTTCTGTGAGGTAGTAAACTTAAAGCAGTGTTTGCAGCTCTCTGTGCATACATTATGAACTCATAAAATCGGCGTTCATGGAGCCGGGTTGGAGAATGGAACACATGCGCCTGTAAATCCACCGGTAAAAAGAAGACGGGAGGGCTGCAAATCTGAATACTTAAGAGTGTCATGGCGGGTTAAAAAAAGATAGAGAAAGAAGAGAGAAAGAGAGAGAAATGGGGAAAGACAGGCAGAAAGGGAAGGAGGGAAATGGAAAAGTAAGAAGGGAGAGAGGAGGGAGATAAAGCCTAAAAGAGAAAGTGTGGGACAGAGAGGAAAAAAAAACAGAAGGTGAGAGTTTGTGAGAGAAGGGGTGAAAGGGTGAAAAAAGAAAGTGATGGATAGATAATGAGATGAAGAGTCAGTTGGAGGTGTAGAAGATGGAGAAAGAGAGGGAGTACAGTTGGTGATAAAAAGTGGGGGAGAAAAATTTGTGAGAAAGAGGGAGGGAGAGAGAGAAACTGAGATGAGGGGCAGATAGATAAAGACAGAGGGAGAGTTGGAGAGAGAGAAAGAAAGATAGACGGGAGAGCAGAGAGAGAAAGGAGCAGAAATAGAAGAAAGAGCGAGATAAAGAGATGGAGAAATGGAGACACAAACAGGGAGGACAAAGTGAAAGAAAGAGAAAGAGGAAGCAGGGGAAGAAGGATAGAGAGACGAAGAGATGGAGAAATGAAGAAACAGTCAGGACAAAGAGAAAGAAAGAGAGAAAGGGGAGGTCAGAGAAAGAAGAAACAGAGATACAAAGAGATGGAGAGACGAGCACGAAGGACAAAAAGAAAGAGATATAGAAAAAGGAGCAGAAAAAGCAGAAACAGAGAGATGGAGAGATAGAGAAAATGGAGAAACAAACAGAGAGGACATAGAGAAAGAAAGAAAGAAAGAAAGAAAGAAAGGGGGGACAGAGAAAGAAGAAATAGACAGACTATAGGGTGACCAGACGTCCTGAAAAGTTTCATTCAATATATGAAAGAAGAAACAATATACGGATATTTTGGGGCTCAGTATTTATTTTGTGTACTTTTTTTTTTGCAGTACTGGAGAGATTTGGACTATTTTAGTTGTAATGTTTAAATTTAATTGTTCTTTAGATTTGTAGAGGGACGTGACTTCTGTTGAACTTTTTGAACAAATACGGATTAGATTAAGTTAAGTTAAACAACCACAAATAAACTTTTCATGTTTGTAAAAATACTAACGACTCACAGTGTGTTTTAGTGGAGTGTAAAATAGCTGCTGTTGCCGTAGTTGTAATAGGAGTAAATGGGTCACATGTTTATATCGGACTTTTCCACCTTCAAGGCACTTTACAGCAAGGAAACACCCATCCATTCACACACACATCCACACACACATTCATACACACATTCATATACACATTCATACACTAGTGTACAGATACAGGGGGTGAGGTGGGTTAAGTGTCTTGCCCAAAGACACAACAACAGTGTTCATCTGTGGGAGCTGGACTCACACCAGCGACCTGTGGGTCAGTGGATCTGACGCTCACCAATGATGTTTATGTCGAGAGCGGGATTAGTTGTAATAGTAGTAGTAGTAGTAGTAGTAGTAGTAGTAGTAGTTGTTGTAACACTATAAAATAGTTGTTGTTGTAGTAGTAGTAGTAGTAGTAGTAGTAGTAGTAGTAGTAGTAGTAGTTGTTGTAACAGTATAAAATAGTTGTAGTAGTAGGAGTAGTAATGGTGGTTGTGGTGGTAGTAGTAGTTGTAGTAGTGATTGCAGTAGTAGTAGTAGTATTAATAGTAGTCGTATTAGTAGTAGTTGTAATAGTTGTAATATTAGTAATTAGTAGTAGTAATAGCTGTAATAGTAGTTGTAATTGTAGCAGTGGTTGTAACAGTATAAAGTAGTTGTTGCTGTAGTAGTAGTAGTTCTAAATGTAGTAGTAGTTGTAGTATGAGTAGTAGTAGTAGTAGTTATAGTAGTTTAGCTGTTGTAGTTGTAACAGTGTACAATGGTTGTTGCTGTAGTAGTAGTAATAGCAGTAGTAGCTGTAGTAATTGTAGTAGTGTTTGGAACAGTGCAGCAAACCGGTTGAATCCTTAGGCCACACTTGCGTTCAGTGTAATGTTTAATGAGCAGCTAGATTAGAAATGAATAATAATTAATACGAGGCAGACACGTAATTATAAAGCGTAATTAAGCGAAGTGTGAAGTAACGCAGCGGACACAGTGTACAAATAAGGCAGATGGAAAATACGCTGTTATATGTTCTCCTGCAGTAAAACACAAAGGCAGTGAACATTTCCCAAACACTTGTAAACACCGTGAAGGTTTCTGGGGTACGTTTCTAGGCCATCGCTCACAGTCACCTGAAGTGGGTTACTACGGACGCCATTGTGAATTCAGCCTCATGACGGCAACTGGGTCAAAAGCATTAAAACATTTAGTTCATGTATTATGTAACAATGATGTAGAAGTCGATCTGGCCTCAGGTAGAATAAGGGCAGCGGGGTTTGGAGGGAAAAGATCATCAGATGTTTTGGGGTTTTTTTTGTTTTTTTTGTGATTGCGATTATCGTTTTTCAATTTGTGTTTTAAAATTGGGATTCAGTTTTCAGTTTCACAACAGTTCGTAAAGGTTTAAAGCTCCTATTACGTACAAAATTGACTCTTGTGAGTTTTAAGCCGTGATATAATGTTGTTCCCGCCTCAAAAACAGACCTGGAGTTGTGTTTTGTTTCATTCACATGTTTGATTAAACATTTATCATTCGTTTGTCTACATCTCCAGATCCCAAAACTTTGGATGTAACTAAAGTACTGTCATATGGTATCCTCAAATGTACTACAGTAATATACAGTACAATACAGTAAAACAGAGAGAACTACATAGAACATGATCCTTCCATTTCAGTGCAGACTTCCTGCCAAAATAACTGTTATTAAGCACTTTAAATCTTAACAAAAAGCAACAACTCTTATGTAAATACTCATATATAAATATACTATGACTTTTTAAAGTACAATTTACAATTTTAGTACAATTGTACAGTTTAATGTAATTAAAGTAAAATTTTACGATTTACTTTGGTTTAAAGACTTGAAATGCTTGAAGCTCAAAGCAGATGACTTGGACTTGACTTGGACTTGACTTGGACTTATGGACCACTGACTCGAGACTCGACTTGGACTTGACTTGGACTTATGGGGCAGTGACTCGAGACTCGACTTGGACTTGACTTGGACTTATGGGCCAGTGACTCGAGACTCGACTTGGACTTGACTTGGACTTGACTTGGACTTATGGGCCAGTGACTTGAGACTCAACTGGGACTTGACTTGGACTTATGGGCCAGTGACTCGAGACTCGACTGGGACTTGACTTGGACTTATGGACCACTGACTCGAGACTCGACTTGGACTTGACTTGGACTTATGGGCCAGTGCCTTGAGACTCGACTTGGACTTGACTTGGACTTATGGGCCAGTGACTTGAGACTCAACTGGGACTTGACTTGGACTTGACTTGGGCTTATGGGCCAGTGACTCGAGACTCAACTGGGACTTGACTTGGACTTATGGGCCAGTGACTCGAGACTCAACTGGGACTTGACTTGGACTTATGGGCCAGTGACTCGAGACTCGACTTGGACTTATGGGCCAGTGACTCGAGACTCGACTCAGACTTGACTTGGACTTATGGGCCAGTGACTCGAGACTCGACTCGGACTTGACTTGGACTTATGGGCCAGTGACTCGAGACTCGACTTGGACTTGACTTGGACTTATGGGCCAGTGACTCGAGACTCGACTTGGACTTGACTTGGACTTATGGGCCAGTGACTCGAGACTCAAGTGTGTAGTGTAAGGATAGTGTAACATGAGCCCTTTAACAACATTTTTGGTGATAAAATTTGATTTGAAACGCAAAAACATCTCAGAAATTTTAAAATGTACTTAACAATTCCCCAGACAAGCTGCGAAGGACATGACTGAGGCTAAATCTTGCTTTTAAAAGGTTCACGCATAGTTCAGGCAGCCATTATGTGTTTTACAAATACGCTTTAATGAACAAACTCCTCGCAGGGCACGTCGAGCAATCATTCTCCAGAATTAGAATAATAAAAGTCGCTTCAGCACTTTGAAAACGCACCGAGAGGAAATGATACAAATAGACCAAGTTATCTGTACCACGGATCCCTTAACATCAGCAGCTTTGAAACCGGTTTTATCTGAGCATCACTCATGTGCGTTTGGATGAGAGGGTGCTCACAATCAAGGCTGCGTGTTCAATTTATTAATATATGCGGCAAAAACAAACTCCGGCATCACCAAACCGGGCGAGATTGAATTGGCGACATTTTCCCCGACAACAAAATGTAATTATCAAAGCTGTTCGTGACAAAATGAAGTAGCAGGGAGACGGCGTTGACAGACTGGTGTGTTTCTGCTGTATTAAAGGAGCCTACGTGACGCTAAATTGAGTCTCCTGAGCTTTAAGTCATGTTATAATGTTGTTACCTTCTCGAAAACATACTTAGAGTTGGGTTTTGTTTCATTCATGCTTGTTTGAGTAAAATCCGACACACGCTACAGGAGAATTTGCCCGATTTTGGCTGAGTTCAGGAAGGTGAGACTTTGTGTCTTCGTGTGCGATTTTGAAGCCATTGCTACTCATGTTTGTGTCAGATCAGAACCACCAACCATCAGAAACACGACGGTAACAGCCGATAAGACAGAGTGTCAGGGGCAGAGGAGCGACGGACACAGAGACGCAAGATACAAACTCAGGATATAGCGAAAATAATGAGGCAACTTTATTTTTACCTCTCGTAAAGTGGTGAATTTAAAGTGCAGCGTCTCATCCACATTATCCGTAGAAATCGTCCTTCACAAACAATGACCCCAGTCCACAAACCCCACGCTACTAATCCAGTTTGTCTGTTTCCATCCAAGCTGCAGATTAGTGACAGTGACTCTACTTCCTGTGGACTTTATCTCCAATCTTTAAAAAAAATGCTTTAAAATCCTGTATCTGAAGTATTGCTCCACATTTCACAAATAATAATACACAGTTTTGACTTGTGTCTAAACTAGAAGTGCAGAGCTCTGATCTTTGAACACTTCAGAGTCTCAGAGCGAGTGGTTTTACTGTAGACAGGAAACAGCTGACGCCATCACAGCCTCACAGCTTTAGATCCTGTGCTCCACACACAGATCCTGCTGCAGGATTTGCAATCGGACATTTTAAGTCTCGTGAGGTTCTACTCGTATCTGTGGTTTGTGCTTTTTTGCACTTCTTTAAAAATCCTTTAATACAGAAAAATCCTGTAGTGTTTTACGGCGTTAACCCTTTATAATTCATCTGTTTGCATCTCCAAAGCACAAAATGCTGTGTTCCACCTTGTGATGTCATGAAGCCGTAGTTTTCTAGTCAACAGGGGAGAGTGCCTACATAGAGCTGAGGGAACATAGAGCTGAGGAAACATAGAGCTGAGGAAACATAGAGCTGAGGAAACATAGAGCTGAGGAAACATAGAGCTGAGGAAACATAGAGCTGAGGGAACATAGAGCTGAGGGAACATAGAGCTGAGGAAACATAGAGCTGAGGAAACATAGGGCTGAGGGAACATAGAGCTGAGGGAACATAGAGCTGAGGAAACATAGAGCTGAGGGAACATAGAGCTGAGGGAACATAGAGCTGAGGGAACATAGAGCTGAGGGAACATAGGGCTGAGGGAACATAGAGCTGAGGGAACATAGGGCTGAGGGAACATAGGGCTGAGGGAACATAGGGCTGAGGGAACATAGAGCTGAGGAAACATAGAGCTGAGGGAACATAGAGCTGAGGGCCCTAAGAAGGGCTGAGGCAAAAGGGATGAGGGAACATAGAGCGGAGGGAACATAGAACTGAGGGAACATAGAGCTGAGGGAACATAGGGCTGAGGGAACATAGAGCTGAGGGAACATAGAGCTGAGGGAACATAGAACTGAGGGAGCATAGGGCTGAGGGAGCATAGGGCTGAGGGAACATAGAACTGAGGGAACATAGAGCTGAGGGAACATAGGGCTGAGGGAACATAGGGCTGAGGGAACATAGGGCTGAGGGAACATAGAGCTGAGGAAACATAGAGCTGAGGGAACATAGAGCTGAGGGCCCTATGTTCCCCTATGTAGGGCTGAGGGAACATAGGGCTGAGGGAACATAGAGCTGAGGGAACATAGGGCTGAGGGAACATAGAGCTGAGGGAACATAGAGCTGAGGGAACATAGAGCTGAGGGAACATAGGGCTGAGGGAACATAGAGCTGAGGGAACATAGAGCTGAGGGAACATAGAGCTGAGGGAACATAGAGCTGAGGGAACATAGAGCTAACATAGAGCTGAGGGAACATAGAGCTGAGGGAACATAGAGCTGAGGGAACATAGAGCTGAGGGAACATAGAGCTGAGGGAACATAGAGCTGAGGGAACATAGAGCTGAGGGAACATAGAGCTGAGGGAACATAGAGCTGAGGGAACATAGGGCCATAGGGCCTCATCGTAGGGCCTAATTTTCTAAACTTTCAGTAAAAAATTAATTCTTAGAAATGATGGAACATAGGGCTGAGGGAACATAGAGCTGAGGGAACATAGAGCTGAGGGAACATAGGGCTGAGGGAACATAGGGCTGTGGGAACATAGAGATGTGGGATCATAAAGCTGAGGGAACATAGAGCTGAGGGAACATAGAGCTGAGGAAACATAAAGCTGAGGAAACATAAAGCTGAGGGAACATAAAGCTGAGGGAACATAAAGCTGAGGGAACATAGGGCTGAGGGAACATAGAGCTGAGGGAACATAGGGCCTAATTTTCTAAACTTTCAGTCAAAAATAAATTCTTAGAAATGATGGAACATAGGGCTGAGGGAACATAGAGCTGAGGGAACATAGAGCTGAGGGAACATAGGGCTGAGGGAACATTGGGCTGTGGGAACATAGGGCTGAGGAACATAGAGCTGAGGGAACATAGGGCCGACCCTGTCAACAGCTCCTTTTACCTGTCACCTTTTGGGTCTGAAATCACCTAAATCGTTGTAGTGAACCTGTGTGGAGTTTAAAATCACAGTGGAGCTCTTCTTATATTTCCATATGACATCACAAGCTCAGACTGTTTTCCGTGTGAGAGAAGAACTCAGCCTAAACACGCAGGATTTGTGTGTTAATGTAGAGGAATGTGTGAATGAAACTGAACACACCTCCAGGTCTGTGTGTGAGGAGGACATTATCACAGATCAGAACGCAGCATAACACAGACCCTTTAATGTGACCCGTGCCACGCAGAACTGGCACATATCTGGATTGGCACTCGCTCAGAGCCTCGTGGTGCCGGTGCGACTCACAGCTGGGCCCATTCATTCTGCTTTGTTGGACATGAGTGCTTCCTGCGATACACGTCCACATTATCTGCACTCGTGTGAACGCGGCTCGATGGGAGGCTCAGATACAGCGCCGGGCCTTTGTCTGCCCTCATTTCTACACCCTGGAATGAGGATTAGACCGTTACCTGATGTGGGATGGTATAAAAGAGGCTCACCTGTCTTATTTTCAGCATTTATTTCACTTTATTCGTCTTTCGAGTGTGCGAGAGGAACCCATGACGGAGCGAAATGTGTTACTCAAGGCCTAGTGATTAAAATAAATAAGAGCAGTAATAAACGAACCATATTAAATCGTACATTGAAAGCCATTTAGCAGTTACAGTAAACATAGAATGTGTTAGAATGTCTTCATATAATAAAGTCAAATTCTTAAGTTTTGATATATCGTAAAAACAGCTCGTGTTACGATAACCCCCTAGAAACCCAAATATAGAAATAAACTGCAAAAACATTTTCAACCTTTTAGATGTTTTTTTCTGGGGAGCATCTGATGAAAACAAAATCAGGTTTAACTTTTCATTTTGACATTTTAGTAACTTTTTGGGGGAATGTTGTAAAAGTGCAACGTTGGGCCTGGTAGCAGAATTTCTGTTTTTTGTTTAGTTTTTTTTGGCATTTGTAGTTAAAAACCACATGGGAAAACAATACAGTCATTACAGATGACATACTGTGTGACTGTGAAATAAATAAGATACAAAAATTAAAGAGCTAAAATATGAACGTGCCACGTACACATTACCGTGGTCCATAGTATTGGTATACAGTGATCCCTCGTTTATCGCGGGGGTCACGTTCCAAAAATAACCCGCGATAGGTGAAATCCGCGAAGTATCAGCTTTATTTTTTACTGTTATTTTACAATGCAATACTTTACTGCAGAATGAAACAAAAAATAAAACCTCTTTTCAGGCCCAAAATGTGTTTAAGAAATAGAAATATTAACGTTTTCTTACAAATAACTATAATAGTTTAAAGAACGGTGTTGTAAAACAATATGTTTTATATAGTAATGAACACAAGGCAGGAAACACTGTCACTGGCGTATTTCACAGTCCCTCCAGCTGCGCCTCTTCGTCCTGACTCCGCTGCGCTGTAGCGTCTTTTTCTACTGAAGGCTGAAGGCCAAGTGTGAGTCCTTCCTCCTCTTCTTTAGCAACAAGATACAGATTCACTGTAAAAAATTCCGCGAAGCCGCGATAGGTGAAGCGCGATATAGCAACGGATCACTGTAGTACATGTCCACCTCTGATGGAGCGGTGGAGCAGGAGCTGTCAGGGACCCGTCTCCACATCTAGAGCTGGATTCATAATCAAGAGTAGCTCACTTTAAATATATATATTATAATATAAGGATTATCTTATATTTGCATATTCTGTGATGTCATGATATGCCCAGTGTTTGGACAGTTCCACACTGCTGTTCCGACATGCTGATGTCTAATTGTCAAAGTACCGGCATAAACATTATTTTTCAAGCGTCCCACTACTCCGACTTTTCTTTTTTTCATTGTCGGAGTAGCAGCGCTTTACTATTTTTCAAACATTCAGCTTTTCCTATATGAGTAATATTAATGTGATCGCCTGTTATACTTTGTGCTCCCATATCATAAGCTGCTTGATCAGAGAATACTTATATCAGACAGCAGGAAAATGTCCTAAATGATCACCGTGAGAAACAGTCACGCGTTTTAAGAGAGCATAGGCCAGCCTTTGTGCTTCAGTCATTTCATCATGTGACCTTTGCACATGTTCTCACAGTTACAGCGCATCTGTAGCAGGCACAGGTTTAATACAAGACAAGCCTCAAACACAACTTTCACTTTGTCAAAACCAAGAACTAATGCACTGAAAGCAACATTTTTCTACAGAGCCATTTCTCATTGGAATGTTCTGCCACAACATATGAGGCTTATACAAAATTATGCGGTTTTTAAAAAATGCTTTAAGAAATTGCTTTTGAAAAGGCTAAAAGTTGAATGTAACATATTTTGAGTGTTTGGTGTGTGTTTTGATGATGTAACTCAAACTTAGTGTTTTGATTGTTTTGATGGTGCTTAAAATGTCTTGTATTTGAGATTGGACCCCAGGAAGACTAGTCTCTGCTTCTGTAGAGACTAATGGGGATCCTGAAATAAACAAATAAACAAAAATCATGTCGTCTATCTGCAGAGAACACCACACCGCAGAGCAAGAAGACACTCTCGCAGCCCAAAACACACATACGATGCGTTGGAATAGCAATACTAAAGAGGACCAGCGTGCCTAAAGAAAGACATTTTGTAAAATAGATGGTGGACCCCGAGCAGAGGCAATCAGGGACTCATCTCCAGATCTAGAGCTGGGTTCATGGTCAAGTGTAGCTCACATATTCAAATATATATTAACCCTGTAAAGCCCAAACCATTAAATAAGTGACAGAAAATCCCAATTCTTTCTATTTTTTCTATTCATTTCAAGCCTTTACTGGTCCCTCTGAACAAACAAAAACATTTTTAAATATCAGTTTCCATATATGAGTTTCATCATCAGGTCTCAATTTTTTTTTTCCTGAACAAACAAAAACATAATAAAATACAAATAAATCCACAAATGTGTAATTCTAAACATAAAAAGTGCTGCCATGATGCAGTAAAAGGAAATCCACCACTGGAACTGGCTGGAAAACATAACTTTTTTGTTGTTGTTTTGTTTTTGTTGTTGTTTTTTGTTGTTTGTGTTTTAGTTACACTTTTATGTTTTATGTTATTCTGCTCAAATAAAGACTGATTTTAGTTATTTTTACTCTTTTTGTGGTGCACTGCATGTATCTGATTGTACACATCAGGTTTTTCAGGGAAACAAATATCACACTGCTCATGTGGAAGGCTGAAAAACTCATGTATCAAATATGATACGTTTGGCGTTATAGGGTTAAAATATAAGGGTGATCTTATACTGTATTTATATATTCCGTGGCACCCTGTGTTTGGACACATCTGTAGCCTTGATGTTATCTCTGCGGTGGCGTCCCTGTAGTGTGTGTGTGTGTGTGTGTGTGTGTCGGATGTGTGAGGTCAGACAGAGTGCACAGAGAGAGACCACTCTGCCCCAGTCCCTCCTGACCCCTTCTCCTCTCAGACACCAGTGAGACTGACGAGCGAGTCAAGTGGAAGCGCTCCCTGTCTGTCCCGTCGTCTCTCTTTGTCTCTCTGTTTCTTTTCTGTCTCTTTATTTGCCCTGTAGGAGTGGATTGTGTATTTTAGTGCACCTTTTAACTACCGGATTACATCACATTTACTAGCGCTTGTCAAAACCCCGTCTCGTCTGATCTCGAAGCTGGTTAGACGGGGGAGCATGGGGAATATCACTGTGCAACAGCAGCTTTACTGTCTACTGTTCTTTGCGACCTTTAGGCAAGACACTTTAGTTGGTTTATTTCCTTTGGTGAGCCGGCAAAAGCATTAAGCACGTGACAAATGATTCATGAATGACACAAAAATAACAGAAAACACTTCATTTCTTCCGCAGACGAAGGGAGTTGGTTTCATTTCGTTTATTTATTTAATGAGATAAGGACAGAGCACAGTATACACTGACCAGCTTTACTCGTCATTTTCAAGTGTCGTCCTTAGGAATGCGGTTGTTCCGGTTCATAAAATCAAACACACAAAGAAAATGTCTTAAAGATTTTATAGAAATGTATATGTACATCCATCCATCCATCCATCTTCTTCCGCTTATCCGGGGCCGGGTCGTGGGAGCAGCAGTCTAAGCAGGGGCTCCCAAGCTTCCTTCTCCCCAGCCACTTCCTCCAGCTCCTCCGGACAGACCCCGAGGCGTTCCCAGGCCGAGAGACATAGTCCCTCCAGCGTGTCCTGGGTCTTCCCCGGGGCCTCCTACCGGTGGGACATGCCCGGAACACCTCCCGAGGGAGGCGTCCAGGAGGCATCCGGACCAGATGCCTGAGCCACCTCAACTGGCTCCTCTCGACGTGGAGGAGCAGCGACTCTACTCCGAGCTCCTCCAGTGTGACCGAGCTCCTCACCCTATCTCTAAGGGAGCGCCCGGCCACTCTGCGGAGGAAACTCATTTCGGCCGCTTGTATCCGCGACATGTATATGTACATGTAAAATAAAAAAAGAAATACAGCAATACAATTAAATCTCAACTATAGCCAAGAGGTTGTACAGAAAACAGTGCAAAGACGGTGTGATGATTGACAGGACATAGGGTCATGTGTTACATAAGGGGGAGTGGTCATGCAGTTGTAGGGAGTATTATGTCTAAATCTAAATTATTTTTTTTTTATAATCACATTTCATATTTGAGAAACAATAACAAATCGTCTAAAACAGTATTTCCTCGTCTTTCTTCCGTGCAGGTTCGGAGGGCCGACTTCTATCCCAGTTGACTCAATTTGAAGTGGGAAAAACTCGGAATATTTAAACCTTGGCGCCGCTCGGACACTCGGAGAGATCACCTGTTCACGGACACGCCCTGATATGGTCATTATAGACTGACCACTTCCTCACGAGCATCTCTTCAGACTGTGTGAGTAACTAAACATATTTCCTGTTGCGACGCTGTTTGTTGATGACTGTTTGAGTTGCACATTTGGAAAGAAGACGTCGTGCGCTGTTCTGAAAGATTTCTATGGCTTTTATTATGTCTATTTGTTTGTTTTTGAATTACAGCACTTGTTCGTAATAGTTTAAGGACAAGTTCTTTCTATTTACTTTCTTCAGACGTGATTTATTGAGCAGTTTTTGGTGTTTTAGTTTATGATATTGTATTTTCATATACAAAAAGAAAATGCATGGATTTTATCTTGTAAGTTTCCATAAAAATCTGTGTTATTAATCCTAGTAATAAAAAAAGGGGCTTATATTAAAGCCTCCACCTTATAAATGCATAAAAGTGAACGTTATAGCTGCATTATAGTGCATTACTTTTTACATTTACAGATCTTAGAGAAAATTAGATTCAAACATGGATTAAAATACAATGAAGCATCCAACAATTTAATGATTATTAAATGCCCCTCTATAGCTCCTCTGCTCCTTTAGAATTCATCTGCCCCTCTATAGATCCTCCTCTGCCCTCTATAGATAGATAGATATAGATAGACAGATAGATAGAACAGATCGCACTGGTATTGACTGACTGTCTCTTGCGCTGCTCGAGTTGCTTGTTGTAATTAAGAAAAATGGACCAAAAGTTGAGCGGGCCGATGCCTGGCTCCTGTTACGCACTGGATTATGGGATTAGAGAGTGGTCTGCTCACTAAGCTGTGTCCAAACATGACGCTGTTTGTTTCCCGTGGAGATCAGGACGGAGGTCTTTTAAGGACATGTACCTTCTCTGGACCCTCCCTGTCTTTATTAGTTTCCCTTCCTCTACTTTATCTCAACCAGAACGTAGAACACAATCGAGTTTTGGAGTTCTGTGTTCATGTTCGATTGGATGAGCAAAAATCAAATTCACCAAGTCAAGCGTAAATGTCACAAAATGTATTAGAGAAATACTCAAAAATGTCAGCTCAGAGATCTCAGCAGGGCTCATCGCTTGTTCTTGATTCTAAACAATCAGCATTGGTCATGGAAAAAGACACTGATCCACATCTAATAACTTTTATTAACTATTATATAGAGAGAGGCCCATGGATCAGTTGGCAAATCAGCTGTTGGTCTTAAATCCTTCAGATGACGTCCAACTTATAGCTTCACATGGATGAAAAATATATACATAAAACTTTATTTGAGCACTTAAGTACTTTAAAAAAAAAATTGCCCCACAAAAGCTAAACTCCAAGTTAAGAAAGACGATTTTATCATGATTTGAGTACATTTCACAAGTAAAATGATCTGCCAGTGGAATAAGGCATTTTGTAGTTAAAATATGAAAATACATCTGGCTGCACTAAAAATAAGAAAAACAACAACTCTTTGCACTTAACATAAGAAACAAAATTAGATTTTGCTTGAATTAAGAAGATCTTATTCCACTGGTAGATAATTTTGCTTGTCAAGATGAATCTACTTAAATAAAGTCAAATGTTCTTAATTTAAGTCATTTTATCTTACTTAGATCTTCTCTTCTGCAGTGAGACTAAACTGTTCTCTACACAGTAGTAAAACAAGCCTGTGGATGAGTTTGTGCTCAATTCTTATTATAGAATTTGGGAGAAATGACTAAAATTGGCTCCACATATCGGCCCACAAGTCTTGGCAAAGGTCATTTCCTCCAGATTCCAAACAATAGGTTTTAGAATTGGCCATTAAAAAATGCAATCTTATTGTATTGTTATATTGTGACAAATGTATTGTTGACACGGTCCAATATGCCAAGAATTGTATTCAAAATGAAGTGGTGGCAGCACTACAAATTATAATATTTCCTCTAAGAGAAAAAAACCCCAAAACTATTATAAAGCAGTCAGTGTATTGTCTTATTTTAAGCACATTTCATACTGAGTTGTGTATGTACTGGTTTAACAATGAAATATCTTAGAATACCGTAGAATATTGATAAGTATGTATGTATTGCTATATCATAAGATTATTCTATTGTGAGCCATGACGGCCCTGTGACTCCCAGCCTGTTATATTCAGCACTCTGTGTGGTAGTGCTGTAATTATATGTGTGGTAAGAATGTAACAGTGACGTAAATCTGGTGATATCGTATCGTCAAAGGCCTCACAATAATATCATGGACCATCAAAATATATCGAATCCCAAGTCTCTTTCCTTAAATGAACAGTTCTGATGCAGAAATAGCTAAAAAAAAAAAAACTACATAGGGAACTACATAGACCATGATCCTTTGCTCTGTTTCAGTGCAGACGACATGAAGAAATAACTGTTCTAAGCACTTTGAAATCTTCATTCTTTGGATTAAGTCTCGTGAAGCATTTTTAGAGGAAAAAGGAGCAGATTCACAGTTTTGTGACAAAAAAATATTGCAATAAATCTGGTACAGTGAGATGTTTATGGTGAAAAGAGAGAGATTTGGATATCGTTCCATCACTAATGACAATAAATGTTGTACCAAATGACTGGTCAAAGCGTTTTATACATCGTGCACACAGCATCATTTTCTAAAAAGTTTCCGTTTACATGAACCTGCATAAATATGCCAATGAGCGCTGTCATAACTACGCCGAGCCTCTAGGGGCAGTCGGAGAGTAACAGCAGTGATGACCACAACATCCTAAAATTTTCACGCTACTCCTCCAGGACGACCACTTCATTTTCAAAATGATCCCACCACCCAGGTCGGACCCAAAAACGCCGACGTTGGCGGTGACGGCGACTGGGTCTTCGAGTCGTAAGGAGAAGAGAGAAAATTGCTGATCTCCGAGCCTCATTCGTCTCTCTTCATGGATATGATCCATCAGCTGTGCAAATGCAAACACATGACAAGAGTTTGCAGCAGAACTAATGCGACTGCTGCTCTGATGCTTCCATGATCCTCACCAGAGAAAAACGTTAACACTGGTCGCACCGCCTAAACTGCCTAAACCGTTTATGTCGCTTTACACGCAAACGCAAAACTGTCGTTTTTTCCACTTTAGCCGGAGTTTTTACAAAGATTCCTTTTCAGAGGTGAATTTTCCGTTTGCGTGTAAAAGATGCGCACAAACGGAGGGAAATTTGTCCGTTTGTAAAAATCTCCGTGTACGTGTAAACGGGGCCTTAGAATGTCGGTCTTGTTATTCTGTAGAATATCGTAATATCGTGAGCCTCCACACCGTATCGTGAGCTTTCCCACGATATCGCAATAAATATCGTACTGTTACACCCCTCGTGTACCTATATAAACTTTTACGAGCCTTCCAAACATGTCAGGTATAAAATGTGTGTAACTAAACCGTAAACACCGCCTCTATAATCCTCCACAGTTGTGAATGAGGCTCCACACCACACACACCGCTCCGTACAGTAGTGCTGTAATTATATATGCATGTTGTACCTATATAAACTTTTAATGGGGCTGCAGATGGCCTCAAATGTTCCCTCCAAACATGTCAAGTACAAAATGCATGTGTGTAACTTACTACACCGTAAACACCGTCCATATAATCCTCCCGCTCGTGAAGGAGGCTTTACACGGCGGCGGTGGAGCAGCCTCCACAGCCCGGCACAGGCGCAGAAGGCAGGGGAGCCCGGAGCATCGGAGGCCCCGTCCCCAGCCGAGTCCTGACTGAAGGTTTTGGGCCATGGTTGTGACAGGAACAGACCCGGAGAGGGACGCAAACACGGGCGTAAATGTGCTTTTTAAAGGAGAGTACTGCAGTATTTATTCTTGCCTGTGTAACTATAATAGGCTCGGCTTTCTCCGTCTACTGTTTGTGACGGCCTCAAACGGAGGAGAGGGGCCAATACAGCTGCAGGGTTCAAGGACTGGTTTTAAGGAGAAACAAAAACAGTTGCTCAGGTTCAATATTTGGAGATTTTCCATTTGGATTTAGGTTCATAAATTCACTGTTGTCTAATGTTGTTTAAAGAGCCCCTATCACGCTGTTTTCAGATCCATATTTTAATGTTTCTCATCACAAACAGACCTGGAGTTGTGTTTTGCTTCATTCACACGTGTTTGACGCATAAATCCTGATGTCATGTAGTAGAAGAAGGGCTCCACTGTGTTTTTAAACTCCATACACCTTTACTAGAATCATTTGGATTATTTAAGATCTGGAATTGCCCATCTTTAGTCCAGGTTTAGTCCAGGTTTAGTCCAGGTTTAGTCTAGGTTTAGTCCAGGTTTAGTCCAGGTTTAGTCCAGGTTTAGTCCAGGTTTAGTCCAGGTTTAGTCTAGGTTTAGTCCAGGTTTACCACAGGTTTAGTCCAGGTTTAGTCTAGGTTTAGTCCAGGTTTAGTCCAGGTTTAGTCCAGGTTTAGTCCAGGTTTAGTCCAGGTTTAGTCCAGGTTTAGTCCAGGTTTAGTCCAGGTTTAGTCCAGATTTACCACATGTTTAGTCCAGGTTTAGTCCAGGTTTAGTCCAGGTTTACCACATGTTTAGTCCAGGTTTAATTCCAGTTCATCTTTATTTTCATGTATAGTACCATCTTAGATCATTATGACATGTACAGTCTATACTCTATAGAACCATATATGGAGATGACGCTGGAGCGTTTGCATTGTGGCACATTTGGCAAACAGGTCCAAGTTTAGTCCAGGTCTAGTTCCAGCCTATAGTGCCAGTTAATCCTTTTTTTTTTTTTTGTAGGTGGAATATTCCATTGAATATGCATCTGTCCAAAAGACAAACATGATGGTATTATAGCTCTATGTCTCCAACGCATCAGCAGCACGTCCCTGTGTCACAGAGAGAACACTCATATTCCACTGAGTCGTGTCCTTTAGTCCCACAGAAACTGAAACATCAGCACAAGGAGTGAGCTGTTTTTTCAGCGCTTATAGTTTGCAAATGACCCATGTGGTTTTAAGTTTTGTTTCTGTAAGATGTAAACAAATGTGCTGAAGCTGCATTAAACACATTCTGATCTCACCTGCTGTAGTGGCGATGGTTTATATCTTGTAAAGTTGAGTTTATTTATGCGGAGGATTTTAATTAAAAATCTGCTGCTGTGTAGAACTTTTACAGCACTATTTGGAAATGTTCGGTTTGATCTGCTGCGGTTCCTATGTGGCTTCCAATGCTAAAGAAGCTCATGGTTGTTTGTGTTTTTCCTGGTTTGTTAAATATATCAATGTTGCGCTTGTGCATTTGTAAGATTATGTAAAAAAAACTGGATACTACATTTGATCATGTCCACAGGGATATGAGTATCCTGGTGTCTCAGTGCGCATGTGTATCCTGAATACTGCCATAGCTGGGATATGGCGAATAACCAGGAGACTGACGTGAACACACTCAAGAAGCAATGCTAATAATTGCTAACACTGTACTTAAAATGTGACAGTTAGTGAGATGAATAAAGTGCTGAATACTGGTGTCTGTTTCCCACCTCGCTGTCATTGTTGATAATTATTGTGAGAAATCATGAACATGATCAGTGTCTTCACATCGATGATTATCATTAATCATCATTAATAATGTATAACTAAAGGCAAACTGAGCAAATGTGTTATTTCAGAAGAGCGTCTCAAACTGGGGCCCTTCCCATGACTCAGTGCACATGACGCAGCTCAGTTTCACAGCCTGATGACACCTGGTATAGAGATTATATCACATATGTGCATTTGGATTCAGCAAACAGAACATTTTAAGGTCCAGGTTGAGGTCAGGTTGAGTCCAGATTTAATCCAGTTTGATTCCAGGTTTAGTCCAGATTTATTCCAGGTTTAGTCCAGGTTTAATCCCGTTTTAGTCTTGGTTTAGTCCAGGTTTAGTCTAGGTTTAGAAGGTTTAGTCCAGGTTGAGTCCAGATTTAGTCCACGTTTAGTCTAGGTTTAGTCCAAATTTCATCAAGGTTTAGTCCAGGTTTAGTCCATCTTTAGTCCAGGTTTAGTCGAGGTCTAGTCTAGGTTGAGTCCAGGTTGAGACCAGATTTAATCGAGGTTTAGTCCAGGTTGAGTCCAGGTTTTGTCCAGGTTGAGTTCAGGTTGAGTCCAGATTGGACCAGATTTAATCCAGGTTTAATATAAATTTAGTCCAGGTTTAGTCCCGATTTAGTCCAGGTTGGACCAGATTTAATCCTGGTTTAATCTAGGTTTAGTCCATATTTAGTCCAGGTTGGACCAGATTTAATCCTGGTTTAGTCCAGGTTTAGTTTAGGTTTAGAAGGTTTAGTCCAGGTTGAGTCCAGATTTAATCCAGGTTTAGTCTATGTTGAGTCCAGATTTAGACCAGGTTTAGTCCAGGCTTAGTCTAGTTTTAGTTTAGATTTAGTCTATGTTTAGTCCAGGCTTAGTCTATGTTTAGTCCAGGTTGAGTCCAGATTTAACACAGGTTTATTCTAGGTTGAGTCTTGGTTTAGTCCAGGTTTAATCCAGGTTTAGCCTAAATTTAGTCCAGGTTTGGTCTTGGTTTAGTCTTGATTTAGTCCAGGTTCACTCCCCCTCACATCCTTATGACCCGCACACATTCTGTACTCTATAATAGAACCATATAAGGCCATTATGACACTGCGCTGGCGTGTTTGCGTTGCTGTTCATTTGCCAAACAGAACATTTGAAGTGTTCATAATGGCTTTTGGCTGCTTCGCGTTCATTAGACTTCTCCTTGAACCAGAGTCTGTGATCCACTGTAATGCACGTCTTGAGTAAGTGCTTTAACTCTCCTTGGCGCCCTGTAATGGTTCGCTTAAAAACACAAGATTGATTTGCTGGTTTCTTGAACGCCAAGGGTCTACGGAGTGATTTGTTTGCACGAGACAGACAAAAGTTTTGAAAGGATTGCAGAAAAGTAGACGGAGTTTGCACAAAGCGTCGAGTTCCTCCGCCCCCCGTCTCCGCCGTCTCCACGGTGAATCGACCGGCTCGTGTTTGCTGATGGAGACGGGGGGAGGTATGGAAGTTCAGACTCCTTCAGACATGACGGGCTTCATATGGCGGATTCGTTAGCGTTCGGTGGCGAGCTAATTAAAAACATTACAATAGTTGTCACTTATGCCGGGCTATAGGGGCTGCAGGAGTCGAGGGAACACTAGATGGAGCAGAAACAAACAAAAAATGAAACTATGACAAACAACGGCAAACTTCAAGACTCCTCGCTCGGCAACAAAGATGGTTCTTTTTCTCTTTGGTTGAGAAAACTGATTCACAATTTAATGAACACTTTAATATCCTCACATTTCTTCACATTTGACAAATCCTTCTGTGGTGCCGAATCTGTATTTTCACTATTTAAAGGTCCTATATTACCAAAATGGACTCTTATTATTTCAAACCGGTGACACGCTGCTATTTAGACACTGCAAAACAAAATCCCCGTGGAAAAGTGCTGCATATTTTTGAGCAGCTTCATAAATCTGCCCCAACACCAACTCTTCATCCAACAAGGTCGACAAAGAACAGATTCTGTCCATGAAGAATTTATCCACAACTATCGAGGGAAGAAAGACGAAAACTTCATCAGTGAAACTACTGAGCAACACTAACGTTCTGGTCCTGAAGAAAACATAAATACTTTGTGCAATCAGACTGATTCTACAATTAAAAATAGATTTTGTGATGTCGATATATTAGCACAAACGGAGAGATTTGTACAGTTTAAATGGTATTTAATCTGTGAACATCTACAGCATTTAAACTGCACAAATGTCTCAGTCTGTGCTAATATATCTACATCACAAGATTGATCCAGACCAGCGGTATTGTATACGATACTGGGAATATGTTTTAGATAACTGGGCATAACTTAACCATAAAAGTCAGAAGTTGCATGATGATGCAGGGCAAACGAGTGGTCAGTAGGAACTTTGTTTTCCGCCAAACGCATGCGCTCCATCCACTTTGATTGGACCAAACTTGCCCAAAATGGTCAAATGCTCTGAGCATCTGTCCATTCATCCATCCATCTTCTTTCGCTTTATCCGGCTGGGTCGTGGGGGCACCAGTTCACTGAGTCCTCTGTATCTGACCCCTATAAACCCCTCTGCGGGGGGTGAGCCACAGGAGGGGCTCCTGAGCGTCTGTGTTCATAACAATTGAAAAATCAGCTCTAAGTGCAGTTTTTCTCCAATAAATGGCAGATTACACATCTCGGTCTGTGTAATTGCTCATCCCTTTGCTGTTTTTATTTAAAGGTTTATTTCAGTCCAAATGTCCAAACCCAAATGTAATCTCTGGAAATGCAGAAGTGCTGTGGCTCTGGCCGTGGTCCTGACAGGAGCTGTTTCCAGGACTGTACCAGGAAAGTCATGGGGCCACTGCACTTTTTTTGTTTGTTTGGGGCAATAAGGAGATTTTTAATTTATTTACAGACTTGATATTTTGCACTTTTGTAGTAAGTTAAGCATTAAATTAAGCTTTTTTTTATGCTGTGTTTTGTGTGAAAGAGTGTGAATTTTATTTTCCATTTATTTGTATTTCTGGTCCTGTAGCTTTTATCACAGCCACGTGACACAACTACAGCAGCAGATTGTGAAATAACAGGTGGGACTGAACAAAAGGAGGTAGAACACTTCATTAGCAGGTAAAAGGGAGAGTTCTGATCACAAAATTAAAAAATCCAGGCGAGGACACTAAAATTACCCTTAGATCTGGAAGGTTTAATGTCACACTGTTGCACATTCTAGGTACGAGCAATGGTATATCCATAGAAACAAGCACTCGACGCACTCCCAAATGAAAAAAGTTCCGTAATGCACCATTAAAATCCTGTCCGAAAGCCCCAGTATTAGTAATAAGCGCATTTACGAGCGCAGTATTGACCAATCTGCAGCCAGTTCCCCCATAACGAATACATCATGTCGAATTTATGGTCTCATTTGAAACATTTCTCTTCTGTTTACACACTAACAAATTCTATAGGGACACGCACACACACTCCACACACACACACACTCCACACACACACACTCCACACACACACTCCACACACACACTCCACACACACACACACACACTCCACACACACACTCCACACACACACACACACACACACACTCCACACACACTGTCAGAATATACGGCCATGTTCCATCGTTCTTCATCTGATTAAGCCCCGGTGACGGTCGGCGCTGCTGCAGACTCTATACTTGTCACCAGTTGTAACTAATGAACTTCTGTGCCCTCCCATCTCTCTCTCTCTTTCTTTCTCTTCCCTCTCTTTCTCTATCTTCTCCCTCTCTCCTTTTCATTTTTCCCTCTCCTCCCTGACCCACCCCTCCCCTTTTCCATCTCCATCTTTCTCTCTCTCGATCTCGCTTCGTGCGTTATCAATAATTGAAATACTCGCGCTTTTCATCCCCCTCCCTTTCTTTTCTCTTCTCACTGCGCTTTTCTTTTTAATGTGTTCTCTTTCTCTCTCTTTCTCTTTATCTCTTTTTCCATTCTTTCTCTCTCCATACTCTCCCCCTCTCCTACTCTCTTCTCTCATCTGGTTTTCTTCTCTCTGTTCCCTTTCTCCCTCCTCCTCTCCTCTTTCTCTCTTCATCTCCTCTTGCTTCTCTCTCTCTCCTCTTTTCTCTCCTCTCCCCCTCTCTCTTCACGCTCTATTGGTCATTGAAATAAGGAAGTATTTCTCCTCTCCTCCCTCTCTTCTCCCTCTCCTTACTCATCAGTTTCTGCACCTGTTCTCTCTCTTCTATCTTTCTCTCCTCATTCCTTCTTTCTCTCCTCTCTTCTTCCCCTCTCTCCCCCTTTTCTCTCACATCAAAATACCCCTTCTCTCTTTCCTTCCGTCTCTTTGTTTCTTCTCTCACTTACCTTTCTCCTCTTCCTCTCTCCCCTTTTCTCTCCTCTCTTCACACTCTATCTCCTCCCTTTCTTCTCTCTCTCTGTTATCTGCCAACTCTCTATCTTTCTCCCCTCTCTCCCTCCTTTCCACCGGACTCTTTCTTTCTTCTCTCTCTTACTTTTCTCTCTCTCCATGCTCTATTGATCTATGAAATACTTCTTCCTCTCTTCTCCTCTCTTCTTTCTCCCTCTCCTCTCTCATCACTTTCTGCCCCTGTTCTCCCTCTCCTGTCTCTTTCTTCCATTCTTTTTCTCTCCTCCTTCTCTTATTCTCCACCTTTCCTCTGTTCCCCTCTCTATCTATCTTCATGCTCTATCGCTCATGGAAATACCCCTCCTCTCCTCCCTTCCTTCTGACTCTTTCTCTCCTTCTCCCCCTTCACACTCTATCAATCATGCAAACATTTTCGTCTCTTCCTTCTCCCTCTCCTCCCTTTATTTGTCCATTCCCCCTCTCCTCCCTTACTCTCTCCTCTCCTCCCTTTCCTCTTTCTCTCCTCTCTCATCACTTTTTGTCCTTGTTCTCTCTCTATCTTTCTTTCTCCAATTCCTTCTTTCTCTCCTCCTTCTCTCTCTCCCCTTCTCTCTCTATCTTCACGCTCTATCGATCACGGAAACACCCCTCCTCTCCTCCCATTCTTCTCCTTCTCGTCTCTCATTTCTTCCTCTGTTTTCTTTCTCCTTTCTTTCCTCTATTCCTTTACTCTCTCCTTTTTCTCTCTTTCCCCTCTCTTCCCTTTCTTCTCCCTCTCCTCTTTCACCAGTTTCTGCCTCTCTTCTCCCTCTCTTCTTTCATCAGTTTCTGTCTCTTCTCCCTCTCCTATCTTTCTTATCCCATTCTTTCTGACTCAATCTTTCTTTCTCTCTTCTCCCCTCCCCTTCTCTCCACACTCTGTCCATCATTGAAGCACCTCCTCCTTTCATCTCCTCCCTTCCTTCTCTCTCTACTCCCTTTATTCTTCCTCTCCCCCTCTCCTCCCTTTATTCCCCCTCTTTGTTCCCCCTCTCTCTCCTCCCTTTATCCTTCCTCCCCTCATCCCTCCTCTCCTCCCTTTATCCCTCCTTTCCCCCCTCATGTCCTCCCTTTATCCCTTCTTTCCCCCTCTCCTCCCTTTAGTCTTCCTTTCCCCCTCTCTTCCATGTATCCCTCCTTTCCCTCTCTCCTAACTCATCCCTCTTTCTCTCGTTCATTTGCTTAATTTGATAGTTGGCCTCGATTTTCTTTTGAGCGCTTCGGTCTCGCGTTTTCACGTTTCCCCGTATCTTCCCATCTCTCCATCTTGTTCCTCTCCTCTTTTCCTCTTTTCCTCATAATAGATTCCCAGCTCGAGTCCTTTCGGTGTATCGGCCTTTTCAGCGCCGCTAACATCTTGCTAATTTCCCCTCCTCTGATTGGCCAGATTGAAGGGTATTTGCATAATTCCGCCCGGCGTCTTCCTCCTCCTCAAATCCGAGCGCTTTTCCCAATTGAAAAGTGTCAGAATAATCAGGCGTTTGATCCGAAGTGAATCCGTGTTTAGTGACGAGAGGAGGAAATCAAAGGAACGTGCGGAAAGAGCGGATTTGGAGTCACTTTATTGATACAACGGCAGACGAATACGTGCACTTTATTCTTCCTTCTCTTCTCACAAGTTTCGCTGATTCTTTTCACTCGTTTTTCCCTCTCAGATATGGAGCCTTTTCCTACAAACATCTATACCTTCACTCTCACTCTTCTCGCTGTCTCGTTCTCTCTATATTTGTCCTTTTCTCTCTCTTTCACTCTCTGTTCTCTCTCTCTCGTCCTCTCCCTCTGTTTGTCTTTCTCTCTCTCCCTCTCTTCTGACTCTCTCTCTCTCTCCGTTTGTCCTTATCTCTTTCTCTTCTCTCTCTTTCTTCCCTCTCTTTCCCTCCGTTTGTTCTTCTCTCTCTTTCTCTTCTCTCTCTTTCTTCCCCCTCTCTCTCTTCCTCTGTTTGTCTTTCTCTCTCTCCCTCTCTTCTGACTCTCTCTCTCTCTCCGTTTGTCCTTATCTCTTTCTCTTCTCTCTCTTTCTTCCCTCTCTTTCCCTCCGTTTGTTCTTCTCTCTCTTTCTCTTCTCTCTCTTTCTTCCCCCTCTCTCTCTTCCTCTGTTTGTCTTTCTCTCTCTCCCTCTCTTCTGACTAGCTCTCTCTCCATCTGTTTGTCCTTCTATCTCTCTTTCACTCTGTTTTTCTTCTTTCTCTTCTTCTGTTTGACTTTCTCTCTTTCGCTCTCTTTCACTTCTCTCTCTCTCCTATTTGCTTTCACTCTCTTTCTCTCTCTCCCTCTGTCGCTTCTCACTATCCTCTCTTTCTGTCTGTCTTTTTCTCTCTCTCCCTCTTTCTCTTCTCACTATCTCACTCTCCCCATCTCTTTCTCTCTTTGTGTCTTTCTCTTTCTCTTCTTACCATCTCTCTCTCTATCGTTTTCTCTTCTCTTCGTCTCTCTCTCACTCTCCCTCTGTCTATTTTTCTCTCTGTCTGCCTTTCTCTCCCCCCTTCTCTTCTCACTATCTCTCTCTTTATGTTCCCCTCTCTCCCTCTGACTCTCTCTCTTGTCCCTCTGTCTGTCTTTCTCCATCTCTATCTATTTTTCTCTCTCCCTCTTTTTCTTTTTCTTCTCACTATCTCTGTTTATCTCTCCCTCCCCCTCTGTCTGTCTTTTTCTCTTGTCTTTCTCTCTCGTTCTCTTCTCACAATCTCTCTCCCTTTGTCTAGCTCTCTTTCTCTCTCCCTTCCCTTCATCCTTCTCCCCGTCTTTCTTCTCTCTCTCTCTCTCTATGCACTATCAATTACTGAAACATCCACACTTTCCCTCCCCCTCTCTTTTCCTCTTCTCACTCTCTCTTTCCAACTCATTTTTTCTCGTCATTCTTTTCTCTCTGTATTTGAACAAACCTGAGCTCTGTTTAATGTCCCACTGCGAAACATTCCGGGCAGAGCAGTGACGTATCCATAGAAACAACCGGAAAAGTTACACAACGCACCTTTTAAAGATGGATGTAGGAGGACGTGGTTGGGGCTTCCGCGTCTTCTCATCTTTGCGTTTCGACTTCCTGCGGGTGAATAATAGAAACGTTCGCAGGAGGAGGAATCATTCGCTCCTATAGATTCGGTCTTTTAATAATTTTCCCCACACGGCGCGTAAAGGTTTTCCATTAACCCCGGAAAAACAGATTCCCAGTGAGCGGTCGGTTGATTGTGTATGACGTGTCACATTATTATCCATGGGTTTGAGAGGGATGGAAAAGCACAACTGTTGCCATAGTGATTAGCCATTTAAAGCAAATTAAGAGATCTTTTCAATCATTAAAAAGTCGTTAAAAAAGCTGAAACAGATGAGTTGCTTTGGTGATCGGTCGAGGAAAACACAAAAAAGTACACAATCTGGTCCTGTTCCGAATCTCCGCAGCAGCAGAAACTCCAGCCTCCTCAACCTCTCCATCTGGCACTACTCCTCCAACAGAAAAAAGTGCAGATCTTTATAATAATGTGAAGGTGAACACGATAACTTGAGTTCTTTTTATAGATAACGCAGTAAAGTGTATTTACTTTGTGGACATGTTTCTGCTGCATCTTCGGAACTGTCCGCGGCGTTGGTGCTGATGTGTCGTATATGGGCTGCACTCGTTACGCTCAGACTGACCACACCTCCCCTTCGCTCGGTGACTCTGGAGGAGGGTGTCCCAGATGTCTGAAAGGAGGAACTCTCTGTCATCTCAGTTAACGGTGTCCCTGCCCCTTTTCCTGATTTTACCGTCCTCCCTGATCCAGCGTTTGAACTTGTTGTTCTTCGATCCGGTGACCCGTGCCCCGTCCTAATCCAGAATGTGGACGGGGGGCGTGGTCAGTCTGAGTAACCTGCGGGTCCATCAGGCTGACCACACCTGGAAGAAGTACCAACAGCCGATATACGACACATCACCACCGACACCGGGAACGGTTCTGAAGATGCAGCAGAAACATGTCACCGAGGTCAATACACTTTACTACATTGTCTTTCAAAAGAACCCAAGAAGTTCTCTGATAAACCTTCACATTATTTCAATTAATCACCAGGGACAGTTCTGAAGATGCAGCAGCAGAAACACGTCCACAAGCTGAATACACTTTACTGTTTTGTCTTTCAAACAGAACCCAAGAAATTACAGGAAAGTACAAAAGACCAAATGAACATCGTTGGCTTGGACCAGCTGACTTTTTCTTTTCTCGTTCTTCTTGTCTGGAGATGCTGTTGCTTTGCCTAGAATGTTCCACTGTAGGGTATTAAACGTCATTTTTGAAAATCAATATTTACTCATACACATCTGCAACTGAATAAGTACAATATAGACATGTTTAATGCTCTACTGTGGAAAATTCTATGTATTTATTTGGTTTATTTAGCAGGGGCAGTTTACATTAATCAACATTTCTGTAAATTAGGCAAAGCAAATCTCCATGGAGACAAGATGATGCAAGAGTTTAATCATTAGTTTCTTCATACATTGTTACATTTCATATTTGTTGATGATTGATTTGGTCGTCATTAAATTAGACTTTTTGAGAAGTAAAATAAACATATGTAGAGATTATTTGCAACACTTTCTCCCATTTTAAAGATGCAATACTTAGTTTTCATTTGTTAATCGCCATGGCAACAGTCCTAATTTGTGATCGTTCTGAAACCAGTGGACAGAAGTTCCACGTCTACTTTCATTTTCCTCCATCCTTCCAAACTCCGCTCTGCCTTCAGCACCATCAGCTCAGCCCCAGTGTGTTCTTCTGTGGTGTCTGGCCTCTCTCACGCTCCTCCACCAGCAGGAGGAGGAGGCAGGCGCTTCCCACCCCCAGATAAGTGCCACCGTTTGGGGATAAGAAGAGCCCCGGGCCCCTCTCTGTGGCCCCTCCGCGTGGCCCCTCTTTGTGCTTTCTGAATTAAAGAAGAGATGTTCCCCATGTTCCCACCAGGACCACAGACAGCGGCAGATCTCCAGCTGAGGCCGAAGAGCTCAGAGATGGAGCTGGCATTTAACACCTCCCCCTCGCTTCTCCTTCTATCTCCCTCTCTCCCTCTCTCTGCTCTCTCTACTCTCTCCCTCCCCCTCGCTTCTCCTTCTATCTCCCTCTCTCCCTCTCTCCCTCCCCTCTCTTCTCCTTCTATCTCCCTCTCTCCCTCTCTCTGCTCTCTCTACTCTCTCCCTCCCCCTCTCTTCTCCTTCTATCTCCCTCTCTCCCTCTCTCTGCTCTCTCTACTCTCTCCCTCCCCCTCTCTTCTCCTTCTATCTCCCTCTCTCCCTCTCTCTGCTCTCTCTACTCTCTCCCTCCCCCTCTCTTCTCCTTCTATCTCCCTCTCTCCCTCTCTCCCTCCCCCTCTCTTCTCCTTCTATCTCCCTCTCTCCCTCTCTCTGCTCTCTCTACTCTCTCCCTCCCCCTCTCTTCTCCTTCTATCTCCCTCTCTCCCTCTCTCTGCTCTCTCTACTCTCTCCCTCCCCCTCTCTTCTCCTTCTATCTCCCTCTCTCCCTCTCTCTGCTCTCTCTACTCTCTCCCTCCCCTCTCTTCTCCTTCTATCTCCCTCTCTCCCTCTCTCCCTCCCCCTCTCTTCTCCTTCTATCTCCCTCTCTCCCTCTCTCTGCTCTCTCTACTCTCTCCCTCCCCTCTCTTCTCCTTCTATCTCCCTCTCTCCCTCTCTCTGCTCTCTCTACTCTCTCTCTCCCCCTCTCTTCTCCTTCTATCTCCCTCTCTCCCTCTCTCTGCTCTCTCTACTCTCTCCCTCCCCTCTCTTCTCCTTCTATCTCCCTCTCTCTCTCTCTCTCCCTCCCTCTCTTCTCCTTCTATCTCCCTCTCTCCCTCTCTCTGCTCTCTCTACTCTCTCCCTCCCCTCTCTTCTCCTTCTATCTCCCTCTCTCTGCTCTCTCTACTCTCTCTCTCCCTCTCTTCTCCTTCTATCTCCCTCTCTCCTCTCTCTGCTCTCTCTACTCTCTCCCTCCCCTCTCTTCTCCTTCTATCTCCCTCTCTCCCTCTCTCTGCTCTCTCTACTCTCTCTCTCCCTCTCTTCTCCTTCTATCTCCCTCTCTCTCTCTCTCTGCTCTCTCTACTCTCTCCCTCCCCTCTCTTCTCCTTCTATCTCCCTCTCTCCCTCTCTCCCTCCCCCTCTCTTCTCCTTCTATCTCCCTCTCTCCCTCTCTCTGCTCCCTCTACTCTCGCCCTCCCCCTCTCTTCTCCTTCTATCTCCCTCTCTCCCTCTCTCTGCTCTCTCCCTCCCCCTCTCTTCTCCTTCTATCTCCCTCTCTCTGCTCTCTCTACTCTCTCCCTTGCTCTCTCTTCTCTCCCTATCTTCTCTCTCTCCCCTGTCTCTCTCTTCTCTCTCTTTTTGTCCCTGTATCCCTCTTTCTCTCTCTCCCTGTCTCTCAGAATCAGAATCAGAATGTTTTTTATTGCCATATGAGTGAACAGGTTCACAACATTAGGAAATTGCTGCGGTACTTGGAGCAGGATGTAGACAAACACTGACATGCAACAAATAAAATAGAATAAAATAAAGTAGAAAAAAGAAAGCTATAATATAACAAAATTTACAAATTTACAGGAATATAATAATATAGAGTATAAGAGTATAAGAGTATAAGAGTATAACAGTGCAGGTAATGATCAGTGCAAAACAGGCAGGTGCGAGAACACAGGGTCATGTGACAGAAGCAGAGTGGGGGGTGGGACCAGTCCTAGTGTTATTATTTATGAGTCCAACAGCAGAGGGGAAGAAACTGTTTTTGTGGCGAGAGGTTCTGGAGCCTCCTGCCTGAGGGGAGCAGGTCAAAAAGTCCATGTCCAGGGTGAGAAGGGTCAGCTGCAATTCGACCTGCACGTGTCCGAGTCCTGGAAGTGTACAGGTCCTGAAGAGATGGAGGCTGCAACCGATCACCTTCTCAGCAGAGCGCACAACACGCTGCAGTCTCTGTTTGTCCCTGGTGGTGGCTCCAGCACCACACGGTGATGGAGGAGGTGAGGATGGACTCGATGATGGCAGTGTAGAACTGCACCATTGTCCGTGCTGCAGGTTGAATTTCTTCAGCTGCCTCAGGAAGTACATCCTCTGCTGGGCCTTCTTTATGATGGAGGTGATGGTGGGCTCCCATTTGAGGTCCTGGGTGATGGTGATCCCCAGGAAGCGGAATGAGTCCAGAGTGGTGATGGGGGTGTCGGTCAGGATGATGGAGGGGAGTGGGGCTGTGTGCTTCCTAAAGTCCACAATCATCTCCACTGTCTTCTGGGCATTAAGCACCAGGTTGTTCTGGCTGCACCAGGACACCAGACGATCAACCTCCGTCCTGTAGGCAGACTCATCCCCGTCCGAGATGAGTCCGATGACCGTGGTGTCATCTGCAAACTTGATGAGCTTGACAGACTGATGGGAGGAGGTGCAGCAGTTGGTGAACAGGGAGAAGAGCAGAGGAGAAAGAACACAGCCTTGGGGAGAGCCGGTGCTGATGGTCCGGGAGTCCGAGACATTCTTCCCCAGCCTCACGTGCTGCTTCCTGTCCATCAGGAAGTCAGTGATCCACCTGCAGAGAGGATCAGGCACGTTCATCTGGGACAGCGCCTTGGAGGAGGTCTGGGCGGATGGTGTTGAAGGCAGAGCTGAAGTCCACAAACAGGATCCTGGCGTAGGTTCCCGGGGAGTCCAGATGCCGCAGGGTGAAGTGTAGAGCCATGTTGATGGCGTCGTCTACAGACCTGTGGCTCTGTAGGCAAACTGCAGGGGGTCCAGGGGCCGTGAGGGTCTTGAGGTGGGGCAGAACCAGGTGCTCCAATGACTTCATGACCACAGATGTCAGAGCCACAGGTCTGTAGTCATTGAGTCCGGTGATCCTTGTCTCTTTTCTCCTCTTCCTTTCTCTTCCTCCCTCTCTCTTCTCTATCTCTCTTTTCTCTCTCAATCTCTCTCTCTCATCCACTCATTCTCTCTCTCCTCTTTCTAGCATTCACTCATTCACGCACTCTTTCACTTTCTCACTACTATTTTCCCTTTCTCTCTTGCTCCTCTCCCTTTCTCTCTCTCCCTGTCTCTCTTCTCTGTCTCTTTTTTCTTCTGTCTCTCTCACTCTCACTCTCATCCACTCTTTCTCTCTCTCTCGCTCTCCTTTCACTCATTCACACATTCTCTCTTTCTCTCTCACTCTTCTTTTTCGCATTCACTCATTCTCTCTCATTCTTTCTCTCTCTCTCCTTTCTCTCATCCACTCATTCTCTCTCTCATTCTTTCTCTCTCTCTCTCCTTTCTCTCATCCACTCATTCTCTCTCTCATTCTTTTTCTCTCTTGCTCTCCTCTCTCTCATTCACTCATTCACACACTCTTTCTCACTACTCTCTCTCCCTCTCTCTTCTCTTTCTCTCATTCACTCATTCACACACTCTCTCACTTTCTAGCTCACTCTCTTTTCTCTCATTCACATGCTCTCTTTCTCCCTTTCCTTTCTCTCATTCACTCACACACACACACACACACACTCGCTCTCTCTCTTTCTTCCTACTTTCTCACTACTATTCTCTGTTTCCCTTCCTCTCTCTTTCTCTCTTCTTTCTTCTCAATGTCTCTCTCATCCACTCATTCTCTCTCTTCTCTTCTCTCCTCTGTCTCTCATTCACTCAGTCAGACTCTCTCCCTCCTCTCTCTCTCTCTCCTCCTGTTTCTCCAGTCGTCCCTGATGTCTCTCGCCCGCGGTCCTTGTTGGATTGTCAGCCTTGTGTCACGGTTGTTAAACTCTGCCGGCCCAAAGGGAAAGGTGCACAGGAGCAACACAACCAAGAATGTTACGCTAAAAGAATCTGAAAACCCTCTAAAATAAATGACTATAGCGCCCCCTCTGTCCTGAAGCCGTTTGAGTAGTGGTCACTCCAGGTACTGCAGCTCCTCCCATAGACCCCGTGTATTGAAATCTAAATAAATCTAAATAAGACAGATACCTACAGCTTTCACAAAGGTCACATTTTGTGGAGCTTCTGGTTTGTTTTCAGAACTTTTATGAACATTTTCAAAGTCAAACACACAAAAATGATCTTTGTACCATAGACTCTACTCTAGCCGCAGTGCTCTGGTTGGTCAGAACTGATCACATGGTGCAGCACTGGGCAAATATTGAGGATGTACAGTGGTCCCTCGTTTATCACGGTGGCTACGTTCTAAAAAGAACCTGAAATAGGCAAAATCCGTTGTTGTCAGCTTTATTTTGGACAGTATATATATATATATATATATATATATATATATATATATATGTATATAGTTTGTGTGTGTGTGTTTTAAGGCTGTAAAACCCTCTGCTCAAATCGGCGCATGATCTAAACTGAAGAGGGATGAAAAACATAGCTATGGGGAGTTGTTGGCGCTGTTTTTTTATTCAATTCAATTCAATTTATTTTTGTAGCGCCCAAAATCACAACAACAGTTGCCTCTAAGGGCGTTCCAAGATATGGATGAGTAAAACATACACACAGACATATCAAAACAGGAATAAACAACATTCATGTAAAGCAGCAAATGAAACATGGTCCAGTCATCCCCTGTCCTTAGACCCTCCTTCTCAGCAAGGAAAAACTCCAAAAAACCCAGGGTCCTGGGAAAAAGAAGAAACCTCGGGGAGAACTACAGTGAAGGAGGGATCCACTCCCATGGACGGACAGGCTATAGATGTCCAGGCCCGTGGGCCAGTTCAGTATGACCACAGCTACACAGGTGGGGAAGGAGCCGGGGAGGAGGAGGAGGAGGGGAGGCCGGGCGAGGAGGGGAGGCCGGGCAAGAGGAGGAGGAGGAGGAGGGGAGGAGGAGGGGAGGCCGGGCGAGGAGGGGAGGCCGGGCGAGGAGGGAGGCCGGGGGAGGAGGGGAGGCCGGGCGAGGAACTCTTCTGGGCGGGAACTCTGACAAACAGAAATGCCACCTTTGATTATGCTGAGCAGCCAAACAGAACGCAGAACACAATGCACACGCATACATTGTTAAAAACAAAACAAACAAAAACAACAAAAAAACGGGGACGACGGTAATACAGAACCAATAAAAGAAAAGCACAAAAAAAAGAATAAAACTGTCCTTATGCACCACTGAGCCATCTTTGAGTTCTCTTTTAAATTGTATTAGGACTGCAGTAATTCATCTACTTATTGTGACGAGTCGACTATAAGAATAATCGTTGTTGTATTTTTATATAACAAAGACGTCATTATTAAATCAAAATGTCAAAAAAGAATAAACATTTTTAGATTAATGCGCTGTGTTCCTGAAGGTGCACTGTGTAACTTTTCTGGTGGAGGGTCCGTCAAATGCTTTTCTCTATGGAGATGCTTTGTTATACTTTGTTTGGAATGTTCCACAGTATGGCGTTAAACCTTCCTATCTCCATGGAGACCAAACCAGACCAAGTTCCAGGTCAGATCTGTGGAGAGGCGACCCCGCTCACAGTCAGAATGTTATTTTTCTAGGTATTTTTGAGCTATAAAACCACCTGTAATGGAATAAATGTAAAGTAGAGCTGTTTAATGTCACACTGTGGATCATTTCAGGCAGAGCAATGACGTATCCATGGAAACAATCAGTCGACATAACCCCAACCAAAATGTTACACAACTTTCGAATATTCTGTATTTTGAAGCCATCTGTCACCATATTTTAACATTTATTTGATTGGGGCAACAGTGGCTCAGTGGTCAGAGCAGTGGATCAAGTTCTGTTCTCGTGTCCTTAAGCAAGACACTTTTGCTGAACTTGATAGAGGTTCAGGTTTTAGTGACAGGCCTGTAAAGCCAACTAACAAAAGTGCTGAAAATATCACCTTATAGCTTTGTGAGTGAAACACTGCCAGCTCAGTCCTTGTTAACGTGGCCTATGTTATCTGAGGTATAATACTCCCTACAACAGAAGCATTAGTAGACTAGGTTGGACCAGACTGGACTGAGTGTGGAGTGAATGAAGAATGACACAGTCCTGTATGTGTTTAAAAAAGTAATTATTTGACTCATCGACTCCTCAAAAATGAATTGCTGACCAGTCGATTCCTAAAACAAGAGCTCCAGATTCGTCACTTTCTTATATTTCCACGGTTGGTGCTTCTCCACTTCTCCACTTGTGATTCTACAGCAGCTCTACTTGTGGTTCTGTGTATGCGGCTGTAAGTACTACAACTACAACTCTGTCCACCACATCACCTCTCCCCCCTTCTCTCCCATAATGTCGCTCGCCCAGGGCCCTCGCAGGGATTATGGGAGCAGTGTCACGCTCCGTAAACTGAGCCAGAGCCGGGGGGAGAGAGAGAGAGAGAGGGGGAGAGGAGAGGAAAAAGAGAGAGGTGCCTATGTGGTGTGCAGGGATGGAGAGAGAGGAGATTGAGGGGAGAGAGAGTTAAGAGGAGAAAGAGGGGCCTATGTGGTGTGCAGGGCTGGGGAAAGAGAGGAGAGAGAGGAGCAAGGGAGGGAAAGGAGAGAGAGAGGAGCAAGAGAGAGAGAGGGGAGAGCCTGTATGATGCTCAGGGCTGAGAACAGAGAGGATAGAAAGGAGCAAGGAGACAGGGGAGAGAAAGAGGAGAGAGGGGGCCCTGTGTGGCATTCAGGGCTGGGGAGGGGGGGGGGGGGGGGGGCAAAAGGAAAAAGTGGGAGAGGGGACAGAGATAGTGGGGAGAGAGGGGCCAAATTGGGCTACCGGCTAGGGGGTGAGAGGAGAGGGAGAAGAGAAAGAAGAGAGAGGGGAGAGAGGAGAGAAAGAAGGGCCTATGTGGTGTGCGGGGATGGAGAGAGAGGAGATTGAGGGGAGAGAGGAGAGAGAGTAAAGAGGAGAAAGAGGTGTGGTGTGCAGGGCTGGGGAAAGAGAGGAGAGGGAGGAGCAAGGGAGGGAAAGGAGAGAGAGAAGAGAGAGAGGAGCAAGAGAGAGAAAGGGGAGAGAGGGGAGAGCCTGTATGATGCTCAGGGCTGAGAACAGAGAGGATAGAAAGGAGAAAGGATACAGGGGAGAGAAAGAGGAGAGAGGCGGGCCTGTGTGGCATTCAGGGCTGGGGAGGGGGAGGCAAGAGGAAAGAGAGGGAGAGAGGACAGAGAGAGAGGGGCCTATGTGGGCTCCGGGCTAGGGAGAGAGAGGAGAGGGAGAGAGAAGGAGAGAGAGAAGGGCCTATGTTTTGCTCAGGGTTGCGGAGAGAGGTTAGAGAGGGGAGAGAGGAGAGAGAAGGGATAGAGAGGAGCAAGAATGGAAAGAGAGATGAGAGAGTGAGGGGAGAGATGAGAGAGAGAGGAGGGGGGAGAGAAGAGAGAGAGAGGATAGAGAAGAGAGGAGACAGGGGAGAGCGAGGGGGAGAGAGGATACAGGGAACCGAAAGACGAGAGAAAGAGAGAGAGAAAGAGAGAGGAGAGAGAGAAGGGCCTATGTTTTGCTCAGGGCTGAGGAGAGAGACGAAAGAGAGAGGAAAGAGAGGATAGAGAGGTGTCATTCAGGTCTGGGGAGAGAGAAGACAAACGGGTTGCATATGTATGGAAACTGTGGGGAGCATGAACCAAAATGGCCGCCGGGATGTGACCTTTATCCAAGTGAAACGCCCCGGAGAGACTCACAGCAGAGCCTAAAGTGACAGGTTTTCATAATTGTTACTCGGGTTTGGGGGAGAAAACCTGTGGTGAATATTTGCCACAGTTTTACATCAGTTAAGTAGCAGTTTGTGAGGAAAAGTCAAAAAGGAAAAGTACAAAAATACAGGAAGTAGCGCTAAAAATGCAGGAACAATTTAATAAGACTTTTTTGTATTTTTCTGTTTCTTGAATCAGAATGTGTCTTTTTCTGGGTATTTTTGAGCTCTAAAATCACCTGTAATCCAATAAATGTAAAGTAGAGCTGTTTAATGTCACACTGTGGAACATTCCAGTTATCTCCATAGAAACAAGAAGGCGACAGACCCCACAAAAAGTGACACAATACAGCTTTAAACTTGCTCTCAAACAGGATTCTAACTTTTATTGCACATTAGCCTGAGTTTCACACATCCTGATCGGAACAGAGGAGAAAATTGTGATTTTATCAACTTTTAATTTGCACTGCCGGCAGCGCGCCATATGTTTAAGGCTGGGTTTAGCGGCGCCACATTTTATTTAAGCTTCTATTAACTGATTTCAATTAAAAGTAGAGAAACTTGCTCGCTTTTCCAAACAAGGTGTGGTAGAATAAAATGTGGTGGACTGGCTCCAGCAGAAATGAACCTTCAAGGCGTCGTGGTAGAGTCGCCCTTTGGTCCAGTGTTGTCACGATGCTCAGATTTCAGATGTGATTTCAGTTCTCTGCAGGTGGGGAGTCTCTGCCTCAAGTGGAGGAGTTCAAGTATCTCGGGGTCTTGTTCACAGTGAGGGGAGGATGGAGCGTGAGATTGACAGGCGGATCGGTGCAGCGTCGGCAGTGATGCGGTCGCTGTATCAGACCGTTGTGGTGAAGAGGAGCTGAGCCGAAAGACAAAGCTCTTGATTTACCTCAGTCACGTTCCTCCCCTCACCTCTGGTCATGAGCTCTGGGTAGTGACCGAAAGGATGAGATTGCGGATCCAAGTGGCCCAAATGAGTTTCCTCCGCAGAGTGGCCGGGCGCTCCCTTAGAGACTGAATGAGGAGCTCGGTCACACAGGAGAAGCTTGGAGTAGAGCCACTGCTCCTCCACATGGAGAGGAGCAGCTGAGGGGAGGGCATCTGTTCCTCTGTGCCTCCTGCATGCCTCCTCGGGATAAGCAGAAGAAAATGGATGGATGGATTTCAATAGAAAAGAATAGACTTGATCCTCAATCCCAGTTCTGATCATAAAAACACTTTATTTCGACAACAGAATTCATTTTCAGTGTTAAATCGTACTTTTATATTGAAAAGTGAAAAACTGCATTGTTCACTCAGATGGTCAATGTCAAAACGCTTTTCTTATTTTTAAATATCGTTTCAGCAAAAAGCTTTGTAGCAGCCGATAATTAAATACTGGCCAATAATGTAATAATGTTTAATGTAATAAAACCAATAATGTAATAAGTTGCCACTAATGTAAGAAAATTAAGAAAATGTCTGAAACAATAATGTAATAACCTGATGCCAGGTGTTCATTATTTGAGAATAACTCACATTCAGATTTCATTGTGCTCTTTATATGTTTATAATGCTTTAAATATGCAAACAGACACATGTATAACAGTAGAAAGAGTAGAAACATACAAAGAGAAAGTGTAAGTCCATTGTGTAAGTGATCAGGTATTTAAGCAGCTCTTTGAAAGAGACAAAAGTAACAATATATCTCAAAGTGACACTTTAAATGTAATTAATAAATCTTAAAGGATTAAAGGAACAGCAGGTAAGTCTGTGGGCAAAGCTGATACTGGATCATGTCTGAAATACTGCAGAGCAGAGGATCTCCTCCACCAGACTAGAGGTCACCAGCTCGACTGCAGAAATCAGACAGATGAAGGGTGGCGCAACAGACCAAAACACAGAATATACACATAATGACAACAAAACATGAGCTGAGGGCTGCAGTTTCTGTGGGAAAGGGAATATTCAGGCTGGATTACTGTTGTCAGAGATAAAAGTATTTAAACTTATCCTGATTCCTCAATGTCTGTGACCAGTTCTTTTAACAGCTGTTTGAAAGAGACAATAGTAACAATACATTCTAATGTAGTGTGACACTTTTAATTTAATAAATACATCTCTGATTAAGTGATACAGAAGAAATTATTACATTAGTGTTTGCAGTTATTTCATTTGAAAGATTTTTTTTCATTAAACTAACCAATAATGTAATAACTAACCAATAATGTAATATGTTACTACATTATTGGCATCAGGTTATTACATTATTGTTTCAGACATTTTCTTCATTTTCTTACATTACTGGCAAGTTATGACATTGTTGGCTTTACTACATTAAAAATGATCACGTTATAGGCAGTTATTACATTATCGGCTGCTACAAACCTTCATCAGATATTTCAAAAATGTTTTTGTGTGAGTGTGTTGTGAGTGTTCTGTGTATTTCTTCACTTTTAAATTGCTGTTCTTTGCATCTGCACCTCTAGAAGAACTGCAGTGTGTGTTTTCTGTTTCATTTAACGTTCTTTTCTCTTCCCATGTGGTCTCATATAAGCCTCACTCGTCCTTTTAGGCTCCATAATGGTCCTGAACAACAAAAGTCTTGTATTAAATCAGTTCATATTTCCGTCTTTTTAGTTCTCTATGTTTCTTACAAATACAGTTGGGGGAAACACTGATCCAATACTAATCGGATACATGCTAAATATTGATTCCTGGTTGGACACATAAATAAATGTAACAAGACTATTTTCTGGTCATAGTTGACTCAGGGTTAGGGTTAATGTTTGAAACAAAAAACAAAAAAAACAGCTTCATAACATATTTGGATCAGTTTTCTCTCATTTTATTTCAGTTTTAAGGAAATAAATGCTCTCTGCACTGGTATCTGTTGATATCAGCAGACACTCAAAGCTACAGAATCAAAATCGGCATCCAATTAATCCCCCAGTAAAATCCCTTTCAAACACCAGAGCGTGCAGCAGCTTCCACTTCCTCTTGTTTTAATGGTCCCTCGGTTTAAGACCAGATCCTCTGCTGTCGTGTCTCAGATATTTCCATCTTCCCTTGTTACCTCTGAATGGGGCTTTATAGGGCAATTAAAGTGCTGCACAGAGGAAGCACTGCCCTGGATGACTGTTCTGTGGGGACTGTCTCTCCGGGTGAGACCGTCTGAACAAACGTGTGAAGCTTTAGCTCTGCTGATAAGAGCTTTGGCGTTTGGGTTTAAAGGTCCGACATTAGCCAAAACTGACTCTTGTGGGCTGCAAATTTCTCTGATCTGGTCAAGATTTTAAGACTTATATCAGGTTTTTCATCTTGTTTTCAGATTTATTCTCTAATTACTAGTTCTGAGACTGCTCCATTCTACTCTAGAGGTCCTTTATTTTAAGAGCACTTGTCAAGTCAAATGATCATTTCACTACTTTTAAGTAATTTTCTGATAGATTTAAGTGTTTATATCTTACATTTTGGCCATGCTCTTTTGCAGAATGAGTTTTAAGACATCCGTCCATCCATCCATCTTCTCCCGCTTAATCCGGCTTTCCTCCGGGTGCTCCGGTTTCCCAAAACATGCAGCACCCCTATGAACTAACATCAAGGACCATGACGTCCACCCTCCTGTGGGCACCACCTGCAGAGGGGTTCATAGGGGGGGTCAGGTGCTATGAGGATTGGGCAGCAAGATGCCCCCGCGACCCAGCCGGATTAAGCGGGAGAAGATGGATGGATGGATGGATGGATTTTCAATAACAATAGCATATCACAAGGTGGAACAGAGTGTTTTCAGCTTGAGAGAAGAACTCAGCCTAAATCTACAGGGTTTGTGTGTTAAACATGTGAACGAAACAAAAACACAACTCCAGGTCTGTTGTTGGTGAGGAAACATTATCACAAAGATCAGAAAGTAGAGTAACATGGAACCTTTAACTGAGGTGATGTCAGAACCAATATCTAAGAGAGTGCCCTTCACTATTATATTCTGGCCTCACAGAATTAATTACAAAATATCTCTTTTTTAAAATGGTAAAAAAGTAAACTTGTCTTTTGTAGGTGAAGGTTTGATGGTGATTAACTCCGTGGCTGTAGGTTTTTTCCTCACTACTAAATGTCCTTGTGCAAGACGTTTTTGCGAATGCCAAATTATGTTTAAGATGAGTTCTTCTGGCAAATGGAAAACACTCTGTTCCACCTCTTGCGATGTCATGTGGCAACACAGGAGGGAACTGTGTGTCCAAACCTGAGGGCAGTTTTAGTACGTGTCCTCGCCTGGATTTTTTTTTTCTTTTTTTTTGCTATTAAAACTCCCCCTTTTACCCCCTAATGAAGTGTTCTACATCCTTTTTTCAGTACAACCTGTTAATTATGTATTAATTTATTAGTGCTGTAGTATTTCTGCTGCTGTAGTTGTGTCATAGGGCTGTAATAAAAAGCTCTAGGACCAGAAGTGGGTGGTTTTCAGATTCTCGAACATGATGGTGTTATACTCTCAGATGGGGGCAAGGGCCTGTTTTCCCTGTTTATTACAATCTACTTTACCATAAAACAGGGGTGTCAAACTCATTTTGGTCCGGGGGCCGTATGCAACCTACTTTGCACAACCAACACACTGAGCACAGATTTCCCATTCACCTCTGTCAACAAATATGAATTAGACTATTTTTCTTGGGAAATCCTGAACTCAGCATCTGCTTTTCTCATTTTTTGACATTTTGCTGATGAGGGTCACGGTCGACAGTCAAAACGATCGTCCTTTAAGAGCGTTTGGAAAGAGGAAAGTCTTCATTTGTGCTGCTCTGGTGGGAGTCGCAACGTACAGAAACGCCGGAGACGCTGCTATGCTAAACGGTGCAGAAAATTAACAGAAAAATCTGAAAATTTTAAGTATTTTAATAGAAAAATCAGCCGAGGGCCAGATTAAAGGTCTTGGAGGGCCGGATCTGGCCCCCGGGCCGCATGTTTGACACGTGCCATAAAATATCCAAAATGTGAATTCACAAATGTTGAACCTGAACATTTCTATCAGTGCCTAGACACAAGAACTCACTGTATTACAACAAAAAATCTGCATTTTAACAATATTATTTTTTCCTTGCCCCCATCTGTATTAAATCACATTGGTCTATAGAATGTTGTGATGTCATCTGAAACCCAGCAATACAAATACAAAAAAACAAACAAAAAAACAACAGAAAATAAAATCCACACTCTTTCATACAAATAAACCTTTCAAATAAAAACCAGCAAGGGATGCACAATTACACAGACCAAGATGCCTAATTTACCATTTTATTTCAGAAATAACTGCACTTAAAGCAGCTTTTTCAATTGTTACGAACACAAACTCTCAGAGCATCGACCATTTTGACTCACTTCACTCTCTGTTTCTCAGTTTAGGCCAATCAGAAATGATGGAGCGCATGTGTTTGGTGGAAAACAAAGTCCCTATTGGACACTTATAACTTAGGGTGTGTGTGACGTAGGATAATGCTGGGAATATGCTCGGAAAGCCACTTTTCTCAGTGTTTCAAGGGGAAAAAAAGTATGTTTCTATCTTTTATGGTTGAAAAGTTATACATGATTATATAAAAAACCTTCAGTCTGGGAAGGTTAAACTCCATACACCTTCACTACGATGATTTCAGCCCTGGAACAGCCAATATTGACTGAACTAAAGGTAAAATGTAGATGTTAACTTGAAAACTACCGCTTCATGACATCACAAGGTGGAACACAGCATAATCCAGAGTTACTCGAACATTTGTGAAAGAAAAAACACAACTCCAGGTATGTTTTGAATGATGTAACAACATTCTAACATGGTGAAATTCTGTGTAATATAGGATCTAGACTCCTTTTTCTATATATCCATAGTTTTTTAAATTCCAGCCTGTTTTATGTCTACTCCTCCATTCTTTGAGCTATCTGTCTGTCTGTCTGTCTGTCTGTCTGTCTGTCTGTCTGTCTGTCTAAAAACCCCAGGCTGACCCTTTACTGCATATCAAATTCAACGTTTCAACACTTTTTCCACCACACTGCTGACAACGGGGAATATTATGCGCGCGTTTATTCTTATCTGCTCCAGAGATTGGAACGCTCATACGACGAGGGGCTTTGTCACTGCCGAAGGGTCAGGAAGGCCAAAGGATCGCCCCCCATTTGCTTAAACCCGAGTCCATTTGCATTGATTCCAGCTCCGACATGAAAAACGCCACCGCTCCAAGGCCGACCGCAAACTGTTTTATTTATGAATGCGAGAATATAGAAGCGTCCATTATCCTGGAAAGACCTCAGAGCTACAGTGACCCCGTGAATTCAGCATATGTATGTACAGCCAGGGCTTTGTAGTTCATATAAGCAAAGTATAATGTGCTGAACTACAAAATACGCATTAGTATCAGGTGTGACGGGGGAGGTGTGAGGAGGCAGCGCCATGTAAAACGTGTTTTGTCGAGCTCCCCACGCGAACCCTTCACTTTAACGGTTACGCTTCAAATAACACAGCAAACTTTTGCATTCCTGCCTCAAAGTATCCCCGTTAGTGTTTTGTGCTGGACGGCGCAATGCCTAAAAAGCCAAATGCGAGAACTGAACAAGACACGAAAGTTGAGGCTAACGCTAGCTCAGCTAGCCTAGCTTGTCCAGAGGCTATGGAAGTCACTACAGGGGACCAACAAGTTTTGGAGGCGATAAAAGGACTTAAACGAGAGCTGTTGGACAAGATAGAGGAGAAAGCGACTCAAACCCAAACAGAGGTGCGTAATGCCATCGGACTAATCAATCAAAGACTAGACGAGTCCGAAAGTCGCACAGCGGATCTGGAAACCGGAGTTAATGCTCATTCAGACGCAATGGCCGCTTTGGAGTCCGACATGTCTCTCATGAAGAAAGAGTTAACATTACTGAAGGCTAAGTGTGAAGATTTAGAAGGACGCTCCCGTCGCTGTAACGTCAGGATAACCGGAATAAGAGAGGGCAGAGAAACGGACAAACACCATCCCGGTATGTTGCTGACATGCTAAAGGACGCGCTGGGCCTAGAGAAACCACCATGTTTGGATAGAGCGCACCGAACTCTCCGCACGAGACCTCAAGATGACCTGCCACCTCGTGCGTTTATTGTGAAATGTCATTACTTCACTGAAAAGGAGCTACTTCTAAAAAGGCAGCTGAAACTGGGATGACAACCACCAGCGAGGGCGACCGCATCCGTATCCTGCCCGACTACACTCAGGCAGTGAGTAAACAACGCGCTGCATTCACAGAGGTGAGGAACCTGCTCCGCGGCTGTGGTGGGGTCCGGTACGGGCTGAGATACCCCGCAACACTGAGGATCACCACTACGGGTGGGCAAGAACACACTTTTAAAGATCCCAAGCCAGCCAAAGACTTTGTTCTGAGAGAATTATTGAAGTCATAACTGCAAAGCTGATCATGACTGTCCTCTACTTACTGAAGTGTGACTGAACTGTGCCTGGATCAGCTGGTCTGTCCAGGGATAGGACGAAGATCTGATATATGTAAGTAAGGGACTAACAGTCATATTTTTTCGTTTCAACAATTTACTATGGGCCTCAGTCCCAACTTTTTCATCAGCATTTCAATTTTTGTTTGGTTTACTGTAAATGTTTAAAGTTAAAGTTTGCACATAATAACATTGTGCTGTGTTATAGTTCCAATATAATCTGCATTGGTTCATATGGGAGCTAATGTAGTAAGCATGGAGACCGGAATACACACCCGTCTTATTGTGAGACCTGTTTTAGTTCCTTTTTAGGTTTTTTCCCCTTTTTCCCCTTTTGTGTCGGTTCTGAGCAGTTTAGGTGCCTTGGTTGTCTCATTTTGTTTTGTCTGGGTACAGCTTATTTTGTGCTACGAATTATATCTTGCTTGTTATATCTATTACTAAGTTCTACATATGCCACCTACTAATAAGACCTTTAATCCCAACACGCTGGTGAGCTGGAATGTACGTGGACTAAATAATCCTATCAAGCGTAATAAAATATTTTCCCATTTGAGCAAATTACATAGTCACATTGTATACTTACAAGAAACTAAATTACTTAACAAAGACCACTCAAAGCTGCTTAGAGGTGGTTTTATACAATGTTTTCATTCAGATTTCAATAACAAGAGTAGAGGAACAGCCATTCTGATACATAGAGATGTGCAATTTACAGAGACTAAAACAATAAAGAGATAAAAATGGCCGTTTTATTTATCACTCAAGGTAAATTATTCAACAGACCTGTGGTCTTAGCTAATGTCTATGGTCCAAACTGGGATAATGTTACTTTCTTTACTTCAGTTTTTACTATGTTGCCAGATCTTGACTCTCATGACTTAATATTAGCTGGGGACCTGAATTGCACCTTGGATCCAGTTCTTGACCGATCTAGCTCTAAAGCCACAACACCAAACAAATCAGCTTTACACATCAATGAATTTCTTGAAGCGTACGGAGTGGTAGACCCTTGGAGATTCAGGTATCCTACATCTAAACAATTCTCTTTCTTCTCTCGATTGCACCAGAGCTATTCCAGAATTGACTACTTTTAATCGATCGAAAATTATTACATATGGTAGCTCAAATAGAATATAGCAGTATTGTAATATCAGATCATGCCCCAGTGATTTTACAGCTGAGCTTTCCAGAAAACACTCCTAATTTTTTCTGGCGTCTAAATTCCAGATACCTATCAGATGACAAATTTGTTGAATTTATCAACACACAAATTGACCTTTTTATGGAACTAAACGAAACACCTGGGATTAGCTATTCCTTAATTTGGGAAACCCTAAAAGCCTATTTAAGAGGACAAGTGATATCTTTTGTTGCAGCTGAAAATAAAAAACGGATGAAGCGAGCATCTCAGCTAATTGACCGCATTAAAGCAGTGGACCGGTTACATTCAACATCACCTTCTGCTGATCTCTACAAAGAGAGAGTTCTGCTTCAAACTGAATTTGATTCAATCACTAATGATAAAGCTATTGACCTTCAGTTACGGTCTCGCCTTACTTATTATGAACATGGTGATCGAGCTGGCAAATTGTTATCTCACCAGTTAAAACAGTCAACTACTGCAGGCTTCATAACTGCAATTAAAGATGAGCATGGACATATACTAACAGATCCAAATGACATTAATATACAGTTTAAATCATTTTTACGAGAAACTCTATACCTCTGCAGCTTGTGATCCAACGCATGTCGAATCATTTTTTAGGGATTTGTCATTACCTACTCTACTGGACTCAGACAAAGATACACTGGAGTCTAATATTACTCAGTCCGAAATAAGTGATGCTATTAAGAAAATGAAATCTGGTAAAAGCGCCTGGCCCGGATGGGTATCCTATAGAGTTTTTCAAAAAATTTACCACTAAATTAGTCCCACTCCTGTTCAAGGTTTTTAAAGAGATTTTTGATAAAAAGTCCTACCCAAAACTATAGCGCAAGCAACAATCTCACTACTATTAAAGAAAGACAAAGATCCATTGCTTTGTGAATCATATCGTCCGATTAGTCTTTTGAATTGCGACTACAAAATAATATCAAAAGTCTTAGCTGGTAGACTTGAAAAGGTGCTTTCAAAAGTGATACACCCGGACCAGGACGGGCTTTATTACTGGAAGGCAAATATCTAGTAATTTGCGTCGTGTACTAAATGTCATTTATCAGAACAATGATGTTGCACCAGAAGTAGTAATCTCTCTTGATGCGCTAAAAAGCGTTTGACAGAGTTGAATACAATTTTCTGCTCACCGCTTCAAAAATTCGGATTTGGCCCAATATTTTGTTCCTGGATGGGTATTTTATATGCGACACCACAGGCAGCCGTACGAACAAACAAGATTATGTCTAGCTTCTTCCCCCTCTCACGTGGGGCAAGACAGGGCTGCCCCCTGAGCCCCTTGCTCTTCAATATTGCGATCGAACCTTTGGCAATAATGCTGAGAGAATCTGCTCAGTTGACTGGAATACAAAGAGGAGGACAAATTCATAAATTATCTCTCTACGCGGACGACCTCCTCCTTTTTCTGTCCGACCCATATAATACTATTCCTCTTGCTCTTACTTCTATTATTAAATTCGGTCAAGTGTCAGGGTATAAGTTAAACTTGTCCAAAAGTGTCCTTTTTCCAATTAATAAAAAAGCCCAACAGTTAAATTTCCAGGGTTTCCCATTTACAGTTACTAAGGACCATTTTAATTACTTAGGTGTCTGTGTTACTTATAACTACAAAGCTTGTTTCAGAAGAATTTCACACAGGCACTAAACAAAGCCAAACAAGACATAGACAAATGGTCAAAACTTCCATTGTCTCTCGTGAGGTAGGATTAACTCTGTAAAAATGATCATATTACCCAGGTTTCTCTATTTATTTCAAACCATACCAGTTTTCATCCCTAAAGCCTATTTTAAAGAATTGAACACACATCTGTCAATGTTCATCTGGAATAAAACCACCCCTCCAATCAGAAGGAGTTCCTGGAAAGAAAGAGAAGATGGTGGCCTCGCTTTACCAAACTTTCTCTACTACTACTGGGCCACAAATATCCAGAAACTACTATTTTGGCTTGAGGATGTTCCGGAACCTGGGTCTCCATCTTGGGTCCAAATGGAAAAATACTCTAGCAATCCAGTCTCACTTGGTTCCCTGATATGCAGCTCCCTTCCACTGAGTAAACGTCACTGGACGAACAATATAGTCATTCAGGGCTCCTTGAGAATATGGTTCCAATTTAGAATACATTTCAAATACAAAAGTGCTTTAGTAGCAACACCTATCCATTCCAATGTCCACTTTACCCCATCACTTATTGATCCATCTTTTAAACAGTGGAATAGAAAAGGTCTGTCATGTGTAAAAGAGCTTTTTAAAAACGGCAGATTTGTCTCATTCGAACAACTGAAAAAAAGACTTCAGTATACCACAATCAGATTTCTTTAAATATCTCCAGATTCGCAGTTTCGTGAAGACAACCTTTTCCCTCAATCTCCCACAAAAAACATGGTTAGATGAATGTTTAGAACTATATCCATCCGATAAGGGCCTGGTGTCGGTTTTGTATAACAGAATTCAAGGTGCAGCATCTCCATCATTAAATTAGCTTAAAAATAAATGGGAGGAAGAACTAGGCGAACAATTCGCTGATGACACCTGGCAATCGGCAATCACAAGAATTCATACATCATCTATCTGCATTAGACACGGCTTAATACAGTTCAAGATCCTTCATGAGGTTACATTTGTCCCCAAGTAAAATCGCAAAAACTCTATCCAGGTGCAAGTTCAGCATGTGCAAGATGCAATGTTGGCCCTGCCAACCTGAGTCATATGTTTTGGGCCTGTCCCAGCTTACATACTTTCTGGAAAGGGATATTTGAAATAATTTCATCTGTATGCAACAAGATTATTGCCCCAAATTGTACAACAGCCTTGTTTGGGACTCCCCACCAAATATTCCACTACCTTCACATCAGACCAGCGCGATAGCCTTCATTACACTACTTGCAAGACGCTTGATACTAATGAACTGGAAGAAAACTGCTCCCCCATCTTTAAAGCGCTTGACTGAGGAAATCCTTTCGAATTTAAAATTGGAACATTTAAGATACACTATAAATGGCTCTATCCAAACGTACAAAAAAATCTGGCAACCGTTCTTAATTTTTTTTGAGACCGAATTCAATATGTAAATCTGAATTTCTCAACTACCAAAGAAGTTGTACCCTGCTTTCCCAGATTGTGTATATGTGTATGTTTACTGTTTTCCTTATGTTTACTTGTTGAGTCTGTGCACCGACTGCTGTTTCTACTTGATGTCACTTGTGTATGTCTCTTTATATTTTGTGTTTTTGTATACTCTTAAAACTCAAAATCAATAAAAAGATTTGAATAGTATCAGGTGTGACGCTAGCTAATGCTTCGTTAGACTTTAATCATGTCGTAGAGAACACATTGCACAGATTTTATCCTCATTCCACTGGCTTTCCATTCACTTTAGAGTTGATTTTTACATTTTCTTGTTTGTTTGGCCCCCAACGTGCATCTCAGACCTCATTGTTCCAACACTTCTTCGCACTCTGAGGTTTTTCGTCCCAAAAACGAGACTCAAAAGCCAGGAGTGACTCGGGGGTGACTGGGCCTTTTCGGCGGTTGGCCCCAAACGTTGGAACGCTCTCATCCCTCAGATTAAGAGCGAACCTTCAGTCGATTCTTTTAAGTCTCATTTAAAAACATACTTTTACTCACTGACTTTTAACACAGAGAATCGTGTGCTCCTATGACTGTCTTTTATTGATTTCACTGTATTTTTCGGACTATAAAGCGCATTAAGTGAGACTGATACCTTAGCCCAGGCATCCACGATCCATTGACAAATCGTGGCGTATCTCGTCTTGGTGAATTTGCATTCGCCTTCTGTCATCCAACGCTCCCACACAGCTGCAATTTAACTCTGAACGATCTGTTGGCACCGATATCTAGCCGTTGGAGTTCTTTGGTTAATCCATGATGGAATGATGGCAGCGTTGAATGAGTTTGCTTCAGTTGGGCGTGTGAATCGCATGTCTCTGAACAGGGGTCATTTTGGGCTCCTTATACACACCCCATAATTCACTAGCAAGGACCACAACAACAACACAATTGTGAAGCGAAAAGAGTTTATTATATTGAGACAAGGTGGAGTGGAATAGCTGGGTTGAGACTCAGGGTGAGGGTTCAGTCTCAATCTTCACATGGTCCAGCAGGAACGGGACCTCCTCATAGGCGTCTTATGTCTGGAAGAACAGATTGGGGTTGGGAGGGTGGGGCCGAGTTATTCAGGTCAAAATGGGTTGCCGGGATAGGCTGCATTAATCATATCATATCAAGGTTGCGGGTTCGATCCCCGGGTCGCCCGGGCCTTTCTGTGTGGAGTTTGCATGTTCTCCCTGCGTCTGGATGGGTTTCCTCCGTGTACTCCGGTTTCCCCCGTCAACCCAAAACATGCAGCACCCTATGAACTAACATCAAGGACCATAATGTCCACCCTCCTGTGGGCTCACCACCTGCAGAGGGGTTCATAGGGGGGTCAGGTGCTATGAGTATTGGGCAGCAAACTGCCCCCGCGACCCAGCTGGATTAAGCGGGAGAAGATGGATGGACAGTATGTGTTACTCCACGAGGCCGTGATGCTCCGACAATCCATCCAGTAGTGCAGCTCTGTAGCTTAACAAATTCGTACTAAAACAGACAGACAGGTTTTTGATCACCGTGTATCACATAAAATTGGTTCGAGGTCAGTAAACACAACCAGAATTAATACATAAGGCACACTGTTGATTTTGGAGAAAATTAAAGGATTTAAAGGGCGCCTTATAGTCTAAAAAATACAGTATTCGCTATTTGCTAATTTTAGTATTTTTTTTTTAGGTTTCTATTGACTTGCTTATTTATTTATTTTCTGCTTCTTGTTGAAAATAAAACTCCTAAACAGGATCATGAACACTCGTATTGCTCACAGGCTCCTGAAAATGTGCTGTTTAAATCCATTCTGTGTTTTGTTATATTGCCACTGTAACTTCTATACATTCTACCATAGAGATGCATGTAGAACACCCGCAGCAGGATGTCAATGCAAAGTATCAGTAGTAAAAAGCTGTTTTTGTTGAATTGTTCCTGAAAGAAGAATGAAACTGCCTGGTGTTGTGTGTATAGGGCCCATGTGTATTGCAGGATTCGTGTATTTGGTGCCTGGCCTCGGATCTGCTGAGTCTGTGGAGTCAGTGAACTATTCAATTGGATGGAGCGATTACTAACGGCAACTAATTAAAGCCGTATTCCCGTATTCCCCAGACATTCTCTTGTAAATGAGTAAATTGCGTTTTTCTCCCAATAAAGTGTGCCGTAAAAGCAGTGTATTGTGTGCCCACTGTTCACTGTTCAGTTTCAAACTTGTAAGAAAGAGGGACTGTTTGTGCATCACTATTTGTTACTTTTTTGAAGCAGTTTTTGAAAGTTTTAGTTTTTCTGAGCTCAGTTTTTAACGTCATCATGGGATTTTAGCCAACTAAGAAGTGGAGACAGTAGCTCAGTTGGTAGAGAGTTTGTTCTCTGACGGTTGGCATTTCGAATTCCACTCTCGACATAAACGTCATTGGTCAGATCCACTGATCCACAGGTTGACACATTTCAGCTCCCTCAGATGAACACTGTCATGGGAAAGACACTTAACCAACTTCTGTGTACAAAGTGTCTGTGTGCTCTTGTGTGTGAATGGGTGAGTAGTGTTTTGAGTGCCTTAAAGGTGTAAAAGCGCTGTGTAAAAATGTGATCATTGACCATTGTTGTAGAGGTTTTTAGCTTGTCCAAGAAAGGGTGAAAGTAAAAGGCTGGAGACCAACTGGACGTCTTAAGCAGGAGAAGTTTATTTACCATCAATAATACAGGCCCGGGGTACTTGAAAAGTCAACATAGTCTGATTCCAAAAGTGAACATAGTCTGATCTTTGAGTGTTCAAGCCCCTTGACTCTGCTTCCAAAGAAGGAGGTTTATCAAGCAAGTGTGGGAGACTATGAAGACCAGTAGACTCCAGTTTGAGAGCAAAATGCCACAGTTTAGACAGTGCTATGCCAATAGTGCCAAGAGAAGATTATGGTGTAAATATAGCTTTGCCAATGTTAAACTGAGAGGTGTACGTGGAGGATAAATACTTAAATTCTCTTACAACCATGACCAAGAATTGCAGCCTGTGCTGGTCAAAGGAAACAGATCATGCAAGAGGCTAGCTAATGCTGCATTCTATTGTGCTCGGAATTCAGAGAAAACCGACCTCCACCTCAGAAAAGTGCAAAGGAATGGCCAGTCAACTGGCAGTTCTGAAACACAACCTTGGGCGAGTTCAGCACAGACAGAGTCGGATGGATGTCTAAACATGTAAGAGTCAAACCGCCATAACTGAGTCGCCAACAGCTAACATTAGGTAACAGACTCTATATTTTAGCAGGAGCATTAGCAACGTTAACTACATAAGCTAACAAAAAAAACTTTTAAACATTCTTGGGTGTACATATTTTCCTGACTGTTGCAATGGAACGCATTTACATCGGATGTCGGGAGAATGGACTTGGATTTACTGACTTTCGACATTCAGTAGAACGCAGCATAAGAAGCTAACTACAGAGCTAGCAATGGACAATTAAGATGCTATTGGCTTTTTTACACAGAATGTGGCAGAACCGTCCAGAGGAAATACTTTGAGGGAGGGAAGTAAAATCAGATACAGCACCTTTGAGGTTACATTAAATTACAAGGTCTCCACTTTACTTCATGCTCCTTTCAAAGTACAGGGATAACATATTCCGTGTAGCTTGAAAGACCGGTTCGCACGGCTTCTATCTCTGTAGGAAATGAGATGGGCCACTTTAAAGGCTGCTTATGAGAGGGCACGTTTGATCCCTGCTTCTGTGTCCACGCCATCACCTTTGATTCAGCCCACAGAAGGAGACAGATGAAAACGCTCCATTACTGAGACCAGAGCCACACGCTGTTCCTATGGAGAGTGTGAAATCGCTCGACATATATGACAGAGGAGGCGCGAGCCGGTGCCGCCGTTAGCCCTGAGCGGCGTCGCTTTGTGGTCAGCTAATTAAGACGAGATGTGAGGCATTGATTTGACTCGGGGCAGATGTGGTTTGGCCTGTTGATGGAACGGCGGTGGGAAGGGTAACTTCAAACAGAGAGAAGGAGATGACAGTGAGTGACGTGCAGTTCTGCTACATGCAAATTAGACCTGTATTTATTTGCATGAATTACAATTATAATGGTGTACGGATACTTAAACTTTCAAGTCTGATTTTCATACTAATAGGTTTGATACTTGATACCAATATTGATATGAAAACACAGGCATTAGACAATATGACAGTCTGCACACTTACACCTGAAGCGCTCAGTGTTACAGTGAGTTGATTGTCACTACATGTGTTGGGGACTATATTGCTGTGCGCAAGATTACGCCCTTTTATAATATACCGTATTTTTTGGACTTTTTCTTCATGGTTTCCGGGAACTTCCTGGTTTCCATAACTTATACTCGGGTACGACTTGTATTTAAAATCTATGTTTTCAGATGTAGATTATTTTCCACACTGACGGCCACGAGAGGGCGCTCCAGGCTTGTGTGCCAGTATCTGCTGCACCTCTCACGCTATTACTCCTGTACCACTGTCACTTCTCGCTCTACTGCGCATGTCTCCTGCAGAAAGAGCCGCTGTCCTGCTGCAAGGAGTGAAACCTGCAGCTGAAAATGGCAATCAAGCAGCAGAAAGAAAGTTTGGAGTGAGAGAAACTTGTGTTTGGCTGGAGAGAAGCGGAAGAAACTTAAACTATAATGAAGAAAACAACAAAAGCTCATCGCGGCTAAAAGCTGGATTTAGCTGGAGTTGGTGGAGTTGCTCAGAAGTGACACCGAGGATGAATTCAGTGGATTTAGTGATTTGGAGCGAGATGGAGAATTTGGTTAAACTTGTTCTGTTGTTTCTGCTCTAGTTTTGTGAATAACTGTTCATATGTGACGTGAACACACCAGACACATGTTCAGCCTGTTCTTCTCTGTTCTGTTGTTACTATAACTTCCGTTTAAAATGAAATGTCTGTTCCTGGTGTCTGATTTGATCAAAAAAATTTCCCCCCAAAATACAACTTATAGTCCAGTGTGACTTATATATATTTTTTTTCTTCTTCATTGTGCATTTTTTGGCCGGTGCGACTTATACTCTGGAGCAATTTATAGTCCAGAAAATACAGTAATAAAGGTGGAGGCTCCTGTCACTCCTGCAGGTCCGAGTGGCTTTGTGGCTCCCGGCTCGTTGGTTTTGGTAACTTGCTGAGCTTCAGTGTTATTCTGCAAACATGTGGATACGAGCTGAGGACACCTAGAGAGAAACCTGCTGCACCAGAGACAACACTCAATTCAGTCTGAGCGACACAAAGAGACAGACTGTTTATTGTGCACACTTGTTTTACAGAGTGGGCGCTGTCTTGTGCCTGAGTGCATGCTGGGACGAGAGGAAGAAAAAGAGGCTCAGTGCTCGTCTAAGTCCAGTGTGTCCCCCAGTGTCAGAAAGAACAGGCTGTAATAGTTTTACAGCTCTGCCCTCACTAAAACATTTTGGTCAATAATCACTGTCAGACTCCTCCATTTGAACATCCATTCAGATTCAACGGGGCATTCAAGGTACCCAGACACCACTAGTAATTTACAACACAAAATAATAGTACTATATGTTATCATGTGGTCTTTTCATTTTAAACCTGTTACAAAAGGTCAATTTCAGTTTTTTCTTTTAGTTGTTGTTCTTGTATCTAATTTTAATATAAATTTTGGTATCAATTAGAATTTTTTTTTATGTTTTGGAGTTTTTTGATACCGTTAATGCTAAAACTGCACATTTTCAATTTCATTTTTTAAAAACGAAAGTCCTTGTTTAAAAAATCGGGGCCATTCAACTTGTCAGAATTGAACACAATTAAGAGTTCAGAGACGTTGCAGAGACTAACGAATGTCCAAAACGCTGTGGTTGTACACTCAAAAAGACCATTTAAAAATCATCAGGTTCTGCTCCATGTTTTAGTGACCACATGGCTGAGTTTTCAAACTTTTAATATTATTTGTTTCAGAACGTCAATAAGACAAAACCAATGGGAAATATTGTTCTAGAACCTGGGGATGGTCACTGTTGCTCTCCAAAAGACTCTAAAAAGATTCCATTTCCTTCACGGACCTGCTCTTAAAGGTGACATTGTAGATCTCCATTATATTTAAACCCCACCTCAGACTGGTCCTCATTAGACGGACCTTCTCCCCCCGCCGCAGGTGCACAGATCTGACCTGTAACAGAGCGGAGCTGCTGCCCTTGGAGCGTGAGCCCAGACTCCTGGAGCGCGTTGACCTTGGAGCTCACTGTAGCGTGTGCAATTTCAGCCTCCAGATCCTGTTTCCACCACTCTGAACGGAAACACCATCCGCGCTGCTAAATGTGGCGTCATTCTAAAAGGCTGTTTTGCTCCGAAAGCACCAATTAAACTTTAATTCTCCAAAGCAACGTTTTGTTTTTTTTTCCTTTTTTAGTAGCAGTTCTTGACAATATTTGAAAAGGTCCAGTTTTGGTTAGAATACAGTATTTAGAATCCCTATTGATACTTTTCAGTGAATGCCATCAACATTCCGTCGGGATGTGATGCTAACTATAAGCACTACTCTGTCTGACCCTTCATTAGACTTTAATCTGACCAGAAAGAGCTGTTTATTTTGGTTGGAACTCCAAAAAGAGAGCAGATATGTCCTGTTAAACAAGTCTCTTACACGTAAAATTACAGTCTGCAGCTATCGGACACTCTTTCAGTTCATTGCTATCACCTTTTTGTTGAAAATCCAACTCCTGAACACGACTATGAACACTCGGAATGACTGCAGACTCCTGAAAATGTGCTGTTATATCCATTTTTGTGTTTTTTTTCTGGAGTTTTCAGACAATCTTAAAACTTATTTGGCAGCGTTTATATACAGTATGTATGCATTGTGTCACCATGGTAACCGCTGAACATTCCGCCATACAGATACATGTAGCACACCCCCATGATATGACTGCAAAGTATCAATAGTTTCTTTTTTTTTTTTTACAATATTGTGATAAAAGTTCATCGTAGAAATTTTGAATTATGAACTAAAATTACACAAACGAGTTTGTAGTTTGTAGTGTGGTATTCTGCAATTTATTTGTACAGCTCAACAATATTTAACAATATCTTAAATTTAGAATCATTTTTTGTGGATAATTCTGCTTTATAGTGTGTTTTCAACACTTTAAAATTACTTATTGTGACAGGTCTAAGTATCAGTCATTTTCTTTAAAGTGCACTATGTAACTTTTTGTTAGGGGTCCCTCACTTGCTTGTTTCTATGGAGATGTCATTGCTCTGCCTGGAATGTTCCACAGTATGACTTTAAACAGCTCTACTACTCTGTTTATTCAATTACAGGTGGTTTTGTAGCTCAGATATCCATAGAAAAACAGACATTCTGACTGTGAGCGGGGTCGCCTCTCCACAGATCTGACCTGTAACTTGGTCTAGTTCGGTCTTCATGAAGATAGAAACATTTAACGCCATACCATGAAACATTCCAGTCCATGGAGAAAAGCACTGGACAGACCTTCCACCAGAAAAGTGACCGTTAAACAAATACGACCTCGCGTTCTATTTCTACATGAACTCTTCACTTCGGTTTCACCATCAGGAGCGGTTCTGTTATTTGCTGATCCATTAAAGTCTTTACTGTAAGAGATCTGAGCGGAGACAGACCAAACAGACCAGAGCATTACTTATTCAGGAGCACTTTAAAGGAGGCCGAGTCAATTGAGCTGCTCGGCGCGTTTACGGTAACAGCTTTTGAACCAGGCCCGGGCCATGTTCACGTGAGGAAGAGTCAATGAAGACGACGGTGACGTGTTCTGAACAGTTCACGAGAGGTCAGAGAGTGGACACGTTTGACACTAGTTTATATAGAGGTTTATACTTATATGGTGTATTGTTGACTCGGAACAAGTGCAAACACAGCAACACGACAAAAAGCCACAACACCCCAAAAAAAGCCAGAACGGAAGAGGTCGCCGACTCTATTTTCAGACAGACCAAGCGAGGAGGATCAAGCAGGAAATTATTTACGACGGTCAGACAGTGACATCGATCCCGGCCACAAAACAATAAATGACTTTTACTCACTTTTCCAACTTCGTTCATTTCTCTGTTCCTTTACTTTTCACATTCTTCAACTTTTCCCGTTCACTTCCCGCTTCATCCCCGTCGCCTGGAGTTTCGCGGTCACTCCCGTTGTGGCTTTTTCTAGTGTGTTGTGGCTTTTTGTTGTGTTGTGGCGTTTGCATTATGGCGTTTGTATTTGCGTTGTGGCGTTTGTGTTTGTGTTGTGGTGTTTGCATTTGTGTTGCGGCGTTTGTGTTGTGGTGTTTGCATTTGTGTTGTGGTGTTTGTATTTGTGTTGTGGTGTTTGCATTTGTGTTGCGGCGTTTGCATTTGTGTTGCGGCGTTTGTGTTGTGGCGTTTGCATTTGTGTTGCGGCATTTGTGTTGTGGTGTTTGTATTTGTGTTGCGGCGTTTGCATTTGTGTTGCGGCATTTGCATTTGTGTTGCGGCGTTTGTGTTGTGGTGTTTGCATTTGTGTTGTGGCGTTTGTGTTGTGGCGTTTGTGTTGTGGTGTTTGCATTTGTGTTGCGGCGTTTGTGTTGTGGCGTTTGTGTTGTGGCGTTTGCGTTGTGGCGTTTGCGTTGTGGCGTTTGCGTTGTGGCGTTTGCGTTGTGGCGTTTGTGTTGTGGCGTTTGTGTTGTGGTGTTTGTATTTGTGTTGCTGTGTTTGTATTTGTGTTGTGGTGTTTGCATTTGTGTTGCGGCGTTTGTGTTGTGGTGTTTGCATTTGTGTTGTGGTGTTTGTATTTGTGTTGCGGTGTTTGCATTTGTGTTGTGGTGTTTGCATTTGTGTTGCGGCGTTTGCATTTGTGTTGCGGCGTTTGTGTTGTGGCGTTTGCATTTGTGTTGTGGTGTTTGTATTTGTGTTGCGGCGTTTGTGTTGCGGCGTTTGTGTTGTGGTGTTTGTATTTGTGTTGTGGTGTTTGTATTTGTGTTGTGGTGTTTGTATTTGTGTTGCGGCGTTTGTGTTGTGGCGTTTGCATTTGTGTTGTGGTGTTTGCATTTGTGTTGTGGTGTTTGTGTTGCGGCGTTTGTGTTGTGGTGTTTGTATTTGTGTTGCGGCGTTTGTGTTGTGGCGTTTGTGTTGTGGCGTTTGTGTTGTGGCGTTTGTATGTTGCTGAGTTCGTATTTGTTATGAGCCCCCCCCCGGCTTCCATACAAACCAGTCTGAAAAGTTTACTTACAGTTTATGTACAGCACATTTGAAAGTGTGCGGACTTGTTTCGTTTATCGCCGGGTCTCAGATGACATCACAGCGTTCTATAAGCCAGTATTATTTAATACAGATGGGGGCAGCTGAAACGAATGCCCGATTACACTGACGCCAAGGGAAACACGAGAAACTGTCCGTGTGGGTCGCAGAGAGACAAACCTTACTCTTGTTGCATCTCCGTTTCAGAGAGAGCGGAAAGGAAGCCACATTTTATTTTCTGTGGCGTGCGCGGTATGATCGGTTACATGCCGCTATTTTGACATCGGCGTCTAATTGTTGGAGTACCAGACGTTATATTTAGTTCTTCCACAGTTTCGATGCTGATGAAAGTGTCTGGCAAGTTGGCTGGGGTCACGAAAATAAAGCGTTTTTCTTCTCTAAACAATATGCGTTCAAAAGAGTGATACATTTGTGTCACAAAACGGTGAAAAAAAAAAGTCAGACCTCATAATGGTTTAGTACTATTTTCTCTCCGGTCTTATCACTGCGCTGCCTCCAGGTGGCGCCGCGCCTGTTTCACTGTGTTTCCTGCTCAGAAAGTTCACGACAACATGTGTGACTACGACACCGACGATGAAGACGTGGCCTTTAGCACAGAGCCAAGGAGAGATCTTTATGAACCCGAATATACTGATGCCCAAATTCAGCAGATGGAGTCAAAACGGGCGAGAGGAGGGACAGAGTGGGACAAGCTGAAGCTGGATTTTTGTTCTTCCAGCCTGGAGAATCACAAGTCTGCACCATTTTTATATATATTCTTCTATAGCTTATACAAGCTTATACACTTATGGCTGTAGCTCTCACGTTAGCTCTCCCTGCATTGCGGTGGTCAAAAGTCTGAGCATGTAAACACTGCCGAACTTCTAAAAAAGTGTTGGATTCGGGCGCAGCTTCACCTGGCAGCAGCGCAGTGATACGACCGGAGAGAAAATAGTACGAAGCGAATATGAGGTCTGACTTTTTTTTCTGTTCACGTTTTGTGTCACTCTTTTGACCACATATTGTTTTGAGAAGAAAAACACTTTATTTTCATGGCTCCAGCCAACTTGCCGGACACTTTCATCAGCACTGAAACCGGGGAAGAACTCGGCTCAGCAGACGTTGTCGGGAGGTAAGTCAGTGTTGATGCACGACACTGCTGACGGGAACATACAGACATATGTAAAAAAAATATATATATTGAAGATATTAAAATTACATAATAAGTATCAAAATAAAAATCACACCCTGAAAATATGTGCGATCAAATTCCAGAACCTAACAACATTTTCTAAACTACACTACACACAATCTAATTTAATCAGTATTTTCAGTTGTAGAGTGGAGCTCCCGTTGCTCTATAGGTCTGCGTCAAAGTGGCGGAGACGTGTTCTTTTTTTCAACATTTTTTCAAGAGATTTTTCAACTTTTCTTCACAAATTGCTTCTTGGTTGGTGTAAAACTGTAATTTACATTTACAACAGTTATCCCATCAAATTAACTAGAAATTAGAGAATCAAGGTAGAAAAGAAGTTGAAAATTTGACTTTATTCACTGTATCTCACATCCACTGTCATCGTTTTTGACACCCATACATTACTTTTACACTCCATATAATTTTTGATGTATTGGGACCGCAGTGAGATTATTTTTTTCAGACACATGAAATTAAAGCAAAATAATCTGTTGGTTCTTGAGAAATGCTCACAGCATCTTTACACATGCTGTAATTTATGCAGATGAAGGCAGCAGCCGCCAATGCACATCTCCCTGTGTCATAGGGTTTCTACAATAACACGTCTCTGGAGTGTGAACCAGCAAAAAACCCAAATATATCTTATAATATTTTTGCATATTTGAAATTTCACAGCTTTCCTTTTGATGCGGAAAAAAACGCTCCTTCATCGCTTCTCTTCAGTGTGTCACCAACTTTGTAATAAGCGGTGCAAATGTGATTGGGTTTGGAGACAGAAAGTAATTTGACACGTAAAAAAGAGAGATTCGAAGTGCAATTTTACTGAGATTGAAGCTGGAGGTGTGAAACTACAGTGAGTCCAAGCTTACCCCTAATTTACACCAATCAGAATGGCATTATCGTCACCCTCTCCCACGCAGCACGTCAAGAGTGGAGCTGGTTTTGAGACTGTCAGGGAAAAAAAAAAAGCGATTTCTCAAGTCATCAGCTGCTATTGTGATCTTCAACTCGCACGGCAAACTTTACTTGGTTTTAAAAAGATGCTCAAATCTTAAGGGCCCGTTTTAGGCTGTTTTCAGATCTATCCTATAATGTTTCCTCATCGCAAACAGACCTGGACACACAACTGGTTTTTTTCTTCTCTCAAGCTGGAAACACTCTGTTCCACCGTGTGATGTCATGTGGTGATACTTCAGACTGGATAAAAAGTTACAGAGAAGAGCCACAATATTCCAGTGTAAGTCGAAGGGAGCCAGAGTCAGAAGAGCCGGAAGAGCCGTATGAGAACTTATTTGTATTTGGAACGCGGTGGGTAGTGGGTTAGTACTACTACGACTACTACTACTACTACTACTAATACTACTACTGCTGCTACACTACTACCACTGCTGCTAATCCTATTACAACTACTAATACTGCTACTTATACTACAACAACAAGTACTAGATCTACTATCACCACCACTACTACTACTACTACTACTACTAATACTACTACTACTGCTGCTACACTACTACCACTGCTGCTAATCCTATTACAACTACTAATACTGCTACTTATACTACAACAACAAGTACTAGATCTACTATCACCACCACCACTACTACTACTACTACTACTACTACTACTACTACTACTACTACTACTACTACTACTACTACTACTACTAATACTACTACTACTGCTACACTACTACCACTGCTGCTAATCCTATTACAACTACTAATACTGCTACTTATACTACAACAACAACTACTAGATCTACTATCACCACCACTACTACTACTACTAATACTAATACTACTACTACTATTACTAATACTACTACTACTGCTGCTAATCCTATTACAACTACTAATACTGCTACTTATACTACAAAAACAAGTACTAGATCTACTATCACCACCACTACTACTACTACTACTACTACTACTACTACTACTACTACTACTACTACTAGTGCAACACTACTACTACTGCTGCTAATCCTATTACAACTACTAATACTGCTACTTATACTACAACAACAAGTACTAGATCTACTATCACCACCACCACCACTACTACTACTACTACTACTACTACTACTAGTGCAACACTACTACTACTGCTGCTGCAACTACTGTTACTACTAATCCTACTGCTACTATTATTACTAATACTATTACTATTGATGCCTCTTATACTATAACAAGTACTAGTACTACTATCACCGCTACTACTAATACTACTACTAATACTGCTACTATCACCCATTCCTGCTGAACTAAAGGTAAACGGTAGCTGTTAACCTGAAAACGACCACTTCATGACATCACAGAGTGGAACAGAGCATTTTGAGCTTTGGAGATGTGCAGACTAATAATAAAGTGTTACTCAAACATGTGAATGAAACAAAACAACGTCAGGGCTGTTTCTGAGGAGAAAATGTCAAATACAAAGAAACGCTTCTATGGACACAATATAAGGATGAAATAATAATATTGCTAATCTTGATAAAAAAGGAGCTCAGGAGCACATAAACTTACAGATGCAATACCAGAATAACATTTGGATTCCACCATCTGCATCCCGAGTTGCACTTCAATAAATAAACAAAAGAAAACCGAAAGACCAAAAAGCACAATTTTGATAATATTTTGGTCCTTGAATGTTTTGTTTTTCCATCAGTGACATTTCCAACAGGAGGAAAGAGTTGTTTTTGTGTTATGTCCAGAATGAGCTAAAGTGATCAAAACACACCCGTGAACATAAACATGTTTTTTCCAGAACTGTGTGAAGAATAAGAAATCTCTGTGATATTCTGAATGCACAGCGGATTGGCCTGTATTTCTCCACATTTCTGCACTTACATTGAAATATGTGTCAAACTCACACCTCTTAATTGATTCTCGCTGTAATATGCAGCTTCTGGGACACACGCTGGGTTTGCTCTGAACATAAAGGACCTGAGTTAAGCTGTATGTTCTGGTTGAATGGTGATACCAGTACAATGAATGGTTTGCGAGTTCCTTTTGGTGGTGTATGCAGATTCTAATGTAGAAGTATCTATATTTTTTTCTTCAATTTGATTAAAGAGCCTATATATTATGCAAAATTGACTTATGTGAGGTTTCAAGTTGAATTCCGGCACATTTGAAGCTAAAGTCCGTTGCTAGAGGAGGTGGAATTCTGTCAGAAGCCAAAAAACGGCACAGATCAGTGTTGCTTTGATGGAGATCTCACTGTGGCAGTGAGTCTGTCAAGGCAACAAACTAGTGCAGTGATGGGGGCAAGTTCTTAACTTCCACGTAAAACACCAATTTGCTTCACACTGAAGAAGCTTAACACCACTTTAACCCATCTTACAACAGCCACGAGTCTAACAAACAAAACGCTCTGCCTGGTTCACTCATTAGTGTCTGGAAACGTTAGAAAACAACTTAATAAGCAGCCTTACACTTCCCTCTGTTGATTTCTCACTGCACAGGCCAAAGCCCAACAGACTCCATCACCGATATTGTCAGATGGGTTAAAGTGGTGTTAAGCTTCTTCAGGGTGAAGCAAAGGTGTTTTACGTGGAAGTTCAGAACTTGCCCCCATCACTACACTAGTTTGTTGCCTTGACAGACTCACTGCCACAGTGAGATCTGTGTGTTTTGTTTCATTCACACATGTTTGAGTAACCCAGTCCTTCTCAGATAGTTGAGTGGGACCTCGGGGAACGTGCTTTTTTTGCTGTACTAGAACAAAGTGTAATGGCACATCCACTACAGTAGTTGGCAGTATAATGTTGGGGTTTTAGCACTGCGCATACGCACACAGCACAGAGCAGGAGGTATGAAGTGCGGTGAATAAACCCTCAAGAGACATCATGAAGAAATATAGAGGAGGGATTAAATGAAAGGCAGAGAAAGACGGAGATCATGAAACAAACAACAGTCTCCCGAAAGCTAAGACAAGGAAATTGGACGAAGCATAAGTAGCACTATGGTGGGAAACGAGGAAAGACCGCTGTGTTTACTGTCTAAAAATGTTGGCAGGGAACAGCATGAAGCCAAATAAATGAAGGCATCGCTTAAAGACATTACACCTCATTCACGCTGATAGTTTTTTCAGTGAAAATGTGACAAATATTGCCAACAATCCTCCCTCTTCAAGAATGCTCCTTCAGGAAAGCAGTGAACACTGAGGGATGTAACAATAACCGAAATATCATGATATCGATACATGGACCATCACAAAATACTGAATCCCAAGTCTCTTTGCTTAAATGAACAGTTCTGATGCAGAAATAGCTAAAAAAAAACAAACAGAGGGAACTACATAGACCATGATCCTTTGCTCCGTTTCAGTGCAGACGACATGAAGAAATAACTGTTCTAAGCACTTTTACATCTTCATTCTTTGGATTAAGTCTGTGAAGCATTTTTAGAGGAAAAGTCGCAGATTCACAGTTTAAATATTGTAATAAATCTGGTACAGTGAGATGTTTATGGTGAAAATCTGGTACAGAGATATTTGGATTTCGTTCTATTCCTAATGACAATATATGTTGTACCAAATGACTGGTCAAAGCATTTTAGAATGTCAGACTTGTTATTCTGTAGAATATCGTGAGCTTTCCCACAATATTGCAGTAAATATTGTACTAATCATATAAGATGGCATACCAAAGTGCTCAGTGCAAAAAAAAAAAACACCAGCCGAGGAGCTGTTTTCTTTAATGTTAATGAGGATACAGTGTTCTGCAGTTCACCTAACAGTCTTATGAGTCTTATAACAATTTTATGGACAAATGATGCTATTTATAGTCGCGGCGGAGAGCGGAGAGGCGTGAAATGTTTTCTTCTTCCAGGCGGGCGTGACAGAAAATAACCAAGAAGCACTGGAGTAACCCTTTATTACCAGTCCGGCTCCAAATGCTCTGCTCCACCTTGTGATGTCATGAAGTGATAGTAGACAGTAGGCAATTCCAGGGCTGAAATGATCCAGACGATTCGAGTGAAAGTGTATTGCAGGTTAAAAAATACACTGGAGCACCTCCTGTCCCGGGTGGAACAGAGTGTTTTCCAATTGTGAAGAAGAACTCGGCATAAATATGCAGCGTTTGTGTGTTAAAGATGTGTGAATGAACTGAATAAAACACAACTCCAGGTCTGTGTGTGATGAGGAAATGAGGAATTCTAACAGAAATCAGAAAACAGTGTAATATGAGCCTTTTAAGAAGTCAATTCACCCCTCATATCTTAATAATAATAATAATACCAAAAGTCACATGCACACTTTTTTATCGCTCTGCTACAGCCATTGTGTGGAAATATGGGGGAATACTTATAAATCTGATAACAGTGCAGTGTTTCTACTCCAAAAGAAGGTTATCAGAGTTATTAATGAAGTGAATGCCTATGCACCAGCACGTTCTCCCTTTGTAAAGCTAAAAATACTTATGTTTTCTTGTGCTTGGACTTGACCTGAGTGCAGATGTAGTGATGTACAAGGTCTTTACTCACCTGCTCCCTCCTCATGTACAGGAGTTATTCAAGCAGAGAGAGTCAGTATAACCTGAGAAAAGCCGAAGAGATTCTTAAAGAAAAAAAACAAAGATAAGAATGAAGAAAAAAGCCTAACACTGGCCACGTTTACATTATGTTTTTTTAATACCAAATGAATTGTTCTGAATGAAATAGTTTGGAGTTTAAATATTCTTCTTTGAGTTGACATGAAAATAATAATTCTGTGGTTTCCATGGAAAACACATTAAATGGTCTTTATTTAATTGGGCTCAGCGTCTGGGGGTGGGGAAGGTGCTGATCGGACAGCGACACAAACGTATTTCCGTCTTTGGGAAGAAAACCCACACTTCAGCTGCTTTTCTGTCATCTCGGTTTGTCGTTACGCCGCTGGAAAGTCCGAAGAGACGACTGGAGGAGCCGGATCGACCACCGGGATTATTTTGAAGAAGAATAAACGTTTACATGATCCAGGAAGAAATTCATTCAGCTTTAAAATCCGAATAAACCCCCACTTACTTCAGGATTAAATTTCATTCTGAATAATCATTTTCATTAGGAATTAAGTGTTTACATGGACTTTTAAAAGCGGATTTAATTTGTATTCAGAATTAAAGCTCTGGTGTAAACATGGCAATAGTGCATCTTTATTTTCTGATCTGTTCTCATGTCGTTTCCTCATCACAAACAGACCTGGAGTTGTGTCTTATTTCATGCACACATGTTTAACACACACAACCCACACACACAAAACCTGCATATTTAGGCTTTCTTCTCTCAAACAGAAAACATTCCGTTCCACCTTGTGATGTCATGTGCTCCAGTGTGTTTTTAAACTCCACGCACCTTCACTCGAATCATCTGGATCACTTCAGCCCTGTTATTGCTCATCTCTACTGAACTATTTGACCAATATCATATAGAAACTCCAAACTGAAGTTTACATGGTCTTTTTTAAAGCGGAATTCATTTTTATTCAGAATTAAAGCTCTCGTGTAAACTTGACGACTGTGTTTAAGTCTTTCAAATGGCGTGTGGAGCGTTATGTTTTGAAAGCTATAGTATAGAGCCCTGGAATGAATGAACTACACATTCAATTCAGTTTGTTTTTATTTTTACCTTTGTCACTTTTCTCTCGATGGAGGTGTTTTCTCTCCTCTCCTTCCCTGTCTTATCTTCCGGCTTTGCCTCTCTGTCCACGTCTTGTGTCTTTATACTTTGCGAGACTCTTTCTGCTCTGCTCTCTGAACCTGAATTAACTGTGGATTTGACAACTTGGTCACTCAACACAACTGACGCCATTTTTTTCAACGAGAAGCTCAGGATCGGGCGAACCTCGGCGTCTTGCCGGAACATTTCCCACGGGGTACACGACGGACAGTTGGGAGAACCGGCGTGTCGCGTACCTGACGGCTCTCTCCGTGGACCACAGATAGTTAGTATAGGCTTCCAAATCAGGTAGTTAGTTTTTTTTTTTTCACAAATGTTTTTATTGAGATTTTATATATTGAGACATTAAATTAAATACAAACAACACATTCACATAAATCAAGACCCTCACCCCACCCCAGAAAAAAAATAAAAAAATAAAAAAATAAAGAAGAAAACCGAACAAAAAGAAAAAACGGCTCACACGACTAAAGTCGGGATCTTTACATGTCAAAGTTCTTCACAATACGCAAAAAGGGCAACCAAAGGTCTTTAAAGTCCTCAAGTTTTCCTTTAGATGTGTAGCTCAGCTTCTCTAGTGCCAAGTTGGACATTAGTTTAATCCATTGGTTTATTTTGGGTCTTTCCATTTCCTTCCAATTAATGGCAATAACATGTTTGGCCTGTAGTAAACACAAAGTTACCAGTTTCTTTTTATTTGAATTAATCCTGAAGCTTTTGGGGAAGATGTGTAATAAACAGAGTTTACAGTCCAAAGGCGTCTCACACTCAACCATATCTGAAACCATAGTAGTGACCTCCTTCCAGAATATTTGTAGTTATCAGGTAGTTAGTTATAAAAAATATTTTAAAAAAAGTCATCTCAAGATCTTTCCAGATTCAGTTAGTAGTAAAAATGTGAGATGTGGGATTTGTTTTGTCTGTAAAGTGCTTTGTGTTACATTTTTGTATGAAAACCGCTCTATAAATAAAGTTTGATTGATTGACTGATGTACCCAGTGTGTCGTAAGTGTAATCGTGAGCTCAGACTTTCTGTTCATACGCTGCTTTTCTTTCTTGGAATTCTGCCACTGTTCAAAAGGTTTAGAAGTACTTTTGACTTCGGCCTGAACCCTTTTGGTCTTGAGCCAGTGTTTTTGTAACGCTGCAAAATGGCCAAATAAACTACAACTACTACGACTACTGCTATTACTTCCACTACACGCTGTAAATAAATACTATACAGACACAGATTGTTATTTTAAATCCTCGTTTGGTTCACATGAGGATACTTTTCACCAATTGTGTGCATTTTCGATCTTTAGAATTCCTCGCTTTCATCGTTATAAATAAAACATTAAACGATATAAATCTCTAAACCCTAAACACAAGCTCAGCTCTGCTCCGCACTCGCCCCAGCGACGCCGACCCGACGAGGTGAGCTTTAGTCCCATTGAAGGATTCTCTTTGACGAGGGGCTGTAGTACGGCTCTCGGAGAATGTTTAATGCAAACCTGGAATGCGAGGATGAAGAACTAGAGAGAGATAGAAAGAAGGTTTTTATTCCCTTTTGGCTTTGTGTGTTTTATTTATCGTTTAGAGCTGGATTTCCATGGGCAGAGTGTAAAACTTGTAGGGTGTGGACCTCTGAGGTAGCAGCAGATCACCGGAGACTCGAACATTTTGTCTTCTCTGGTTGCTATGGATTTTAAATATGAACTGTGTGAATCTTTCTTGTGGTCTCCATGTTGCTCGTCTCCATGGGGATGTTGCTGCTGGTTTGCCTGGAATGTTACACCGTGTGACATTAAACTTTCCATTTATTCAATTTCTGTTGTCTCTGTGGTGGAGACATTTTACTTTGTTTTCTGTTGTGGCCTATTTAAGCTAAAGAATGTATTTTTATGGGTTTAGAGCAGGGGTGTCAAACTCATTTTGGTCCGGGGGCCGTATGCAGCCTACTTTGATCCCAAAAGGGCCGGATCAGAAAACTCAGTTCTCTTTTCAAGTTATTGTATTTTTCTCCGTGTCTCGTAGTGGTGTTTAAGATTATATTCCTCGAGCAACGCCACTTGTTCCAAACACACTGAGCACAGATTTCCCATTCACCTCTGTCAACAAATAAGAATTAGACTATTTTTCTTGGGAAATCCTGAACTCAGCATCTGCTTTTCTCATTTTTTGACATTTTGCTGATGAGGGTCACGGTCGACAGTCAAAACGATCGTCCTTTAAGAGCGTTTGGAAAGAGGAAAGTCTTCATTTGTGCTGCTCTGGTGGGAGTCGCAACGTACAGAAACGCCGGAGACGCTGCTATGCTAAACGGTGCAGAAAATTAACAGAAAAATCTGAAAATTTTAAGTATTTTAATATAAAAATCAGCCGTGGGCCAGATTAAAGGTCTTGGAGGGCCGGATCTGGCCCCGGCCGCATGTTTGACACATGGGTTTAGAGAACTAAGAACTGCTGAAGCATTTCTGTGTTCCCGCCACATGTGATGGTGTAATCTACTGTTCCTGGGGTGTCTTAAGGCAGGTCACTGCTCTGTCTTTATCCAGTATTGTTAAAGCAACAGGCTGTCGCTTTGCTCATTCTCATCATTTAGAACAGTGAGATCCTCGGGGGCAAATCTGATCGATGCTCAGCTGAACCAGACAAGTGGTCTCTGTCTGGAGGATGTTCAGATATACTGTAGTATGTTCTGCCTCATGTTGATTTTATGGCGTTTGTATCCGTATAAGAGCCTCTTTTTGCCATTCATCAGATTAGGGAGAGACAGACCTTGTGTGAGGGACAGAAGGTTTCGTTTTCATTATTTCTCTATATTTGTGGCACAGTTGCTTTAATAAATCTTGGCTCTTTGATTTAAGACAACTTTTCTCCAGTTTTTATTCTTCTCAGATTTAGAAATCCACAACAGTCTCCATAAAAAGATGAAGAAGAATTATCTACAAATGGAGCGTTTTTCTTAATACAAGCAACATTCAGTTTAGTTTCTTATTTCAAGTGCAAAAAGTGCAAAGTGTTTTTCTTTTAACTTTTTTAATCTTGTTTTTTTTAATTGTATTTATTTATATTGTATTTATTTATTTATTTTGATTTATTAATATTTATTAATGTTTTTCAAATCATCTTAGCTTAGCTAGATTAAAGTACATTTTTAGGGATGCACCGATCCAGGTATTTCAGTTCCGATACCAATATTGATACTGTATCTTTAAGTATTTACTAATATCCGATATTAAACTATACCAATGTACTAAACTATTACTTACGATTCTATTAACTATTAATTACGATACTAACTAATTACCGTAATCTAATTTATTACCGTATTTTTCGGACTATAAGTCACACTTATGGGGGAAATTTCTTTTATAAAATCAGAGACCAAGAACCAGCATTTCATCTTAAAGGCGAATTACAGAAGTTAGAGTAATAAAAAACATCCCAATAGAGAAGAATCCGTGTATCATTCATTTGTTCGTTTTTCAATATAAAACCATCCATCCATCTTCTGCTTAATCCGGCTGGGTCACGGGGGCAGTTTGCTGCCAAATCCTCATAGCACCTGACCCCCCCTATGAACCCCTCTGCAGGTGGTGAACCCACAGGAGCGTCAATATAGAACCAAAAATAAGAAAACAAAAAAATAACTCTTTTCTTCATTATTTGTCTCTAAAACCAAAATGAAAAATGGATAACTTTTTCTTTTTTTTTGATTCATATATAGGATTCATATATTTGGTCTATGGACTGTCAGTGTGAAAAAGTCGCACCTGAGTATAAGTCGCAACCTGAAAAAAAAACTTAAAGTCAGAAAAATACGGTGATTACAATACTGATACTGTGTCTTTAAGTATTTGCTAATATCCGATACTAAACTATACCAGTATATACCAGTGTAGGGCTTGAAAATGGCATTTTAAAAATCTAAATACAGTTAGTGATTACAAAAACGTATTACAAAATTGTCTCGACTGTGTTCTGTAACTGTTTGTGATGAGGAAACAACTTTATAGATCAGAAAAATGGCGTAGTGTGATCCCTTTAATACAGAGCCGCAGTGTTATCAGGAGATTACCATATGTAGCATGGGGAAAAAAATGTAAAGATATCGGGGAGGAGGAGAGGAGGTGATGCACGAGTCTTTCTCTGATAAAGTGAACACATCATCATCAGGTTTAAAGCAGAAAACGCCAAAGACAGATAAGAGAAGCGTCCTCTGTCCGTAGGTTAATGTGTCCACTCTTAACAGCCCCCGACGCACCGCAGGAAGGACTCCGTTTAACATGGTGGAGGTGAAGAGCAAAGTTGACGGTTCTATTGCTCTCGTTAAATCGTTATTGCGGATGACATAGGAGCGTAAATCCACCGAGGAACAGAAAGTGGTGTAACTTTTCTGGCGGAGGCTCCGTCAAATCCTTTTCTCCGTGGAGATGTTATCGCTTTGTCCGGAATGTTTCACAGGACGGCGTTAAACCTTTCTATCTTCATGGAGATCAAACCAGACGGAGTGACAGTTCGGGTCTGTGGAGAGATGACCCCGGTCACAGTCTCAATGTTTTTCTAGATGGTTTTTTTTTCTGATTTTTGAGCTCTAAACCTACATATCCATAGAAACAAGCAGGTGACAGACTCCCAACCGAAAAGTTACATATTGCACTTTGACATCAAGATTTAGAAATATGGAGAAAAACTAAATAAAAATAAAAATAATAGTAGCAATAGTAAAGATATATTATGTTTTGTTTTGACTTTTTTTTAACTATAATAATTAGTATTTTACATTTTGTTTTGTTATAAGAAACAGGTCCATCTTGTTGAAAAAGCAGAACTGGCCTGTCTCTTTACAGTGCTTTTTGTGGGATACGTGACATCTTGAACTATGACCAAGAATCTGTGGAAACTGAAGAACTGAATTCAGAGCAGTGGGCCGAGAAAGGGAAGACTGATTCATGAGCCGGTTTCATTTTGTGTAAACCGACCTCGCAGCGTTAGGATTCAGTCACATGACGGTAGGTGGGCACTTTTTTATTTAACCATTTCGCTGTTATTTGGCGGTGACGTCTGTAATGTGCCGGAACACTCAGCGGAGTCCAAGTTATTGCGATAAAACAGCAAACAGAGCAGAGTGAGAACATGTCTGCATGAACACTGTTGTTTCTGCGAGGTGAACTTGGGAATTAAAGCTACGATAAAAAAAATGATATGTTAAAAAAGTTATTATTTGACAAAGGAAGTCCAAAGGAGGATAGTGTCTGCAGCCTGACATCACAGCTCGGGCTGGTTCTGGCCAACACACCGCCTCTCTGCCCCTTTCGATTTCCTTGCTGAACTTGAAGAAATAATGCTCTACTGTATTACTGTACGGCCATCAGGGACTGTGCAATATTATTTGCACATACGCTTTGGGGAATATGCAATACTGCTCATAGGTGGGCTCCAGGGAAGGTGCAATATTTTTGAGCACTTACAGTGAATAGGTTTCAGGGAATGTGCAATACTGACTTTTACACTTTTTAAGGCCCAGGGAATGTGCAAAAATATGCTAATTATGGGAATGGTGCAATATTATCAAATGTTGAACTGTATGAATTGATGTGTCCACTGTGTGTGTGCTGTTTGTTGTATGTCTATGTGCCAGGAGTGCCCCTGTCCCAAGACAAATTTCTCCCAAGGGAGACAATAAAGGCTAATCTAATCTAATCTAATCTAATCTCTGATTGACCGGTGCGCCCACTACAACTTCCGGGGTTCTTGCAAACCGCCGAGTGTGTTCTGATTCCTGACTAGTCGCTGGAGAGAAATGACATTGAGCGGAGACACTAGGTGGCACCAGCCTAGCTAGAGATAGGGGGTAGGTGGAAATAGATTTTTTATTTTTAAAGCACTCCGGCCTTGAGACAACACAGGACAACACAGAGTTACTCAAACATGTACGACTCAATCGAAATTCAACTTTGAGAACACTTTTTTTTTTCACTTTTTCACAACCTCAGCAACTACGTGACTGCACTGACCTCACCACATTTAAGAAAAATCTGTTTAGAAGAGCTTTTAATGTTTAACTTTTCTCTTTACTACAATTTCAGGAGTCATGATTGATCCAAAGGTCTAAACTGGAGTTTGTCTCATATAAATGACACTTCAAGGCAAACTCTCCAAAGCAGTTGCTGTGTTGCATAAAGTAAAGTTGTCAGTAAATAGTGCAGCACTATTAACCTTGTATAACTCTGTAATTGCACCATAACTGATGGACTGTGTGGAAATGTGGGGGTCAACATGTAAAATTCATTATACAGAGCCAACCAACCCTATCTGTTCAACTTAAAGTGTTGAAAATATGTGATATTGTTGACTTAAGGATCAGAATCAGAATCAGAATCAGAATTACTTTTATTCATCCCCGAGGGGAAATTTTCTTTGTTACAGATGCAACCGACCGAGAGCATGTACATCAGACAAGTTACAAAATAAGATAAATACAATAAGATAAAAGATAAAATAGCTCTCTCTGGGAAATTATTTACATCAGTGACATATTTATGACTATATACATGTGTGAGCAGGGAATAGGATGAAAAGGATTGAGTAGTTTGTGAGTTAAAGTGCAGCGTTCAACAGTTTGATGGCGACAGGCAGGAAAGATTTCCTGTGTCTCTCAGTGGAGCAGCGGCAGCCGCAGTCTATGGCTGAAAGAGCTCCTCTGATTGGCCAGCACCTTGTGGAGGGGGTGGGAGGGAGAGTCCAGGATAGTCCAGATTTTGTCCAGCATTCTCCTGTCCAACACCACCGCCAGAGAGTCCAGCTCCTCCCCCACAACATGTCCAGCCTTCCTAATGATCTTCTCGAGTCTATTAGTGTCCCTCAGGCGCAGACTGCTGCCCCAGCAGACTACAGCGTACATGATGCACTGGCCACCATAGACTCGTAGAACATCCTGAGCATTGTCCTGCAGATGTCAAAGGACCTCAGCCTCCTCAGGAAATAGAGGCGGCTCTGGCCCTTCTTGTAAACCGCGTCCACGTTCCTGCTCCAGTCCAGTTTATTGTCCAAGTTCACCCCCAGGTACTTGTACTCCTCCACCACGTCCACACTGACCCCCTGGATGGAGATGGGGGTCACATCAGCTTTGGTCCTCCTCAGGTCCACCACCAGTTCCTTTGTCTTCATCCTGTATAAAGCAAAGTGCAGTTTATTACCTATAAATATTCTAAAACTGTTTGAGATGAGAACAAACCACTGTACTCTAAAAGGAACCTACATGTTGAAATAACCCAGAACCAAGGTGATGGAACAGCCTCGACAAAGAAAATCCACAGCTCAAGTACAATAACGGCACTTAAAAACACATTAAACCCAGTGCGATGTCTATGCATGAAAAAGAAAACGAAATTGTTCCGCATAAAAGTGAAGATTTCTATTTACAGTTGATTACTTCTTGTGACTGAAATGAAACGTACTGATCTGAAATGTTCGAAAGTCACTCTCAGTGTTGATGTATTGTCTGAAAAGGGAGGAGACGGTAACAAAAGACGACTCTTCTTTCTGCTCCTTTTCATTCATTTCTTATATGTTTAATGTTACGACACTGTTAATGTCTTTTTATACTTTATGAATGAAATAAGCAAACACACACTGCATTATTATTATTACTTTTATTATTTGTTTATTGCTTTATTGACTGTAGTTATATGTGTTCTGTAAAGCGTCTCTGAGTGTCCTGAAAAGCACTATATAAATCCAATGTATTATTAGCATTATTATTTCTTTTTCACATGGTTTGAAGGGTTTATATTATGCTCAGATCGGAGTGTTTTGAGCCTGGGAAATGTAGAAAGTCGAATAATAAAAGGTTTTCCAAAAGGGCACTCAAACATGTGCGAATAAAACAACTCCAGGTCTGTTTTTGAGGAGATAACAACATAATAACAAGGCTTCAACCTCACAAGAGTCAATTTTGCATAATATTGGACCTTTGTCTCCTACAATAAAGCTTCATATATTGCGATTTTTTTATAGAAGTTTTGTATACACTGGTTCAAGGGGAAATTAGTTTTTATGATTATGGCTCTCTATAACTCTGTGATTGTACTCTATTTGAACTATATTCCTTCCGAGCGCCCGGTGGTCCCTCCCGAACTGCTTCATGCTGAATCCTGAGACACTGGAGATGCCTGTGAACATACTGGAGTGAGCGGAATAACAGTGGTTCTGTGTGTGAAAAGCCCAGTGCTGCAGATAGTCTCTGTGAGTCTTACATGAGCTGAACACAGACTCACAGTTAAATATTCAGCAGCTTGTGGATACGACTGTGGAATCTACATTTTTTTTTACAATGATATGGAGAAAAACTGTTTATATTGGCCATTTACTCTGATGTTATTGACTTCGTACAGACAGGAGCAATGGCAGTGGGTATAAAACTAAATCAAATCTGTTATTATCTTGATCTATCCATGTTTACCAAATTCAAATGCAGAGACATATCCACTGTTATATCAAGCTAATTTTGACATAAAACAAATTCACTTACTACATTTTACTGAGCATGTGCAAACAAATGAAGTCTGAGATTTTATGCACTGACTCAACTCAGCAGGTTAAAAGGATCAATCAAGTTTAAGTTCATAGTTTATTGTCAATTTTTCATACGAAAAACATATAAAGAATCAAAACTGTGTTTCTCACTTCAATGTGTATAAATAGATAAGTCTTTTTTGGCAGAGTTGGGGAGGGTCTGAGTCCAAGTGTTTCTTATGAATGAACTTAGAATTAGAAGTTAACAAAATGCAAGTTGGATTTTTTTTACAACATGGTAAATAACAGCAATAACCATAAAGTAAAGTAATATCATAAAGTCGCCCGGGCCTTTTCTGTGTGGAGTTTGCATGTTCTCCCCGTGTCTGGATGGGTTTCCTCTGTTTTCCCCCATCAACTCAAAAACATGCACTGTAGGTGTGAAAGTGGAGTGTGTGAGTGATGGTGGTGGGCGGAGGGACCGATGGCACTGGTTGGTTTGGCAAACACTTTTCTGTCAGTCTGTCCCAGGGCAGCTGTGGCTACAACAGTAGTTTACACCTCTGGGTCTGGAGTGAGTGAAAATGCTCTGTTAATCAGGCTCTGTAAAGCATATTCAGAGACATGTATCTGTGAAAAGAGCTATAGAAATGAAGTGACCTTAGCTTACCTAATAATGGTTAAATAATATTAATAATAATAAAATAATATTGTGCATCAAAAGTGACCATGATTCAGTAGGATTTGCAATAAGGTCTATAATAACATGTTCTGTTTAAAGGACCCATGTTACGCTGTTTTCTGATCTATTTATGTTTCCTCATCCTAAACAGACCTGGAGTTGTGTTTTGTTTCATTCACATATGTTTAACTCTTAACTTGTTCTCCCAAACAGAAAACACTCTGTTCCACCTTGTGATGTCATGTGGTGATACAGTGCTCCACTGTGAGCTTCACTAGAATATTTTTTTTCAGACCTGGAATTGACTATTTCTACTGAACTAAAGGTAGAACGAGCTCTAAACTTCCGCTTTATGACATCACAAGGTGGAACAGACCATTCTGAGCTAACAAAACAACACCAGGTCTGTTTTTCATGAGGTAACAACATTCTAACATGACTTAAAGCTCACAAGAGTCAGATTTGTGTAATGTAGGACAGCTATAAACCCATCTCTTTCCCATCTCTTTCCATGGAGATGGAGTTTGTCTAGAATGTTCCGTAGTATGCCATTTAACTTATTCATATCTGCAGATCCAAGCAGGTGACACCATCAGGCTAAGTTACAGGTCAGATCCCCTGGAGCATTCCCTCTGGAGCATTCCCTCTGGAGCATTCCCTCTGGAGCATTCCCTCTGGAGCGTACCCTCTGGAGCGTACCCTCTGGAGCGTACCCTCTGGAGCATTCCCTCTGGAGCATTCCCTCTGGAGCGTTCCCACTGGAGCATTCCCTCTGGAGCATTCTCTCTGGAGCGTACCCTCTGGAGCATTCTCTCTGGAGCATTCCCTCTGGAGCATTCCCTCTGGAGCATTCCCACTGGAGCGTTCCCTCTGGAGCATTCCCTCTGGAGCATTCCCTCTGGAGTATTCCCACTGGAGCATTCCCTCTGGAGCATTCCCTCTGGAGCATTCCCTCTGGAGCATTCCCTCTGGAGCATTCCCTCTGGAGCGTTCCCACTGGAGCATTCCCTCTGGAGCATTCTCTCTGGAGCGTACCCTCTGGAGCGTACCCTCTGGAGCGTTCCCACTGGAGCATTCCCTCTGGAGCATTCTCTCTGGAGCGTACCCTCTGGAGCATTCTCTCTGGAGCATTCCCTCTGGAGCATTCCCTCTGGAGCATTCCCACTGGAGCGTTCCCTCTGGAGCGTACCCTCTGGAGCGTCCCTCTGGAGCGTCCCTCTGGAGCGTACCCTCTGGAGCGTCCCTCTGGAGCATTCCCTCTGGAGTATTCCCTCTGGAGCCTTCCCTCTGGATCCTTCACTCTGTAGGGGTCCCTCTGGAGCTTTCCCTCTGGAGCCTTCCCTCTGGAGCATTCCCACTGGAGCGTTCCCTCTGGAGCGTACCCTCTGGAGCGTCCCTCTGGAGCGTCCCTCTGGAGCGTACCCTCTGGAGCGTCCCTCTGGAGCATTCCCTCTGGAGTATTCCCTCTGGAGCGTACCCTCTGGAGCATTCCCACTGGAGCATTCCCTCTGCAGCATTCCCTCTGGAGCGTTCCATCTGGAGCATTTCCTCTGGAGCGTACCCTCTGGAGCGTTCCCTCTGGAGCATTCTCTCTGGAGCGTTCCCTCTGGAGCATTCCCTCTGGAGCGTACCCTCTGGAGCGTTCCCTCTGGAGCGTACCCTCTGGAGCGTTCCCTCTGGAGCGTACCCTCTGGAGCGTTCCCTCTGGAGTATACCCTCTGGAGTGGTCCCTCTGGAGCTTTCCCTCTGGAGCGTACCCTCTGGAGCGTTCCCTCTGGAGCGTACCCTCTGGAGCGTTCCCTCTGGAGCGTTCCCTCTGGAGCGTTCCCTCTGGAGCGTTCCCTCTGGAGCGTTCCCTCTGGAGCATTCCCACTGAAGCGTTCCCTCTGGAGCGTTCCCTCTGGAGCATTCCCACTGGAGCGTACCCTCTGGAGCGTTCCCTCTGGAGCGTACCCTCTGGAGCGTTCCCTCTGGAGCGTTCCCTCTGGAGCGTTCCCTCTGGAGCGTTCCCTCTGGAGCGTTCCCTCTGGAGCGTTCCCTCTGGAGCGTTCCCTCTGGAGCGTTCCCTCTGGAGCGTTCCCTCTGGAGCATTCCCTCTGGAGCGTTCCCTCTGGAGCATTCCCTCTGGAGCATTCCCTCTGGAGCATTCCCTCTGGAGCGTTCCCTCTGGAGCGTTCCCTCTGGAGCCTTCCCTCTGGAGCGTTCCCTCTGGAGCTTTCCCTCTGGAGCTTTCCCACTGGAGCATTCCCTCTGGAGCATTCCCTCTGGAGCATTCCCTCTGGAGCATTCCCTCTGGAGCGTACCCTCTGGAGCGTTCCCTCTGGAGCATTCCCTCTGGAGCATTCCCTCTGGAGCGTACCCTCTGGAGCATTCCCACTGGAGCGTACCCTCTGGAGCATACCCTCTGGAGCATTCCCTCTGGAGCGTTCCCTCTGGAGCGTTCCCTCTGGAGCGTTCCCTCTGGAGCATTCCCACTGGAGCGTACCCTCTGGAGCATTCCCTCTGGAGCGTTCCCTCTGGAGCGTTCCCTCTGGAGCGTTCCCTCTGGAGCGTTCCCTCTGGAGCGTTCCCTCTGGAGCGTTCCCTCTGGAGCGTTCCCTCTGGAGCATTCCCTCTGGAGCGTTCCCTCTGGAGCTTTCCCTCTGGAGCATTCCCTCTGGAGCATTCCCTCTGGAGCGTACCCTCTGGAGCATTCCCACTGGAGCATTCCCTCTGGAGCATTCCCTCTGGAGCGTTCCCTCTGGAGCGTTCCCTCTGGAGCGTTCCCTCTGGAGCGTTCCCACTGGAGCGCGTACCCTCTGGAGCATTCCCTCGGGAGCGTACCCTCTGGAGCTTTCCCTCTGGAGTGTTCCCTCTGGAGCGTACCCTCTGGAGCGTTCCCTCTGGAGCGTACCCTCTGGAGCGTTCCCTCTGGAGTGTTCCCTCTGGAGCATACCCTCTGGAGCATTCCCTCTGGAGCGTTCCCTCTGGAGCGTACCCTCTGGAGCATTCCCTCTGGAGTATTCCCTCTGGAGCGTTCCCTCTGGAGCGTACTCCTCTGGAGCATTCTCTCTGGAGCATTCCCTCTGGAGCGTACTCCTCTGGAGCATTCCCTCTGGAGCATTCCCTCTGGAGCGTTCCCTCTGGAGCGTTCCCTCTGGAGCGTCCCTCTGGAGCGTACCCTCTGGAGCGTACCCTCTGGAGCGTTCCCTCTGGAGTATACCCTCTGGAGCGTTCCCTCTGGAGTATACCCTCTGGAGCGTACCCTCTGGAGCGTACCCTCTGGAGCGTACCCTCTGGAGCGTACCCTCTGGAGCGTTCCCTCTGGAGCGTTCCCTCTGGAGCATTCCCTCTGTGGCGTTCCCTCTGGAGTATACCCTCTGGAGGCGTACCCTTTGGAGCGTTCCCTCTGGAGCGTTCCCTCTGGAGCGTTCCCTCTGGAGCGTACCCTCTGGAGGCGTACCCTCTGGAGCGTACCCTCTGGAGCGTTCCCTCTGGAGTATACCCTCTGGAGCGTTCCTCTGGAGTATACCCTCTGGAGCGTACCCTCTGGAGCATTCTCTCTGGAGCATTCCCTCTGGAGTGTTCCCTCTGGAGCGTTCCCTCTGGAGCATTCCCTCTGGAGCGTACCCTCTGGAGCGTTCCCTCTGGAGCGTACCCTCTGGAGCGTTCCCTCTGGAGCGTTCCCTCTGGAGCGTCCCTCTGGAGCATTCCCTCTGGAGCGTTCCCTCTGGAGCGTACCCTCTGGAGCGTTCCCTCTGGAGCGTTCCCTCTGGAGCGTCCCTCTGGAGCGTTCCCTCTGGAGCGTTCCCTCTGGAGCGTTCCCTCTGGAGCATTCCCTCTGGAGTATTCCCTCTGCAGCATTCCCTCTGGAGCATTCCCTCTGTAGCATTCCCTCTGTAGCATTCCCTCTGGAGCGTTCCCACTGGAGCATTCCCTCTGGAGCATTCTCTCTGGAGCGTACCCTCTGGAGCGTACCCTCTGGAGCGTTCCCTCTGGAGCATTCACTCTGGAGCATACCCTCTGGAGCATACCCTCTGGAGAGTACCCTCTGGAGCGTACCCTCTGGAGCGTTCCCTCTGGAGCATTCTCTCTGGAGCGTTCCCTCTGGAGCATTCCCTCTGGAGCGTACCCTCTGGAGCGTTCCCTCTGGAGCGTACCCTCTGGAGCGTTCCCTCTGGAGCGTTCCCTCTGGAGCGTTCCCTCTGGAGCATTCCCACTGAAGCGTTCCCTCTGGAGCGTTCCCTCTGGAGCGTTCCCTCTGGAGCGTTCCCTCTGGAGCGTTCCCTCTGGAGCGTTCCCTCTGTAGCGTCCCTCTGGAGCGTACCCTCTGGAGCGTACCCTCTGGAGCATTCCCACTGGAGCATTCCCTCTGGAGTATTCCCTCTGGAGCGTACCCTCTGGAGCATTCCCACTGGAGCATTCCCTCTGCAGCATTCCCTCTGGAGCGTTCCATCTGGAGCCTTACCTCTGGAGCGTACCCTCTGGAGCGTACCCTCTGGAGCATTCTCTCTGGAGCGTTCCCTCTGGAGCGTTCCCTCTGGAGCGTCCCTCTGGAGCATTCCCTCTGGAGCATTCCCTCTGGAGCGTACCCTCTGGAGCATACCCTCTGGAGCATTCCCTCTGGAGCGTTCCCTCTGGAGCGTTCCCTCTGGAGCGTTCCCTCTGGAGCGTCCCTCTGGAGCGTACCCTCTGGAGCGTTCCCTCTGGAGTGTTCCCTCTGGAGCGTTCCCTCTGGAGCATTCCCTCTGGAGCGTACCCTCTGGAGCGTTCCCTCTGGAGCGTTCCCTCTGGAGCGTTCCCTCTGGAGCGTTCCCTCTGGAGCATTCCCTCTGGAGCGTACCCTCTGGAGCGTTCCCTCTGGAGCGTTCCCTCTGGAGCGTACCCTCTGGAGCGTTCCCTCTGGAGCGTACCCTCTGGAGCGTTCCCTCTGGAGCGTTCCCTCTGGAGCGTTCCCTCTGGAGCATTCCCTCTGGAGCGTTCCCTCTGGAGCGTACCCTCTGGAGCATTCCCTCTGGAGTATTCCCTCTGGAGCGTTCCCTCTGGAGCGTCCCTCTGGAGCATTCCCTCTGTAGCGTTCCCTCTGGAGCGTTCCCTCTGGAGCGTTCCCTCTGGAGCGTTCCCTCTGGAGCGTTCCCTCTGGAGTATTCCCTCTGGAGCATTCCCTCTGAACCAACTCCAGACTCCAGTGACGAGTTCTCAGATGAACAATGTTATTTTTCCTGAACAATAAAGTTGATTTATTACACAGACTATTAGAAACAGATTAGATTTGATTAGAATTGTCTGGGCTGTTAGTGCGCTGTGGGTTTCAATTTTGAGTGATGGAGGAGAAGGAGATATTTGTCATTCTCTTTTTGAAAAAACAAACAAAAAAAAAAACAGCCAAACAAAGCCCGGGGGCAGATTAAATTATTTTATATGAATTATCGGGCAGGTCAATTGAAAGCGCAGAGCCGTTCTTATATATTAAATGTTGCTTTACTTCTAAATCAGGTTAAAACAGGCCAAACTTATCATATTAGCATATTGAGTGGGCTCCTGTTCAAAGTGCAGTGGTTCATACAGACTCTGCGGCGCCTCGTTCGAAAATGTTGTGGTCGGGTCAGACTGCGGTTTACTGAACATCACGTGCGAACAAAAAACAGGGTTGTGTTTTAATGAAATGCAAAAATGCCATTGTTTTTACAAGATGATTAAATGTCAAATCCGTGTGTTTTTACCTGCACATGAGCACATTCCCAGAGACCTCGGCCACGTTCATTTTCAAACCGCACATCCTGAGGAGCTGAAAAGAACATCAGCAAGTGGAGAATGTAACGTTGTGGCTCTTTTTTTGACTCTCGGTTAGATTTTCATTCGGGTGTCGGTTTGTGGTTGGATCGGGTGTGGGATTTTATTTGTTTTGTGGATTGAGGTGTGACGGGTCCGGGCGGGTGCAGTTTGTTAAAATCAGACCCGTGCAGGACTCTGCCTCACAGCTCCTGCACAGCAAAAAAGGCCTGTCAAAAACAAGGAAAAAAATACCAATTTTGAGGTAAAATGCCCTATTTTAAGTGAAAGTTTCTGCCAGTGCAGTAAGAAATTTTCACTTACCGAGTTTTCTGAAAAGAAGATGAAATACAAATCTTGTTCTGAGCAGAAAACACGAGTTTCAAGTATTTATGGCAAGATTTTTCACCTTTCACCTTAAAGAGGCTTAACCTGGCTTGATTTAATATGAACAGTGCTTAGAATAAGTAGTAATATGTAGATAAGATAAATCAGGGTGGAGCTCTGGAGGGAGCGACTGCACCGTGTCACGTGACCAGATCAAAAGTAAAATAAAAGTTTTAATAAACATCACTTCTTCTACAAATAAAGTGTTCAGGTGTTTTTATGTCCATCCATCCATCTTCTTCCGCTTATCCGGGGCCGGGTCGCGGGGGCAGCAGTCTAAGCAGGGGCTCCCAAGCTTCCTTCTCCCCAGCCACTTCCTCCAGCTCCTCCTGGACCCCGAGGCGTTCCCAGGCCCAGAGACATAGTCCCTCCAGCGTGTCCTGGGTCTTCCCCGGGGCCTCCTACCGGTGGGACATGCCCGGAACACCTCCCGAGGGAGGCGTCCAGGAGGCATCCGGACCAGATGCCCGAACCACCTCAGCTGCTCCTCTCGACGTGGAGGAGCAGCGACTCTACTCTGAGCTCCTCCCGTGTGACCGAGCTCCTCACCCTATCTCTAAGGGAGCGTGTTTTTATGTGTCACAGGCATTAAAACGTGAATAATAAAACCTGAGTGAATCATCTGTTATCAAATTATATGAGCCTAAAGAAATAAATACACAGGCTGAAACATTTTCGGATGATTGGCCTATTTTATTCCCAATCCCTTTTTTTAAGAGATTTTTTTTTGCATTTGTCCTGATTTTAATTAACTGATCTGATAATCATCGTGTGATCTGCAGCAATGTGGCTCAAACAGCAAAATATTTACTTCTTTTTTATTGTAAAATGAGTTTTATTTCATTAAAATGCATTTTACTGCTTTAATAAATTTTGTAAAAAAAGAATGAAGCGCTCCGAGGCGGCCGAGGATCCGCCCGGCGTCCTCGTTAAAAGAGCCGAACGGAGGAGTGGAGCGAGGAGGAAGTGAGGACTTTAGGGAATCAGAACAGCACTCGGCGGAGCTCTGATGATGCGGATCTGTCCGAAGTGGTTCAGAAGTCGAGGATCCCAGCGATGGGGAAACACCATTGACTGAGCAAACGTTAAAGCTGCACAATGGAACTTTGCTGGCGGTGGGTCCGTACTACTTTTTTTTTTTTTTTTCAAACTCTTTTTATTGAACATTTTTTAACTTTAACAACCCAGACAAGGTGCATCAGGAAAATCACAGTAACACAACCAGAGGTATTTGTAATACACGGCTGATGTTCTCGTCCCACCCCTCCCTCCCACACCCTTGGGCTTAAAAAAAAAAAGGAATTTAAATAAAATAATAATACAAAAAGAAAAAAAAAAAAGATAAAAGAAAAAAGGATAGAAAGTCGGTCCCACCACCTCAAAAATATTAATGAATTGTTAAGGGTTAGTCAGTAAAATGGAGTAAGAGGGATACAAAGAAAAGGAAGTAAAAGAGAGAGGATGGGAGGGTGAAACTGCGGTATGAATGACTCAGTGTTCAGTCTTCAAACGGAAGAACCATGGCATGAATAAATTGCAGGAAAGGGTTCCAGGTAGCATAAAACTTTTTGGTTGACCCGGAGTTTCTCAAGTTTGAGATTGTAGAGTACCTCACGGACCCAGTGGACATGTGAAGGGGGGAAGCCTCCAATTGAGCAGAAGTAGCCGACGTGCGAGAAGGGTGGAAAAGGCTGTCCGTACTACATTTTTGTCTCCATGACGATGCAGTTTGCTTTGCTTGGAATGTTTCTCGGTATCGGATACTTGGCCTTGGAGTATAGTCGCCGATATTGATACCAGTCTGATACCGCACAGTGGGGAGTTTTGTTACAGAACAAGAACAAAAAATAAATCTTTGAAAAGGCTGTAATCTAAATAAGACATAGTTATGCAGAGGAAACAAAGTCCGAGTGAACTCTGTTGTCGTAGTGCGGTTTTTCTAACACCAAAGGCTAAATTCAGTTATCAGAGAAGCAACACAAATGTCTTTTCTGTCATTATATGTATTTTAAGTCTGTCTTAGTGGTTACATTAGTGGCAGACGTCAACAACTGCTGCTCGCATCTACGGGTCCTCATTCAGGAAAATACAAATCCATATATAGAGTGGTGATGTGGAGTTTTCGCCAATACCAATACCTAAAAATTGTGCTGTATCAAAACTTCCAAACCTGCACCCTAATTTTTTATTATTTTAGCTGTTTTTTATGATCATAGGTGTGTTTTTTATGCACTGTAACTGAATTTTAATGTTAAAAATAATAACATTTTTCCTTCAACTTGTGTTCAGCTTTTTAACTGTATTTCATGTACTAAGTAAAGAGCCCATACGCACACGTGCCCCCCTCGTGAACATCACAATCAGAGTGAAAAATGCACAAGCTTTGGGCAGTGATGTTTGTGTGCTTAAACAGGCCATCTGCTCCTGTCCCCTCACCTCTGCCACGCTGCCCCAGTGCCCTCTGTACCCCCACAGTAACCCCCCGAGCGCCCCCGTAGTGCCCTCACAGTACCACGGACAGTTCCACCCACAGTATCCTCCATATTATCCCTCACAGCCTCTCTATAGTACCCCCTACAGCCTCCCCTCTGTACCCCCACATTACCCCTCACAGTACTGCCCCTCTGCCCCGCATACAGCACAGAGCGATGCAGCTAAAACACTCCAGAGCTGCATACGCTCGTTTCAATACGCTTAATTATGCATGACTGTTGTCCAAGTTTGGCCCTGGGTTTGTTTGCAGACAGTGCACTTTTTAAATCTTTCCCTTTGTGCAATAAAATACAAAGATCATCTTATTTGCAGGGAAGTATCTAAATTATCTCGGCATTACAAGCGATTTTGTGGCGGTGGTTCTGCTTCCTGCTCTCCAGAAATGCTAGAATGTTCCACAGACACGTGGCAAGTGATTATCTCTACCAGGACAATACAGTGACGCAACCAGGTGTCTTGCCCAAGGGAATTTAACTACACCCTAGTTTACTGTGAAGAGTATTGTCATTAGTAAGGTCCAGTTGGGGAACCCTAAGGTGTGAACTGAGTCATATTTTGTGAGATTTTTCAAGCTCCTAATGAGTGAATATTAGTATATGATGACTATCTTTTTTTAATTTTGTAGCATGAATCCCTCCATCCAAACTACAATGTACAGTGTATATCACCAGAGCTGTATAGTTTTGTGTATTGTGTTCATATTACATCTGAAACATAACTTTATATTTATTTATTTACAGTGCACCTGTTCATAGGTCTTTTGCTCAGTTATAAATGTCATACATATTTATATTTTCTATAGTGCACCTGGTATACTTGTTTATAGTATATTCTAGTGAGGTTTTTTTATTTATTTTTTTATGTAAACTGTATTATTGTTCAGAGCACATCTGCTTATATAACCCCCGTGTATATTATACCTAATTCACATCTTCTTTTTTTAAATGAACCTTAATTTAACATCAAGAGCTGAAAACAACAATCGGTTAATATAAACATCAGTTATGAAAGGAAAGTGCAATGAATGTAGGAAATATTTCGGAAGTGCAGTCGCTGTAACAGTCTTAAAAAGAGAAAGTGCAGTAGTTGTAAACAATAGATGATAAAATGCACCCAAATCTGGTCCAGAGAGCACTTTTTGCAGAGACACAGGCACTGATGAGTGGACGCTTTTTTCCTATTAGATAACAAAGAACAAAAGGCTTTAAACCTGCTCATACTGTCAGGTGTATTTGTATATACAGTATTCACTACAGTCGACACTGTAATACACTAGATATTCTCTGTATACACTCCACATTCTGTATATATCGCACTTGTTGCACTCTGTAAACTAGGCCTGGGCAAAAAATCAATTTAAAATAAAAATAGGTTTCGTTTCTGTGAGACATAATCAAATGCATTTTATTTGTGTTCATTTGGCGCCTTTCTGGACACCCACTGTCGCCTTACAACAGCAGCTATAGCCAGGGGTGCACATAACTGGTACGCTGGTACGCATGCGCAGCAAAAAATAACCAATGCGTAATGCCACTTCAGTTACTGAGCGCCTTTGCGTAGCCCACTTGACTTGACCGATCGTGTCATATCAATCTTACACATGTCCAAGTCCAACTATTGTCAAAGATGTCTAAAAAACAACAGACATTAAGCAGCTTCTTTGGCGTTTCTCCGCCTACAAAGAAACACCAACCGGAGCCAGAGCCGAAGAAAAGACTTTTTTCGGAAAAGTGGCTTCAAGATGTGCAGTGGCTTGAAGCTAACGATGAACGCACTGAAATGTGGTGTAAGCTTTGCCGCTCACATCCACACCTAGCAGATAAAACAGGTGCGTTTTATAAAGGTTCAAAGAATTTCAACCATCCTTTATTTGACAAGCACGAAAAGAGCAAAGAGCATACGAATGTGGTGCAAGCCATTGCTAATAAACAAGCTAGCCGAGAAGAACTGTCCAGTCGCCCACTTAGCAGATGGCTAAGCAGTGGAGAGTGGGGGCGAAACAGAGGAGGACAGTGGGAGTGACACGGAGGACAGTGGGGGCGACATGGAGGACAGTGAGGAAGATGGCACTTTTTAAGACCTCGCTACATAATGAGTGAGTACCAAACTCCATCTCCTGGTACTCACCTGAGTAACTCACTGAAAAAGTTATGTGCACCCCTGGCTATAGCACTGCACCACAGCCACATGTCCTCAGAGCTGCTTTACAGAGCATTATTAACAGAACATTGTTCATTCACTCCAGACCTGGTGGTGGTAATAAGCTACTGCACACACACTCAACTTTCACACCTACAGCATGTTTTGAGTTGATGGGGGAAACTGTAGTGCCCGGAGGAAACCCATCCAGACACGGGGAGAACATGCAAACTCTAAAAGGAACTGGAACCTTCTTGCTGTGAGGCGTGAGTGCTAACCACTCAGCCACTGTGCCGCTGAATCCTGCAAATGTGCACAAAGCTGCATTAAACACATTCTAATCTCACACGGGCTGATGTGGCTCTGTAGTGGTGATGGTTTATATGTTGTAAAGTTTATTTATGCAGATTAGTAATAGTAATGATCATGATGACAATTTTAATATAAAAACGTTAATGATAAGTCAGTAATCAATCGTTAATTCTCCCGGCGATCGATTAAGAACATTTTATCAAACACCCATCCCGACTGTGTCCCATATGAAATGCTTCCAGTTTATTCAGTGGAACAGAGAATTTTTCACAACACGGTGAAAGTTGTGGACACAGTCGAATCGAAATGAATCGATTTGTGAATCAAGTTTTTTTTCGAAAAAAATCTATGATTTTTTTAGCGGTGGGAAATTGCCCAGCTCTATGTTACACCACATTTCGTTACCTGTGTAATGACAATAAAGTTGAATCAATCAATCAAGAGTTAGAAAAGTGAATTCTGTCAACTGGATAAAATGTGTGACGGTGAATCAATTCCGCTTCAGGCTCCATCGACTCTGGCTCCAGTTGTCTTTACATTGAAAAATCGTCACCGCTCTGTAACTGCTGCTGTGAGCCTCGTCATTTTGGTCTTAAAATGTTCACATTAACCTGCTCAACATGATCCTGGTGTTTTTATTTTGCTATTTTGTCCATAAACCATATAACTCTTTTTTTCAAATATTGATCTCAGCTCCAACTGCCAGCCTCGGTGAGCTTCATTTGACTGGAGCTGAGCGGCATGTATGTCGTCACACTCCCTTATAGTCCACTTCTTTATACAGTCTGTGGGGCGAATAAGAAACCACTAACCTAAATCTATCACTACTGCCAGAACTTCAAACTGGATATACTACACGTCCTGACACGTCATCTCCACGGTAACCCCCACTCCCCTTTTATTCGGGCACCGTCGCCGGGCCCTTTGGCTCCTTTAAATACTGCTGTCCCTTCTGCCTTACACCTCATGAGGCCTGAGCACAGGAGACAGCCTCGTCCTCTGCTCCCAGGTCCTCCTCTACTTCCACTTATCTCCAGTTTCGAGGCGCCTCTTTAAGAGCCGTTCTGTGTCTGCTCATAGTTTCATATCGGAACACGAATACAAACGTCTTGGGCGTTTTTGAGAACAGTAAAAGAGACCCGGAGAGGTTTGGGCCCATGAGAGTGCAGGAGAGAGGCCATGGGGAAGTGGAAGGAGCATGTTTGTGAATAAAAACATAAGAATAAATGGAAAAGAGAGAAAGTAACAATGATGGAGGCGTGACAAAAAGACAAAATGGACTCTTGTGAGCTTTAAGCCATGTTGTAATGTTGTTACCTCCTCAAAAACATGGAATTGTGTTTTGTTTTATTCGCATGTTTGAGTAATACTTTATTATTAGTCTGTCTACATCTCCAAAGCTCAGAATTCCACCTTGTGATGTCATGAAGCGGTATAGTTTTCAATTTAACAGCTACTTTTTTACCTTTTTTTTCAGTAGTAATTGCCAATTCCAGGGCTCGAATGATCCAAATGAACTCCACACACCTTCGCTAAAAGGTGTGTGGAGTTCAAAAGCACAGTGAAGCACTTCCTGTACTACCACATGACATCACGAGATGGAAAAAGGAGCATTTTAGGAGTGTTTGAGAGAAGAACTCCACAATAAATATGTAGGGTTAAACATGTGTGAATGAAACAAAAAACTCCAGGTCTGTTTGTGATGTAGAAACATTATAGATGAGAGGATAGTGTAATATGAGCTTTTTAAACACGTCATTAGTGATGGAGGCCCTCGTCACCATGCACATGTTACTGGCGTTCCTCTTCATTTTGGATGTTTTATGTATATTATGTGGGGCACTATTGTCACCATTGGTACTATGTAAACGGTATATGGTCACATTCATAGTGCGTTTTCACCTTCAAGACACTCAAAGGAACCACTCACCCATTCACATAACAAACAGAACATAACAAAGAAGAAGAAGAAGAAGAAGAAGAAGAAGAAGAAGAAGAAGAAGAAGAAGAAGAAGAAGAAGAAGAAGAAGAAGAAGAAGAAGAAGAAGAAGAAGAAGAAGAATAATACATTGGTTTTAAACAGCGCTTTTCACAAAGTGGTTTGGGACGCCAGTCACAAAAAAAAAAAAAAACTGTTGTTGTGTCCTTAGGCAAGACACTTCATCCACATTGGCTAATATGAACGCGGTGTGTGTGTGTGACTGATGGTGCAGAACAGCTGTGGCTACAATAGTAGTTTACACCACCGGATCTGGAGTGTCTGAGGCCTTGTCCACACGTATCCGGGTATCTGATAAACCGAAGATGTTTTGCTGCGTTTTGACCTGTCATCCACACGAACATCAAAACGAGTATTCAGGGAAAACTCCGGCCAAAGTGAAGATTTTTGAAAACTCCGTTTATGCCTGTTTGTGTGGACAGAGATAACTGGGGTTTTGCGTTTTAAAACGTCACTGTCTGCGCCAAAAAATATGAATCTGCCCTGACGTCAAACGTGCGACATTTGTTTAGGCGACTGCAAAAGCCAAAGCAAAAGCCAAAGCCAGAGCAGACTATGGACCGGAGTCGTGTATTGAGAGCTGTGTGTGTGTTGAGAGCAGAATTGCTCCTAAACTGTGTTTAGGAGCAATTCTGACTCCAAGTCTGTCCAGACAGAGGAACTCGGCGCCATGTTTTCTGTTGTTTAAGTTTAGGCGGAAGTGACGGCGAAGTGACGGCTCAATGGAAATAACACCATCTACAGGTTTGGAATGTGTATGAATGTGGTTGAAAACGCAGATGTTCGGTTATGTGTGGAAGGTGTTTTTTTCGAAGACGAGGTGGTGTGGATAAAACAATTTTTATAAACGGAGGGGGCGAAATGTTCGGTTCTAAAAATACCCGGCTACGTGTGTACATGGCCTGAATATTGCTGGGTGAGGCGTCTTTGCGTGTCAAGAAAAGCGCTGTATAAAAGTGATGTATTATGATTATTATTACAACAAAGCGACATAAAAACAAGGACAGGACAGACAAAACGGTAATGAGGAGCAGTCATGCGTGGGGCTGTAGCTCTGAGGAAAAGGTGAGTTTTGAGCAGTTTTTTGAAGGTGTTTAGTGAGTCTGAGTTTCTGATGTGGAGGGGGAGACTGTTCCAGAGGGCGGGGGCGGCGTTGGCAAAGGCTCGGTCCCCCCAAAGTCTGGTGTGCGGTGGGTTAAATGTCTTTCCCAAAGGCACGACAACAGCATTCATCTGCGGTAGCTGGAATCACACAAGCCAACCTGTTTTTCAGAGGTTTTGACCGCTTCAACCAACGATGATTTTTATGTCGAGAGTGGGATTCAAACTTTGACTTGACAAGTAAAATAACCTGCCAGTGGAACAAGACCTTTCATACTTAAAATATGAAAACACATCTGGCTACACTTAAAATAAGAAACACAATCGAATGTTGTTTGAATTTAGAAAAACACTCTTATTCCATTAGTTCAGGGGTGTCAAACTCATTTTGGTCCGGGGGCCGTATGCAACCAACTTTGATTCCAAAGGGGCCGGATCAGAAAACTCATGGCATATATACCCCAAAAATAGCAATAAGTCCAAATATTTGTGCAGAGAAACGCAAATCTATTACAGAAATCTTTTTTATTTGATTTTACTTTACAAAATATTATAATATTCTGCTAGGTCAGGTTGTTTTCACAGTAGCATCACGAACCTCTTGGCTCTGGGTGAAAACAGACGTCTGTTTCTTCAGTTTCAGCAATAATTGGTTTTGTCTTCTCAATTCTCCGTTTAAGTTATTGTATTTTTCACAGTGTCTTGTAGTGGTGTTTAAGATCATATTCCTTGAGCGCCGCCACTTGTTGCAAACACACTGAGCACAGATTTCCCATTCACCTCCGTGAACAAATAAGAATTAGTCAATTTTTCTTGGAAAATCCTGCACTCAGCTCCACTTTTCTTATTTTTGACATTTTGCTGATGAGGGTCACGGTCAACAGTCAAAACGATCGTCCTTTAAGAGCATTTGGAAAGAGGCGAGTCTTCATTTGTGCTGCTCTGGTGGAGTTGCAACAGGCACAGAAGCACTGGAGACGCTGCTATGCTAAGATGCTCAGAAAATTACCAGAAAAATCTGAAAATTTTTAATATCTTAATAGAAAATCAGCCGAGGGCCAGATTAAAGGTCTTGGAGGGCCGGATCTGGCCCCCGGGCCGCATGTTTGACACATGTGATTTTACTTGTCAAGTTGAATCTACTCAAATAAGGTCAAATGTTCTTAATTTAAGTCATTTTAACTTACCTAGAAACTGCTGTTTTTCCAGTGAGCTCCATAGAAACAACTATGTGACGGACCCTCCACCTTGACACCGTGCGCCTCTGTACTGTAGTGTCCTCGATGTATTTGCCGTCGCGCAGGTGGAACAATGGTTTTCTTTTAAATATTTAGCTTCTGAGTTATTGTCACCGGAGAGATAAAGCCGGAGCCTGTTGTCTAGACTCAGCCTCGGAGGAAAATGAAATTCAGTGTTTGGGCCCAGATCTGGTTCAATACTCACAGCTGCCTCCGGGTAAATCACCAAATCTGTAGTCACACTGAAAAAGCACCAAAATCACAATCGCACTCGCTCTCAAATCTCATTTTCACTTTGGAAATTTGGTTTGATTTTTTTTTCTGGTTTTCGTGAAGATTTTCCAATTAAATTTCATAAGAATTCCAAGGACAGCCCTGGTAGTGTGGTTGGAAGACAGTCTAGGCATGTACTGCTGTTGTGTCACTGGGCAAGACAGTCAGAAGCCAGAAAGCACACAGAGTTCCATCTTACACTTCCTAATGCTTTGTTAAATAAATAAAATGATAAAAGCTCCCAGGAAACTTTATATATATATAAAGTTTCCCTGGGAGCTTCCACAGTTTGGTATTAAACGGATGGATTTTGCAGATTTTCGATTACAGGTGTGTTTCCTGCATGCCTCTCCACAGATCTGACCCATTACTTGGTCCGATGGCATCAACTGCTCCATCGTTTTTGTGGAGATAAATATTACTCCATACAATACTATATTTTTTAGAAACATCTACTAGAAAATGTTACATAGTGTGACTTTAAGTGCCAGTGCTTCAATTATGATCCCCATTTGGATAAACGAGCCCATAGCTCTTTTCTTATTACATTTCTTTCTTTTTAATTTTTAAAGGTCCATAGTACCCTATGTTCTGATCTACAGTATGTTCTAATGTTGTTTCCTCACATAGTCCATATATATGAAAGGACTAAGCTAACCCGTTAGCCGCCGCGTGCCAAACAGGAAGTGCTCCAGGAGGCTCTTCCGGCTCCTTCTCTCCCCTTTTCCCATTGACTCACACTGAGATCGTCTCTCTGGACCTGCTGCTGTGGCCTCGTCATTTTGGTCTTAAAATGTTCGTATGAACCCGTGACACAGGATCCTGAATTTTTCATTTCACTATTTTGTTCCTAAATCAAGATATGAACATAAATAACGGACCGATCAGACGCCTTCATTCCCCGAGGTCGCTGCCGCCTAGCGTTAGCAACAGGCTTGATTGACAGCTGGTTGTTGTTTGTACATAACAGAACATAGAGGGCGGCACATTTAACGACCTCAATCATGATTGGCTCTTGTGGTTGCTATGATACTCGCAGTCCGATTTCCAAATATGGAGCCTGGCTCCAGATTTGCTCCTGTAACCGTCACACTCACTTAGTCCACTCATATATATGGGATATGGGTGAGACTCTCTCTATTGCGTTCATTTAAACCAATTTACAGACAGATAAATGTCCTAATATGTGGCTCTGCATCAGGATTTATCTGAGGAGTCATTTGTTTGTGTCTGTGACGCCGTATTTCAATTCAATTCAAGTTTATTTCTAAAGCACATTTAAACTTTGACAGTTGACCAAAGTGCTTCACATAAAGGACAACAAAGACAGAAGTACACATTAAGACACAAATACAGTATTTCTCCTGTACGCACCCACAGAGTCACTCACGTGCGTTTGTTTACACCCGAAGCCGTAGATCCACGTGCACAACACTGAGATTATATATTTTTTTACAGAGGTTTGAGTCTGGATTAAAGGACAGTTCTTAGTGCTGACTTGTGATCTGAGAGGAGCCTGTGTGAGGCTGAGTGTTGGAAATGTGTCGGTTTTGACTGGGCCCTACTTTAAATCCACAATGTCACTTTTTAGCAAGAAAAAAAAAAAAGTTTCTTCCATTTCCTGGTGTTTATTGCGGTGTAAAACCTGCGTCCTTATGTTGTTCATTAGGTTTCATCCCATTGTTGAAGGTTATAGCTCATTTATCCATCATGGTGAAAATTCTGAGGTGTGGTTTTAAATTTCTGCTTCCATGGAATCAAGCAGGTGACATGCCACTTCCAGAAAGTTACACACTGCATCTTTAGCTCGTGATTTGCTCCAAGCTGTGTCCAATTCCTCCCATTTCTCTCGTCAAACCTGCGGCAGAACTCGGGCTGACTCAGTGATGGAGTTATAACTCTGCACAAGTACAGACTGTTTCTCAGACAGGCTCCAGTTTCAAACCAGTGAGCTTCTCCAGTTGGATTCTCTTTCCCAGTCCCTGCAGTCAGAAAAATGAAATTTCACATTTTTACCCAGAGAAGAGAAAGTGTTTTTTTTCTTCTTCTTTTTTTTTTGCGAGGTGTCACTTCCTCTCCACCTACTGTAAAACCGGACGATTTAATTAAGCCGAGCTCTCATGTTTCTGCCAAGAAAAAGGCTTAAATTGGCTCGTACAATTTAATTCCTTAATAAATATTTTCAGTGGGTTTCCTCATGCTCAGATCAGCCATTTCATTACAACGGCCTGACTAATAAGTGCACCGATGTGCTGGTTCTGGTGGCTGTCGTATTATCCAGCCTGAAATGGAAATACTTTATACACAATACTGATTTTGATACCATAAAATGTAATTCTTCTAGTAAAATCGAATGTCATTTTCAGCATAACGTAATAGTAGCTTTTTTTAGATGGTCTATTTTACACTATTTTCTAGGGATTTAACAGTAATGAAAATCTGGTGATATCGTATCGTCAAAGGTCTCACAATAATATCGTGGAGCATCACAATATATCGAATCCCAAGTCTCTTTGCTTAAATGAACAGTTCTGATGCAGAAATAGCTCAAAAAACAGAGGGAACTACATAGACCATGATCCTTTGCTCCGTTTCAGTGCAGACGACATGAAGAAATAACTGTTCTAAGCACTTTTACATCTTCATTCTGTGGATTAAGTCTGTGAAGCATTTTTAGAGGAAAAAGGAGCAGATTCACAGTTTGAGCCTCCACAAAATATTGTAATAAATCTGGTACAGTGAGATGTTTATGGTGAAAATCTGGTCCAGAGAGATTTGGATCTCGTTCCATCCCTAATGACAATAAATGTTGTACCAAATGACTGGTCAAAGCATTTTAGAGTCAGTCTTGTTATTCTGTAGAATATCGTAATATTGTGAGCTTTCCCATGATATTGCAATAAATCTCTTCCTGCTGTCTACTGGACGACCTCCAACTGTCCCCTGTCCCCTGTCTCCTCCCCCAGCTGCAACAGCGTCATGTCATAATGTCTGTACTGTGTTCTTTTTGTTGTTCTTCCTCTATTTTATTTTTTCTCTGTAGTAGTTAGTTATTATAGTTAGTATAGTACAGTCCAGGGGTGTCAAACTCATTTTGGTCCGGGGGCCGTATGCAGCCTACTTTGATCCCAAAAGGGCCGGATCAGAAAACTCAGTTCTCTCTTCAAGTTATTGTATTTTTCTCCGTGTCTCGTAGTGGTGTTTAAGATTATATTCCTCGAGCAACGCCACTTGTTCCAAACACACTGAGCACAGATTTCCCATTCACCTCTGTCAACAAATAAGAATTAGACTATTTTTCTTGGGAAATCCTGAACTCAGCATCTGCTTTTCTCATTTTTTGACATTTTGCTGATGAGGGTCACGGTCGACAGTCAAAACGATCATCCTTTAAGAGCGTTTGGAAAGAGGAAAGTCTTCATTTGTGCTGCTCTGGTGGGAGTCGCAACGTACAGAAACGCCGGAGACGCTGCTATGCTAAACGGTGCAGAAAATTAACAGAAAAATCTGAAAATTTTAAGTATTTTAATAGAAAAATCAGCCGAGGGCCAGATTAAAGGTCTTGGAGGGCCGGATCTGGCCCCCGGGCCGCATGTTTGACACATGTGGTATAGTCTGTCACAGGAGTAATCTCATCATTTCCTGTTTCAGTTAGTAGTAAATAAGATGGTTATGTCACAGTTAGACTCACTTAGTTTGATTGATTGACTGAATATTGTACTGTGAGGTTCACACTGTGACAATATCATTTTGCGGGACGTGGATATCATCACACCCTTATTCTTTTCTGATTTATGTGAAAACGCTGCATATTTAGGCTGAGTTCTTCTCTCAAACGGAAAATATAATTTCACCTGGAGAACTGACAAACTAGTGACTAAAAAAGGTAAAAAGTAGGTGTTAAACTACTTCTTCATGACAGAAATTAGAATGAACACATTTTGATTGTTTTCAAAGTTTAATGATAAAATGGATTGTGGTTATTTTAAGGAGACACTGTTAATGATGAAATGCTGTTTTCAGAGTTGGTCTAATAAAAATAGATTCCTTAATGTATTTCAGACCTGTCCAAGGACTGCACAGGGGGAAGGAGTTTGTAGCTAAATCTGGCACAGAGCATCTTTTCTCTCTGAGATGAATGATTTCTGTGCACTGTACTTGTTTTAAATAAATAGATTAATAAAAATAAATTTGAATGAGGCTAAAAGCTCACAAGAGTTTTTTTTTTTTTTTTTTTTTTGGTAATATAGGACCTTTAGTTTTATTGAGTGGTCTTATAAGGGTGAATGACATGACGCTGTCCATTTGCAATTTCCTGTTAAAAAGGTTCAAATTTCATAATAATTCACCACATTTCTGTATTTCTTCATGTAATTAAATATTTTTTTTCAGTTATTCTGCATGTTTTTTGTACTTAAAGTGTTCAAATGTCATGTGGTGCGACCGTGCATCATGTGGTGCGACTAATAACAGCAGGAATTCTATGGCTGGAGTTTGAATAACAAAGACGACTTGGGTGAACGGTTCTTTAGGCATTTTTCTTCATTTGATGCATTTTCCAGGGCAGTAGTTTGTTCTTTAAACACAAGCAGGCGACTGTCATATTGGACATGAAAAGAAAATATTGATCTGCATTAAACATCTAAAGAAATGCAACAGTTTGTTTCTATACACTTTATATTAGTCAGAGCTTAGATGAATATCCCAACCATGTTTTAGGAAATAAAACTATTTTAAGGTTATTCTCGGTCGCACCACATGACATTTTACACAAAAAATGCTTCATATAAATGTTCAACACACATTTATGCACCTGACACTGGAAATATTTGAAAAAGTTTAATATATGTAAACATTTGCCTGTTAAAAATCCTTATACGTCATTGTCTCATATCTTTGGTATAGAGCAAAACCATTATCAAACTGTTCTTTTTCATGCAATTTTTGTTCATCAATAACTGACTTGTTCAAATGAGGATCTAGTTTTTCATAGCAGTTTTTGTATTGATACTTTGCAGTCTTGAAGCTAGCGAGAAGGAGCTCTCAAATTGCTCACGTTAGCCTTTAAACTGAGTTTTATTTGAACGCAATCTGACCAGAAAGAGCTGACTTGTTTGGAACTACAACAGTCGAGTTGATTTGTGCTGTTTTCTCTGCTTTTTTGTGGAAAATCAAACTCCTAAATGGGACCGTGAGCGTTCGTATCGATCACAGACTCCTGAAAATGTGCTTTTTAAATCCATTTTGTATTTCAACTCTTTTTTATAGTATTTATAAAGCGTACGTTGTGTAACCATGGTGACTACTGAACATTCTGCTATAGAAATACATGCAAATCCACCTGCATTTATATTTTTAATCTTTTGAAGCTTTTGCACTATACGACAGCTTTGGATTCTCGCTAAATATAACAAAGTCATTTGAGTTCCACGACTGACCTGCGTAAACAAACCTTCATTCTTATTTGGCATTTTTCTGATCACTAACGAAAATGAATTCACTTTTCACTTGTGAATATCAAGCTGCAGTTCAAAGTCAAACCTTTTTAAACGCTATGACATTTCAACGCTTGAGAAAACACTGAAATCTGATCTGCAAGAATCACGTTTAGTTCAGCTCTGTTTGTTGAGGTCTAAATTACCAGGTTTGGTGTTCACTTCGTTGGTTGTGGTGAAAGAATATTTTATTATCTGTAGAGAACATAATACTACGTAGTAATTGTTGGCTAACCTGTCAAACAATGAATATCTTTTGCTTCTAAAACACACTTTGCTTTGGAGAAAAATAGTTTGTGATATTTGTAATATTGTGACCAAGATCCCAACAACCGATCGAGGATAGAAAGTCTTTGTAATTCATTTTAAGAGCAAAATGACTGGGCTCGCTGCAGTTGATGGAGCTGTTGTTCTGTTGAAATGTGCTCCCTGCAGCCTAAACCGACAGTGATGTCTGTCGATTCATGCTTAATTTTGGCCACGGTTTTTAGCAATGTGTGTATATTTGGGAAATATACTTTAAACTGTTTTCCGTGAGAGTCTGGTGATGGTCGGGCATAAGAACTACGCAAGAAAAGTCCAGATTTTTTACCAATGATGCAACAAAAATGGCCAAATGCAAACCGGGCATTTTTGATTCATGGATTAATAAAAGAAGTGTGAAAGAAACAGAAACACAACTCTACACAGCAAAAAGTGGAGTGGAGTTAAATTTGTTCCTCCCCTCACCTATGGTCATGAGCTCTGGGTAATGACCGAAAGAACGAGATCGCGGATACAAGCGGCCGAAATGAGTTTCCTCCGCAGAGTGGCCGGGCGCTCCCTTAGAGATAGGGTGAGGAGCTCGGTCACACGGGAGGAGCTCGGAGTAGAGTCGCTGCTCCTCCACGTCGAGAGGAGCCAGCTGAGGTGGTTCGGGCATCTGGTCCGGATGCCTCCTGGACGACTCCATCGGGAGGTGTTCCGGGCATGTCCCACCGGTAGGAGGCCCCGGGGAAGACCCAGGACACACTGGAGGGACTATGTCTCTGGGCCTGGGAACGCCTCGGGGTCCGTCCGGAGGAGCTGGAGGAAGTGGCTGGGGAGAAGGAAGCTTGGGAGCCCCTGCTTAGACTGCTGCCCCCGCGACCCGGCCCCGGATAAGCGGAAGAAGATGGATGGATGGATGGAGTTAAATTTGACTCTCACAGAATCAGGTTTAACATTTTCTCAGGGTTCATATGAGTCCAGTCTGTTCTAGAGTTAATTTAACATTTTTGGAAATGTTAATTAAATAACACTGGACCCTGCGTATTTAGGCTGAGTTCTTCTCTCAAGTGGAAAATATAATTTCACCTGTGGGTGGAACTGACAATTATAAAAAATGATTGATTATACTGATTATAAAAAGGTAAAAAGTAACTGTTAAACTACCACTTCATGACATCACAAGGTGGAACAGAGCGTTTTGAGCTTTGGAAATGTCAACAGATTCATAATAAAGTGTCACTCAAACATGTGAATGAAACAAAACACAACTCCAGGTCTGTTTTTTGAGGACATCTTGTATTTATAGAAATAGTTCCTGTTTAACCCTGAAATCAAGAGTTATATTCACATTTTGAGAGTAAACTAGGACGACCAGATAATCAAAATAAAAAACTGGGTTGGTTGGTAATAATAAAATTGTGAAACGAGCGCGTGATTAAGTAAAGTTGTTAATGCACTTGGCACTGATGTGAGTCGGTATAGTCACATTTTCTTTGTGTTTTCTTTGCATTTTTAAGCAGCTTTTCTGTATTTTACCAAAACGAATGACAGTTTCTGCCTCTCTTTATGTCGGCAGGGATCAAACTGGTCAAATAAAGGGACACCTGGGACATTTCCTGTATTAGACACTGGGACAAATCACTGGTTCTGTATAAATCTGCTGGGACAGGGGACACGTGGCTCAGAACTGGGACTGTCCCGGGTAAAAAAAGGACATCTGGTCACCCTGGAGTAAACGGATAACACTTTGTAGAGTTATCCTGATTTAGCTAAACATCACGCGGAGGTGTTTTATTTTTACACTTTTACACTTTTACTCTACACCAGAATGAACACCAGGGGAATTAACTTCAACCATATCAACTCTGGCAAATAACCTCAACTCCAACCCCCACTGAATTTTCAAATAGGTAAAATAACACTTTCTGAGTTTATAACAGCTCTGAGATTTGGAGTTTTTCCTGTGCAGGTCTGCTTTTAATGAGGGAATAAAAGTATAACATGGCTAAAAGCTCAAAAAAGTCAGTTCAGCGATGATTTGTTCTGTAAAATCTTATTCATATTTTGCTTTTTGCTTCACTTGAACCCTTTGTGGACAGCTCATACACAGACATCATCCTGTGCTTGGTCTTTATAAATTCACAGTTAAACCTTCTATCTTTTCTCTGTGGCCTGCTGGATCTTCTTAGTCGTGCAGAGCTGTAGGTCGTGACCGGCCCCCGGGCCCCAGAGTGCACGAGGTTAAAGCCGGTGCTAAAGGCGCTGCGGGGAACATGCCCCGTCTGTGTAAGCTCCATCCTCCCTCAGCCCGGCCGCCGCGTCGATAACGTCCGCTCAAGTAAGGCCGAGCGGGGGAGGCCCGGCGTTCCCATGATCCTTTGTGTGTCAGGGTCAAGATGCAGGCCACACCCCCCAGGCATCGCTATGGTAATGAGTGCGGAAAATCGAACAGGTGTAGGGCGTTGCCATGGAGACGAAGCAAATGGCACGGCTCCTTCTCAAATAACGGCGCTTTAAACAACGAAACCGACGAGACAGATGGAGGGTCCGTCACCTGCTGGTTTCTATGGATACGTCATTGCTCTGTCTGGAATGTTCCACGGTGTGACATTAAACAGCTCCTACTCTAGGTGGTTTTATAGCTCAAAAATCCCTAGAAAAACAGGCATTCTGACTGTGTGTGGGGTCGCCTCTCCACAGATCTGACCTGTAACTTGGTCCAGTTTGGTCTCCATGAGGATAGGAAGGTTTAATGCCGTACTGTGAAACATTCCAGACAAAGCAATGACATCTTTTGAGGGATTCTCCACTAGAAAAGTTACTTCAAATACAATTTTAAGTGAAATGAAGTTTGAAATTGATGAAAAAAGTGGGAAAATGTGATAATTTTTACTAATCACTTCATCACAATGATCCTGATTAATCACTGCAGCTCAAGTCACCATGAGGATGTATTTGATGTCAGTAAGAAAAGCTCTTTAACTATTTTATGATCTATGTTGTGGTGTTAATTGTACGGGAAGTAATGAATTCATAAATAATCTATTAATAAATGCAATAATTCATTTATAATTTAAATAATTTTAGTTCATAATTCAGCTCTACAGCTCAAATCTGATCTTATATTGCAAAAGAAAACATAAAAAAAAAAAAAAATCCCATTAGAGCAAAGAAAATATTTAGTGCCAAAAATGATTGTTCCTTCATCCAGAGTGTTTATTGTGACAGGCCTCGTACAGGAGTCCGGGGACTGTCCTCGTTCTCAAACATTCTCTTTTCCACTCTCTTCCTCCAGCTTTATCCAGCTCTTTCTTGCCCTCCTCTCTCCTCCTCTCCTCTCTCTCCCCCTCTTGTGTCAATGACCTCTCTCCTCCACCCTGTTGAACCGCTCATCTCCTCATCTTTCCCTCTCCCAACTCTCTCTCTCCCTCTTTCTCTCCCTCCACCCTCTCTCCCGCTTTATCTCTCTCCCCTTTCCCTCTCTCTCCTCTCGCCCCCTCTCTCCTCTGCCCCATTGAACCTCTCAGCTCCCTCTCTCTCCTCCTCCCTCTCTCTTCTCTGCCCTGTTGAACCGCTCATCTCCTGATCTGTTCCTCCCCCTCCCCTTTCTCTCTTTTCCCTCTCCTCCCCCTCTCTCCCCCTTTCTCTCTCCCCTTTCTCTCTCTCTTCCCTCTCTCCCCTTTCTCTCTCTAACTTTTCCCTCTCTCCCCCTCTCTCTATCTCTTCCTTCTCTCTCTCTTCCCACTCTCCCCTTTCTCTCTCTCTCCCTCTTTCTCTCTCTCGTCCCTCTCTTTACCCCTCTCTGTCCCCTTTCTCTCTCTCTCTCTTCCCTCTCTCCCCTTTCTCTCTCTCTCTTCCCTCTCTCCCCTTTCTCTCTCTCCCTTTTCCCTCTCTCCCCCTCTCTCTATCTCTTCCTTCTCTCTCTCTCTTCCCTCTCTCCCCTTACTCTCTCTCTCCCTCTTTCTCTCTCTCGTCCCTCTCTTTACCCCTCTCTGTCCCCTTTCTCTCTCTCTCTCTTCCCTCTCTCCCCTTTCTCTCTCTCTTCCCTCTCATTCCCCTGTCTCCCTCTTTTCCCTCTCTCCCCTTTCTGTCTCTCTTCCCTCTCATTCCTCTCTCCCCTTTACCCTGTTGAACTGCTCATCTCCTGATCTCTCCCCTTCCCTCTATCACCTCTCTCTTTCTCTCCCCCTCTCTCCGAATCACACATCCCCCTCTCCCCCTCTCCCCGGTGAATCTCTCATCTCTCTGATCTGTCGCTGTCCCGCTCTGGCTCTAATCCGCCGGTGCTGAGAAGATGGATTTGCAGTGCCCCCGGTGGTGATCTCTGCACCAGTCATTTTGATAATTAAGTTCCTATTCTTGCTTTGTCCCACGGCGAAGGCGGAGACGGCGCAGCGATCTGCTCCGCTGTTGTCACGACGCCTAATCAATTACACAGTCGTCATGGCCCATCATTTCAATTGAATAATGTGACGTGCAGACAGAGGTTCATTCACACGTTTAACGCTCAAACCCTCCAAAAGGAACAGAGCGTTTGGAGCTTTGGAGGAGGAGAGAGATTAAAAAGAAAGAGTCACTCAAACATGTGGGAATGAAACAAAACACAACTCCAGGTCTGATTTTGAAGAGGCGACAACATTATAACATTTAAATCTTAAATCTCACAAGAGTAAATTTCGTTTAACTATTTATTTCAGTGTAAAAGTGCAAATCTGCAGCCAGAAAAAATAAATAAATAAAAATAATTGGTTCAAAAGTCTCTAACTTTCTGGAGGTGGCATGTCACTGCATTATTCCATGTGTAAGAGTCAGGTTTGTGGAGATGCGAGCCTGCTCAGAGTCAGGACATTTCGGATTTCAGTGACATAAACAAACAAAATTGGAAAAAAAGAACGGATGCTTTTAGTCTATTTTTGGACTAAAAGTTTACATGCTTTGGCTTCAATAAAATGTGTTGAAACTATGATCAATATTGTGATCTACTGACACAGAGACACCACGCTGGGGGTGTTCTACATGTATGTGCATGATGGAATGTTTCCATGGTGACACAGTGCACACAGGAGGCAACAAAAACGTTTTAAGATCATCTGAAAACTCAAGAATAAAACAAAATGGATTCAAACTGCACATTTTCAGGAGCCTGTGATCAATGCGAACATTCAAGGTCCTGTTTAGGTGTTCAGGAGTTTGATTTTCAACAAAAAGGTGAGATTGACTCACTGAAAAACTGTCCTTTAATCTTATCGAAGTCAATTCTTTCCGGTCAGATTGTGTTAACCCATTTACCCCTAAAACGCCTATAAAAACCTCTGCTATTCTCGGGTAAATGTCCTTATCTCCTGAGGGTTTTGGAAGAATGTTGATTTAGTTTATGAAAACCTTAATATCTCTTAATACCTCTGAAGCACATAAAAACATGAAATAAATTTAATTTTAAGGGTAAGACTCTCAGTTTTTATTAAACTGCGTCATGAAATTTGATTAAATGAGAAATGAAATAAAGTTTGCGCCACAAAAATGAGGACAAATGAACAGTAATGTTGTTCTACGCAGCAGCCGGCAGGAGAGTCAGTGCTAAAGTCTAACAGACAGACAGAGCAGTGCTTACAGATGGCATCACACCCCCGAGGAATGTTGATGATGTTAGCTGCAAAGTATCAATAAAATGTGTTGCAATAATAATGTGCATTGTGATTGTGATTCAATTTCAGATTTGTGTTTTAAAATCCAGACAGAATTCACTTCAATGCTCATTTTAAACTTGTCCAGAATTATTTGGATTTCAAGGTGCACTGTGTCACTTTTCTGAGGTCCATCAAATACTGGGGTTTCCTGCGACTTATACTCAGGCACGACTTATATATAAAATCTATAATTTCACATGTTGGTTATTTGCGGCACGGTGGCTGAGTGGCAACACACAGCAAGAAGGTTGCGGGTTTGATCCCCCGGTCGCCCGGGCCTTTCTGTGTGAAGTTTGCATGTTCTCCCCGTGTCTGGATGCAGCACCCCTATGAACTAACATCAAGGACCATGACGTCCACCCTCCTGTGGGCTCACCACCTGCAGAGGGGTTCATAGGGGGGGTCAGGTGCTGGGCAGCAGCAAGCTGCCCCCGCGACCCAGCCGGATTAACCTCCTGAGACCCGAGCTTTTGTCTGGTGTCCATTTTTCATTTCTTCTTGCTATTTGGGATAAGTAGGACCTACTAAGTAAGTCTTCTGTATGACACCATTGATTAAAAAATGTAAAAACATTAAAATGTATAAATAAATTACAAAAAAAAAAAACAGCAATTAGCTGTTTATTTCAAGCCCTAAACCTGTCAAATGTGACGTAGGTCGACCGTGAGCGGGTTGGGGTTCAGTGAGTGAGGTTAAAAACACACAAAAGGCCTGAAAATGTGGTCCACAGTTTTAATTTTTTCTGGTTTTCAGTCGTTACAAAAAAAGTAGAGGTGCAAAAAGTGGAGACAGGCAGCAGTTTCCCTATAGCAGCAGAAACGTCCAGCAATTTATACCTGTAAACTCATCTAAATATTCCTTTACCTAACAACATGTACAATCAATAATATAACACAGTCCCAATGTCTTCAGACGAGGACATGACATTTCCTGATGCTCTCGTCTGCTGTGGGCAATAAAATGGGTCAAATTTTAATGCCAAATGAAGATACATTAAGATACATGAAGAGACATTATTGTACATAAATGCATTGGTTTTATTCATACATTTTGCATCTAAACTTTACCAGGCAGTTTTTTTTTACTTTCGGGAGCTGCTGTAGAGGTTTTTAGTTGATTACAGGTGAAAGTTTAAAATAATTGAAAATCATGGTGCTAAGAGGCAAAAATGTAATGTCCTCGTATGAGGCCACAGGGTCTCAGGAGGTTAAGCGGGAGAAGATGGATGGTTATTCTCACACTGACAGCGAAGAAGTGGAAGAAACTCAAACTGAAATGAAGAAAACTAAAAAGCTAATCTTGGGCTAAAAGCTGGATTTAGCTGGAGTTGGTGAAGTTGTTCAGAAGTGACACCGAGGATGAAGAATTCAGTGGATTTTGTGATTTGGAGTGAGATGGAGAGTTTGGTAAACTTGTTCTGTTGTTTCTGCTCTAGTTTTGTGAATAACTGTTCATATGTGACGTGAACACACCAGACACATGTTCAGCCTGTTCTTCTCTGTTCTACTGTTATTACTATAACTTCTATCGAGATGAAATGTCTGTTCCTGGTGTCAGATTTGATCAAATAAATTTCCCCCAAAAATGCTTATCCTTGCACTCCGGAGCGACTTATACTATATATAGGACAATATGGTGAGGGACCCCAACCAAAAAGTTACACAATGCACCTTTAAGCAACTGATAAAATGAACTTCTAATATCAAACAATGACATCAATTTCCAGACAGTCTGTGGAGCTCTTAACTTCAAGGTTAATAAGACTTTTAATAATAATTTGTGTGCAGAAGATAATCCATTACCTAAATACCGTCTTTGTGCTTTGATAATTGCACCAATTCAAAGGACGATTTCAGATTGATTGCGAGATTTTGTTTAGAGCTAATGGGAAATGCTCTTCAGTCTAAAATACATTGTTTTGTCAGTGTAAAATAATGAAAAACAGAAGATATTTTCAGCAGGATTCGTTGTTTTCGTCAATTATATTTTTTTCTTTATTGAATCTTTAGTGTTTTAAAATATGAAACTCTAACTACACCAATGTCCTATTTAGTTTATAGGTTCCTCATCACAAACATAACTGGAGTTTTTGACAACGTTATAACACGACTTAATGCTCAAGAATCCATTTTGTGTAATATAGGGCGTTTAATTCCATTCATTAGTGTTACTTTCTTGTCACGAGCGGATTACTGCAACTATTAAACCGCTAATTATACTTGAATGAGCAATTTTACACCGCAGATACTTCAGAGTAATTAGCACATGTGCTGCTGCTGAATGACGGGTCAGAACAGTCTAATACAGCGTGAGTTTTGAAGCGGACGGACTCTTTAACCGCGTGAGAGGTTTTTGCGTGTGCAGTTACCGTGTTCTTTACGGATGGCGGGTTTTTAGTACTTTGTTTTGCCTCATCAATCACACCGCAACACAACAGTAACTCTGCGGTTTTGTGCTCCGTTTGGTCGAGTCTAGACCTTATGAATGCCTGAAAAGTGAATAATTGTGTGTAGTTCCTGGAGAATTTATAGGAGCACAGCAGACAGGAGTGAGATAATGATAGAATAATAGAACAATAGAGTAATAGAATAGTAGAATAAAAGGGCAGCGTGGCATTTGTTATTCCCACTGTAATATCTCCAGGTGTACTCTACTGTGCAGAGCGTCCTATGTTTCTGCAGTTCGTCTTCAAGCATCAGCGTGGCACCAGTCTGATGTTGGACGCGTCATCTTAAGTGTTCAGGCATCAGAGACGGCGCGGCAACCACTCAGAGACGACTCCGGTAACATAGCGACGTCATTATCCGAAAGAATCCAAACCACTTTATTTCCACAGCACATTTTCCAAACACGACCGTTTCCAAAGTGCTGCACAGACAAATCAACACAGCAAAAGACAGCCAGTGTAGTTAATATGATTAACTTAGGTTCAGGACCACGCCTCAACCACTGTCACCTCCTTTCCAGCGAATCACAGCTCACTTCAACCCCACCTCACTTTCTCAGAAGCCTATTTGTAGCAGCCTATTCCGGCAAACCCAGTTTGTCCCGAATAACTCGACCCCACCCTCCCAACTCCGATCCGTTCACTTCCAGACATAAGACGCCTACGAGGGGGGTCCCGTTCTTGCTGGGCCATGTGAAGATTGAGACTGAACCCCCACCCTGAGTCTCAGCCCAGCCTCGTCTCCATTTAATAAAGTCTTTTTTTTGTGTTGTTGGTGTGGTCCTGGCTACTGAAACCACACATAAAAACAATAAATAAGAAGTGTTCAAATGCATAAGGCTAAACATGATAAAACAATGAGTAAATAAAATAAATTAATATAAAAAATAATACAAATAAATAAAATACACAGAGGACCGCACAACTCATGAAGGAGAAGAAACAGAAAGACCCGGGGGCAAGTGATGAAACTGGCCAAACCCAGACGGCCTCTGAAGTGTGTCATGGACCCAGACACTGCGTCTGCAAACGCTTCTGCTCATGGTTTTGTGTTCAGGTGTCGGAAGCAGCACGGCAACCGCTCAGGGACGACTCTCCAGTGACGTAGTGATGTTATTAGCCGGAAAAATCCATCCATCAATCCATCCATCAATCCACTGTATTTCTATAGCACATTTTCCAAACACGACCGTCTCCAAAGTGCTGCATAGACAAAGCAACAAGCAAACCATACATAAAAACAATAAAGAAAACGTGTCCAAATGCATAAGGCTAAACATGATAAAACAATGAATAAAAAAAGTAAATAAATAAAATAAATTAATAAAATATAAATTAATAAATAAAAAAGGACAGAGGACTACACAGCTCATGAAGGAGAGGAAACAGAAAGACCCGAGAGTCAGTGATGGAACTGGCCAAACTCAGGCCTTGTCCACACGTATCCGGGTATCTGATAAACCGAAGATGTTTTGCTGTGTTTTGACCTGTCATCCACACGAACACGCATCAAAAACGAGTATTCAGGGAAAACTCCGGCCAAAGTGAAGATTTTTGAAAACTCTGTTTATGCCTGTTTGTGTGGACAGAGATAACTGGGGTTTTGTGTTTTAAAACGTCACTGTCTGCGCCAAAAAATATGAATCTGCCCTGACGTCAAACGTGCGACATTTGTTTAGGCGACTGCAAAAGCCAAAGCCAGAGCAGACTATGGATCGGAGTCGTTTCTTGAGAGCTGTGTGTGTTTAGGAGCAATTCTGACTCCGAGTCTGTCCAGACAGAGGAGCTCGGCGCCATGTTTTCTGTTGTTTAAGTTTAGGCAGAAGTGACGGTTAAGTGATGGAAATAACGCCATCTACAGGTTTGGAATGTGTATGAATGTGGTTGAAAACGCAGATGTTCGGTTATGTGTGGAAGGTATTTTTTTCGAAGACGAGGTGGTGTGGATAAAACTATTTTTATAAACGGAGGGGGGGAAATGTTCGGTTTTAAAAATACCCGGCTACGTGTGTACATGACCTCAGACTGTCTCTGAATTATGTCATGGACCCAGACACTGGGTCTGCAAACTCTTCCGCTCATGGTTTTTTGGAATAAATGCCCTAAAGCTTCTGCTCTGCACCGTTCACAAACAGAACAGGAACACGAGGCATTTGCAGAACACAGTGGACGAGGACGTGAAGGCGGCTTCCTCAAATGCAAAGGCGTCACACGAGGCGTCGGGGGCCTGACGCAGCTCAAGACAGTTTAATAGGAAAATCCAGTGGCACTTTTTCTGTTGCATAATTGTATTACAAAACACACATTTGTATTGTCTTGTAGAGGGAAGTATATTTAACATGTAGAGTTTGTACTTTTGTCTTGTTCTTTACAGTTTACTTTAATCCAATAGAGAAATACTCGCTCATCATCAGTGATACTTCACCTACAATAATTAGAAATCAACCAGTCCTGTGACTTCAATATTATGTCACCATCTATTTTTCTTCTTCTCACATGATTAACACATGTATGTAACACATGCATTTAACACATGTTTAGGTACACACACACACACACACACACACACACACACACACACACACATGCATACACACACACACATGCATACACACACACATGCAAACACACACACACATGCAAACACACACAGACATGCATACACACACAGACATGCATACACACACGCACCTGCATACACACACAGACACATGCATACACACACACATGCACATGCAAACACACACAGACATGCATACACACACAGACACATGCATACACACACACATGCATACACACACACGCACCTGCATACACACACAGACACATGCATACACACACATGCATACACACACACGCACCTGCATACACACAGACACATGCATACACACACACACATGCATACACACACACGCACCTGCATACACACACACACACACACATGCAAACACACACACACATGCATACACACAGACATGCAAACACACACGCACCTGCATACACACACAGACATGCATACACACACAGACATGCATACACACACAGACATGCATACACACACAGCCATGCATACACACACAGCCATGCAAACACACATGTACACACATGCAGACACACACCTATGCACACACACGTACAAACACAGACACATGTACAAACACATACACACAAACACATGCATACATAAAGAGACACAGACACACACGCAAACACACATGCACACACTTACACGTACATACACACACACAGACACACACAGAGACACAGACACAAACACACACAGAGAGACAGACATACAGACGCACAGACATACAGAGACAGCATTTCCACCTTGTCACATCGTGTGGTCATACAGGACGTGCTCCACTATGTTTTTAAAGTCTGCACACCTTCACTTGAATCATTAGGAGTTTGGAACTCCATGTGTGCTTTTGCTGAGGAAACATCATAACAGAAAACAGACAATAGCATTATGTTGTTTCCTCTCCTCTTTCAACAAATAAAATAATACAAATGTGACTTCTAACTTCTGAAAATCCCTCAACTATAATGTTTACAGTTTGTTGGTATATGCAAACTTCAAATTTGATTCAGACTTTGTACCGTTTCTCTGCATTGTCCCCACTTGGTCATTGCGTTGTGCTTTGGGGGGACATTTTTGGACAGATTCTGACTTCTCTTTCTTTTACATCAGCCCGAAAACTGTCTGAAACCCCGTGTGTCCGCTCAGGGCTCCAGTAAACAGTGGCTCGGAGACGCTTGCATCACGGTACATGTGAAAGTGCCAACGGGCCTCACATCCGAGCAGGAGAGTTTGACTTATTAATGTTCTGCTAAAAGAATAGTGCTGATGGGGCTGAACGGAAGTACTGTCACTGGGAATAGAGTCTGCAATATGTCTTAATCTGTTAAAAAAAAATCTCCTCTATGTTTTGGGTGTTATTTAAAGGCACACTTTGTAGGAGAGTTACAGAGCTATTGCTTTGCCTGGAATTGTCCACAGTATGGCGTTAAACTGACCTGTATTGCATTGATTCATGGCAGCTGCTTCCATAGACTGTTTATAGAAATGCACATAGCTAACCCGCTAACCGCCGCATTACAAACAGGAAGTGAACATGAGGGCGTGTCCGGCTCCATCGGTTCTGGATCCAGTGAACTAAGAACGCACCGATACCGATACGTCCATAATATACTCGTACTTGTACTCACTAAACATTTGCCGATACCACCGCACCGATACCACTATTACATGACACATTCCGCAGTATTCCGGTTTCAGTATCCTGAATAATCCAGTGTCCCGGTGATGAGAAACCAGAGCAACATAAATAGAGTGACTGTAGCGACATCAGTGAAAGAGCTGCTGCACTCGTACGATCTCTGAAAAGTTTAACATGAACCATCTCCAACACAATATACACAGAGAACAGACTCACCATCAGCAGAACATCCCTCTAGCACAGAGAGAACACTCATATTCCACTGAGTCGTGTCCTTTAGTCCCACAAAAGCTGAAGCATCAGTGCACAAGCTGTTTTTTTCAGTGCTTATACTGTATGCAAATGCGGTTTTAAGTTTTGTTTCCGTAAAATGTAAACAAATGTGCGTAAAGCTGCATTAAGCACAAGATTCAAAAAGTTTATTGTCAAATTTTTATATTCACAATATGAAAAAATGAAATCATGTTTCTCACTCTCAATCAAAGCTAAATTAAATAATAAAATGAAAGTTCAGAGTTCTTCTTAGGGAGACAGCCTGGTGTGTAGAGGGAATATCATGGGTGTTTGTATTTTTTCCCGGGTTTATTAAATATATATATTTTTTGTGCTTGCACATTTGTAAGATTGGTAAAGTATCAGTATCAGTACTTGGTATTGGCAAGTACAGAAATGATTGTATTGGTTTTCAAAAAAGTAGTATGGGTGCATCTCTACAGTTGACTTTACATTACTGCTGTTATGTTACAGAGGTGTAACTGCTGCTGTGAGCATCATCATTTTGGTCTTAAAATGTTCATATTAACCTGCTGTCCTGGGTTTTTATTTTGTTCTTTTGTACATAAATAAAGTATTTAATGTTATTTAACTAATATAGAACTCATTTGACTGAAGCTGAATGTTATGGGTAACATGGCTCTACCTTAGTTCACTTCTTTATACAGTTTGGCTGCTTCACATGCTTGAGTTTACTCGCCTCTCCATAGATCTAAAACCTTAAGTTCCTGCTGGCTGCTCAGTGTCATTTTTTCTCCATTTTATGACAGAATGAGCAAATGTGACTCAGGTGTGACGCATGTTTTGCATGCTCTGCCTGAATGTTCCACAATATGACATTACATTTAGTAACTGGATACATCAGTCGTACATGAAATGTGATGACCTTCCACTTATCCTCGGCTTTATCTGCCTCTAGGAGATAAGTTCAAAGCCGTACTGTGGAGCATTCCAAGCAAAACAATAAGAGAGTTTGTTGTACTATTAAACAATGGATAAAACAGTGCATTTTTAATTAAGAATTCCAAATAATTCTTTAAACTCTTACATAACAGAAGTGCATGACGCTGGTGTTAAAGTGAAACTGAACGACAAGGCAAGTTTATCTGTATAGCACAATGCGTACACAAAGTAATTCAAAGTGCTTTACAAAATAATAAATACATTAAAACCACAATACAAACAATTCAAAACATAAATAATCATCATAACATTTTAAAATAGAGATGAGACATTAAATTAGAGAGAATTAGAGAGAAGAGTAGAGTGCGGAATGGAAAATGAAAACCTTTCAGTCATATGCAGCTAAACAGAACTGTTTTTAGCCTGGATTTAAACAGAGTCAGAGTAGAGTCTGTCTCACATGTTCAGACTGTTCCAGGTTTTAGCTGCATGTGTCTGAAATGCTGACTCCCCGAGTTTAGTCCTGACTCTGGGCACCAGCAGGAGGCCGGTCCCTGAGGTCCTCAGGGTGCAGATGGTTCATATGGCACTAACATGTCACAGATGTATTTTGGTGCTAGGCCATGGAGAGACTTGTGCACAAGCAGAGCTGCTTTAAAGTCTATTCTCTGAGCCACAGGAGCCAGTGCAGAGACCTGAGCACAGGACTTATGTGCTCGTACTTCCTGGTTCGAGTCAGGACCCGAGCTACAGTTTCTGGATGTTCTGTAGCTGTTTTACAGCTCGTTTGGAGAGGCCAGTGAGAGGCCGTTACAGTAATCTAACCACCTGGAGACAAATGCCTGGATAAGTCTCTCCAAGTGCTTTAGACAGTCGACCTTTGATTTTTGCTATGTTTTTTAGATGGTAGAAGGCTGCAGATGTTATTGATTTGATGTGGCTGTTAAAGTTCAAGTCTGAGTCCATTATTACCCCTAGATTTCTAGCCTGATTTGCAGGTTTTAGAGAGAGAGACTGGAGGTAACTGCTGACACTGTCTCTTTGTTTCTGTGGGCCAAAGACTATGACTTCTGTCTTGTCTGAGTTTAGCTGGAGAAAGTTGTTTTGCATCCACACACTGATCTGTTGGATGCAGTGGCAGAGTGAGTCCACTGGTCCATAGTCTCCTGCTGCCAGTGAGACATAGATCTGAGTATCATCTGCGTAGTTGTGGTAGGACACATTAGTGCTGCGTATTAACTGGCCTAAAGGCAGCATGTAGAGCTGGAACAAAAGGGGGCCCAGGATCGACCCCTGGGGGACCCCACAGGTCAGGGCCATGTGATCTGAGACACAGTTTCCAATTTTAACAAAATACTTCCTGTCTTCTAGATTAGGACTTGAACCAGTTTAGTGCAGTACCAGAGATGCCCACCCAGTCCTCTAGTTTCTGTAAGAGGATCCCATGATCAACAGTGTGAAAAGCAGCACTCAGATCTAACAGGATCAACACTGAGACTTTTCCTGCATCAGTGTTCAGGCGGATGTCGTTTGTCACCTTGATCTGTTGGTAAACAGTTTTTTCAAGGACCTTGCCAAAAAACGGCAGATTTGAGATGGGTCGAAAATTGTTCAGTACTGTGGCATCAGGACTGCTCTTCTTTAGGAGAGGCTTAACGACCGCAGTTTTCAAAGCTCTTGGGAATGTTCCAGATTGAAGTGACATGTTAACTATGTGAGCGAGTGTTGAAAGTAAACTGTGGAGGACAGACTTTAGAAATCTAGTGGGTAACACATGGAGGCAGCATGTGAATGAACTCTAAGACAGGAGCAAAGTGACTCAGCTCCAAGTGCCTCTGTGGCTGCGTGATTGTTATTTGCGTTGTGGAATTGATGGCATTTTAATGCCCTGAACCTTGTTATTAAAGAATACTGCAAACTCATTGCACTCAGTGAAATAGCGCTGTCCTACTGTGAAAGCTCAGTTCATTTAGCTGAGATGGGCCTGAGGCGTGAGTGGGGTCTGTTTTCTGTCTGTGAATCTCACGTCCTTAATGAGACGTTCTTATTGTCATGAAACTGCTGCCATTCACTCCCACACTAAACCTCAGGGTCTGATGGTGAAGGTCTAATGCTGAAGATCTAATGCTGAGGGTCTACTGCTGAGAGTCTAATGTTGAAGATCTAAAGCTGAGGATGTAATGATGAGGATCTAAAGTTGAAGGTCTAATGTTGAGGATCTAAAGTTGAAGATCTAATGCTGAGGATCTAATGTTGAGGATCTAATGTTGAGGATCTAATGAAAAGAATCTAATGATGAGAATCTAATGATGAGGATCTATTGATGAAAATCTAATGTTCAGGATGTAATGTTGAAGGTCTAATGCTGAGGATCCAATGTTGAAGGTCTAATGTTGAGGATCTAATGATGAGGATCTAATGTTGAGGATCTAATGCTGAGGATCCAATGTTGAAGGTCTAATGTTGAAGGTCTAATGTTGAGGATCTAATGATGAGGATCTACTGCCGAAGATCTAATGCTGAAGATCTAATGTTGAGGATCTACTGCTGAGGATTTAATACTGAGAGTCTAATGCTAAGGGTCTAATACTGAGGATCTAATGCAGAAGGTTTAATGTTGAGGATCTAATGTTGAGGATCTAAAGTTGAAGGTCTAATGTTGAGGATCTAAAGTTGAAGGTCTAATGTTGAGGATCTAAAGTTGAAGGTCTAATGTTGAGGATCTAAAGTTGAAGGTCTAATGTTGAGGATCTAATGTTGAAGGTCTAATGCTGAGGATCTAATGTTGAAGGTCTAATGTTGAGGATCTAATGCTGAGGATCTAATGTTGAAGGTCTAATGATGAGGATCTAATGTAGAAAGTCTAATGTTGAGGATCTAAAGTTGAAGGTCTAATGTTGAGGATCTAATGTAGAAAGTCTAATGTTGAGGATCTAATGCTGATGATCTAATGCTGAAGGTCTAATGCTGAGGATCTAAAGTTGAAGGTCTAATGTTGAGGATCTAAAGTTGAAGCTCTAATGATGATGATCTAATGCTGAAGGTCTAATTTTGAGGCTCTACTGCAGAGGATGTAATGCTGAGGATCAGGCCCAGAGAGAGGCTGGTTGCTTTTCATGTCAGTAGGTAGCATATCCTCTTCTCCTCTCCACCTCTCCTTTTCTCTTCTCTTCTGCACCTCTCTTTTTCTCCTCTCTCGACCTCTCCTCATGCTCTCCTCTCTACCTCTTTTCTTCTCTACATCTCCTCTCTTTTTCTTTCCTCCTCATCTCTTCACCTCTCCTTTCCTGTTTTCCTCTCCAAATCTTCACTCCTCCTCTCCTGTTCTTCTCTCCTGTTCTTCTCTCCTCTTCTCTTTGAAATGCTGCATTGCATCTCCCGTATACCAGCTTCTTCGACTTCTGCTTCTCCTCATTCTGCTATCCATCCTCTATGACTCTATTCTCACTGCTGCCAGCCATCTGACAGAGAGTGCTTTTTCTTGTGTGTTTTGATTTTTGTTTTCCTCCCTGATCTCAGCTGGGCTCCTCTGGTATCAGGTCCCAGTCGAGGCCGAGGTAAAAATAAGCAGGAAGCCTAAGCGCCAGGCTCACAGATCTGTTTCCCGCGATCAATACTTCACAAAGGCACCGAAGATGAGTCATTTCCCCAGAATCGGCCTGTCCAATCTTATATAAAAACCTGCGGCGTTTTTACACATCTATCGTCAATTTAACGTAGAATAGACGGACTTTTGGGTAACGCTTTATAATATTTACACGTATTAATGCGTTAATAAATCAGGAACAAAGACTAACGACTAAATCAAATTACGCTATTTTCTGATGTTCTCATATCATTTCCTCATCATAAACAGAACATTTTAACGTACAAATCCTGCACATTTAGGCGGAGTTCTTTTCTCAAATGAATAACTGTTCCATCTTGTGATGTCAAATTATCTCCATGGAAACAAGCTTGTGGCAGACCCCCTAACAAAAAAAGTTACACAGTGCACCTTTAAACTACAAATATGTAAGATGATTCTAGATTTCGAGTCAGAGTTTTGGTCAGGAGAACCAGATAATACTCCCTACAACTGTATAACAACTTAACCTTATGTAACAGATAATACTCCCTACAACTGTACAACAACTTAACCTTATGTAACAGATAATACTCCCTACAACTGTACAACAACTCACCCTTATGGAACAGATAATACTCCCTACAACTCTAGAACAACTCACCCTTATGTAACAGATAATACTCCCTACAACTGTATAGCAACTTAACCTTATGTAACAGATAATACTCCCTACAACTGTATAACAACTTAACCTTATGTAACAGATAATACTCCCTACAACTGTACAACAACTCACCCTTATGTAACAGATAATACTCCCTACAACATCATTTTTTTCTGATCTGGCCAAGATTTTAAAACTTATATCAGATTCTTCATCTTGTTTTCAGATTTATTATCTACTTACTAGTTCTAACACCGATTAATTCTAGTCTAAAGGTAGTTTATTTTAAGAGAACCTGTCAAGTAAAATGATCTGACGATGCAACAAGACAATTTCACTACTTTTAAGTCATTTTCTGGTTAATTGTTATCTTAAATTTTGACCAAGGTTTTTTTTTGTGTGGATAATTTCAACTCTGGAATTGCCAATCTGTATTGAACCAAAAGTAAAAGGCAGCTGATATCTTGAAAACCACCACCACATGACATCACAAGGTGGAACAGAGCATTTTGAGCTTTGGACATGTAGACAGATTAATAAAGAATTGCTCAAACATGTGAATGAAACTAAAACCCCCGGTGTGTTTTTGAGGAGGTAACAGAATTGTAACATGACTTAAAGCTCAGAATCCATTTTGTGCAATAAAGGACTTTTAACAAAGACATATTGACGTATGACACCCGAGGATCGTTATCACAGTCACGAGATTCATCTAAAACTGCTTCATAAAAGAAACACGTTCACCGACTAACTTCCCTGTTAGAAATCGGTGACGCCCAATGGGAGCAGATGTCACCGTGAAATGTCATCATAAGAAAGATGAAACAGTGATTGACATGACATAAGGGTGAGTAGTTCTACAGTTGTAGGGAGTATTATCTGTTACATAAGGGTGAGTAGTTCTACAGTTGTAGGGAGTATTATCTGTTACATAAGGGTGACTTGTTGTACAGTTGTAGGGAGTATTATATGTTACATAAGGGTGAGTAGTTCTACAGTTGTAGGGAGTATTATCTGTTACATAAGGGTGAGTAGTTCTACAGTTGTAGGGAGTATTATATGTTACATAAGGGTGAGTAGTTCTACAGTTGTAGGGAGTATTATCTGTTACATAAGGGTGAGTAGTTCTACAGTTGTAGGGAGTATTATCTGTTACATAAGGGTGAGTAGTTCTACAGTTGTAGGGAGTATTATCTGTTACATAAGGGTGAGTAGTTCTACAGTTGTAGGGAGTATTATCTGTTACATAAGGATGACTTGTACAATTGTGGGGAGTATTATCTGGTTCTCCTGACCAAAACCCCGGCTCAAGATCTAGAAACATCTTATAAATTTGTAGTTTAAAGGTGCACTGCGTAACTTTTCTGCTACACGCTTGTTTCCATAGAGATATTATTGCTTTGTCTGAAAGGTTTCACCATATGGCGCCTTTATTGCATTTCTTCAGTTACATGTGTTTTACAGCTCAAAATCACTACAAAAACAGGTCTTCTTATTGTGAGTGAATGAACCTATCCACAGATCTGACCTGTAAGTTGACCCGGAGGCATTGCGGTCTTGTCTCCATGGAAATCGCTAGGTTTAATGCCATACTGTGGGACATTCCGGACAAAGCAAGAACATTTCCGTGAAGAAAGCCCTCAGTGCAGTTAAGGTTGTGTGTACACTTGTTCCTGTTTGGGTCCTGGTTTGGTCACAGTTTAGTCCTGGTCCAGACCTGGTTCTAGTCCTGGTTTAGTCCTGGTGGAGTCCAGGTTTATTTCAGGTTTTGTACCATTTTACTTTAGCTGCGAGACTGTTCCAAAAATAAAGATCCCAATTATTTTTATCATCACTGAAATCATGATTAGAGGATGTATCTGGCTCAAAATAGCAATTATAACTGTTCTATACAAGTGAAAAACTCCAACTTTTTCCCCCATAGAAGTATTATGCGTTCTCAGAAAGTACTGCAATGTTACTGTGAATAATGCTTTAATCTGGTTTATGTAGTTTTTGTAATCATTGTTTTAAGGATTTCATAATTTCATTCCATTGCACAGACAGACACTTTAGACCCAGGTTCATTGTGTGTGTGTTCAGGTTTCATTTATTTCACTTCCTCTTGGAGAAATTTGGCTCGGAGCAGCAGCATGAACCTAAAATACAGGTATGGCATTAAAATAAAAAAAAAATGAAGAAATACATGTACAACTGGGCAACATATAATCGTTCAGGCTTTACATCTCCACATTCAGTCCATGTTCTTAAAGCTGCACTGCGCAACTTTTGAGGTTGGGGGTCCGCTACCATGGAGATGCTAATGCTAAGTCCCATGATAAAATATTGTCACGGTACTATATTTATTGCAATATCATGTGAAAGCTCACGATATGTTGGGAGGCTCACGATATTACGATATTCTACAGAATAGCAAGACTGACTCTAAAATGCTTTGACCAGTCATTTGTACAACATTTATTGTCATTAGGGATGGAATGATATTCAAATCTCTCTGGACCAGATTTTCACGATAAACCTCTCACTGTACCAGATTTATTCCAATATTTAGTGGAAGCTCACAACTTTTTTCCTCTAAAAATGCTTCACAAGACTTAATCCAAAGAATGAAGATCTAAAAGTGCTTAGAACAGTTATTTCTTCATGTCGTCTGCACTGAAATGGAGCAAAGGATCATGGTCTATGTAGTTCCCTCTGTTTTTTTAGCTATTTCTGCATCAGAACTATTCATTTAAGCAAAGAGACTTGGGATTCGATATATTGTGATGCTCCACAATATTATTGTGAGACCTTTGATGATCCGATATCACCGTATTTTGGTTATTGCTACACCCCCAGTAAACTTAAACTTAAATAAGATGCATTTTCTCAGTCATGGCTGTTTTTAATGCTCAAAAATACCTTTAAAACAGGCATTCTTATTGTAAATGGGATTGCGTCTTTGCAGATCTTACCTGTAAATTGCCATAGTGGCGTCTCTTGCTTGTTTCTATGGACACTAAAAGGTTTCATTTCGGAGCTAAAGCAATAATATCTCCATAGAGACGAGTAACTGGTGAGAAAAATTACATAGTGCATAGTTAATACATTTTATAGACTGGGTTACAAATGTTAGAAAAGTTTTTATACGTGTTATTTTTGCATAAAGGAACTTTATACCTGTGTGTGTGTGTGTGTGTGTGTGTGCAAATTGTGTATGCACCGGGACCCAGACTATAACTACTTTGCGACTCCTTTGCCTTGGCCCCGTCTCTTCCTCGTTATGAAATATGCACCTATAACCGCACTATCATTCAAATAGAAAGTTCAATTCCATTTTTACACAGAAAATTGTCCATATTTCTGGCACTCCAAAAATAGAGGTCGTCTTCATCGAGTCCGTGCACGGTTGGGTCGGGGAGGAGGATTTCTCAGGCTAAAGAGCGCGCTGGTGTAGCCGGGGGTTATTCCTGTACCAACCGTCTGTGCCATTATTTAAATATGAGCTGCGATGGCCCTGTTGTCCTGGACGAGCTGTCAGCGCATCTATATAAGTGTAGGGCTCACGTGCACGCTCACATGCACGCTCCTCAGCTGTTAACGAACCCAGAATACTGTTTTCTGATCTGTGTTATAATGTTCCCTCATTACACACACACCTGGACTTGTGTTTTGTTTCATACACGCAAATAGTCGCCGGGGCGTTTATTTATTTCAATCACTTAACAGACCAGGCTTCAATTTGGGGCAGGAGATTCATTCCTTCTTCACAAAAATCTTGCTAAACAAAACTGGGAAAATATGGAACTCTGGAATTATTTTAACCAGTTTGACTATAATTTAGGCGACTTTCTATACAGACGTAGTTGAGTTCATTTGAAATGTTACAACAAAATATCTACGGGTTGGAGAGTTTCCCACATTTGAAAGCGACTCCTGAATCACAGAAAGTCGTTCAAACCCTCCACAACATGCAGACATTACTTTAGCAAAACCAATGACAGATGCAGCGAGTGTGGAGCCGCAGAGCGAGAACGTTCATCCACCGCATCAGGGCACAAGGAGAGAGCTGTTTTTTTTTCAGCGCTTATAGTTTATGCAAATGAGCCATGTGGTTTTAAATTTGGTTCGTGTAGAGACGACGCGAGCATCAGTCCTGCTCCTGTTGTTGCAGCTCGACTTCTGTCTTCAGCACCAACAGTAGACTCACCGTTTATTTGGAACCGACGCTTATTTAGCAAAATATAGACCCTTTTAGTGTCAGTAAACAGCGGTGACGTCAGCTCGGTTGCGTGTTTTGGCAACAGAAGTACGGCCGAACTCAGCAGCTTGTCGAGCTCTGCGAAAGAATTATCTCAAAAGATCACGAATGGTGTCAGAACAGAATGGTGGAAAACGGTGTCCAACTGCCAGATCCTTGTGCGATCAGTGAGTGAAGCTTTAAAACTTTAGTCCGCTGGTAGAATATGGATTCTGACAACCACACACAGAACAACCAGACATTCTGGTGCTGAAAGTGTTTTTATCTCCATCTTCTTCTGTCCGTGTTCAGTCTGAATGAATCAGAATGAATGGGGAGCAATGACACTTCTGATGCCAAAACGCACAAGCAGAGTCTATACACCTGCACCCGATGTTTAAAGGGGACCCAGCTACTATTTGGCATTTTACTGTATTCAGGCTGAGTTTTTTCTCTAAAATGGAAAATAATCTGTTCAGAAAGTTGTGTTTTTGTGTCTCTGTTGTGTTTTTTAAACTCCACACACCTTCACTAGAAACATTTGGATCATTTCAGCTCTGGAATGTCCCATCTCCACTGAACTAGAGGTAAAAGTAGTTGAACACTACTTAGCTAACTTGAAAACTACCACTTCATGACATCATAAGGTAGAACAGAACACTTTGGAGATGTAGACAGACTAATAATAGAGAATTACTTAAACATGTGACTCCAGGTCTGTTTTTGAGGATGAAACATTATAACATGACTTAAAGCTCAGATTAATCAATTTTGTGTAATATTGGACCTTTAAAAGCACATTATGTAACTTTCCTGATGGAGGGACCGTCACCATGGAGATGTCGTTCCTTTGCTTGGAATTTTTCACAGTACACTATTAAACTAATCTATTTCCATGGAGGCAAGCGCCAAACCAATGTGGAGAGGTCAAGGTATAAAAATACACCTGTAATTAAATCCTAAAAAAGTTTAAAGTCATACTGTGGTGCATTCCGGCGACACTCATCTCCATGGACACAGGCAGGTGCTGAACTCTTATCGGAAAAGTTACATAGTGCACTTTTAAGCTTTAGCCTAACACCTTTTTAGTCTTTCTGCATGTGGAATATTACTGTTTCTGGAATCATTTCAAAAATTATACCAGTGACTGAAATAAGCTAATCACTTTCTCTCATGCACGCTCACATGCACGCTCACATGCACGCTCACATGCACGCTCACATGCACGCTCACATGCACGCTCACATGCACGCTCACATGCACGCTCACATGCACGCTCACATGCACGCTCACATGCACGCTCACACGCACGCTCACATGCACGCTCACATGCACGCTCACATGCACGCTCACATGCCGGTGGTTCTCCCCGTGGGCCTCTCGGTTACACTTGTGTCTTGTCGTGCTAAAGTTGCAGTGTGTTCATTTGAGCTGAGTGAAAAGCCGATCATTAGAGCCGGAGGTGAGAGAAGCACTGTCCAAAATCAATGCCAGCGCCAGTCTGTGTTCACTGGACAATACGTTAAAGCCACAGTGAGGAACTTTTAGCCAACAAAACTTACTAAGCTTGATATTGATTTTAAAGTTTGCACCGTTTATTGTTTATAAGGAAACTGCTGCACTTTTTATCTGTAAATGTTTTATTTGTATTTGTGAAAAAATCAAATCTAAAAAGATAAATAATCATATAAACATATTTTTAGCCACCATTTTATTTTACAAAATAGTAATGTAATAGTATACCTCAATCATTTCAATCATTTTAATTGATTATTGTATTTATTTATTTTATTTTATGTTTTAATTCCTCTGCTCTTTTGTAATGTCTGTGTATGTTTGTGATTCTGAAAAGGAAATCAAACTTTTCAACAGTGCACTTCTGCTGCACAAACAAACATATTATAATTACACATCAAATATTAATAAATGTGAATGTTAGTTTTAAATGCTCCCGTGGCTTTTTTCTAATTGCTCTAATGAATAATAAAGAGCTCCACTGCACATTACCAGTGATGACGACGGTACGAACTTGTGTTGAGATGTGAACTTAATGCTTTTCTTGATACATTTTCGAACACACACTTCTAAAGTAAATACCTCAGTGTGTAAGAGTCTGAGTAAAACTTATCTCCATCAAGAATGCACGTTTTTCCTGCTATTTTTGTGTGTAATAAATAAGTGTAATTCATAAACTGCTATAGATACTTTATGGTTAAGAGGAATATTCCAAGCATAAGCAATAACATCTCCATGGAGACATGACAGATCAGTGTAACACTGCATTTGTTTATCCGTCCGTCTCCCACTCGGATCCTGGATCTGATGTTACGTCCGAGCTTCAAGCGTTTTATTATGTTTCCTGTACACAACCTCAGGGAAGAATTCAGTGTAAATAGTATAATTCAGTGTATTAGTGAAGTGAAAGTGTTGGTGTTGCGTGATAGTCGATCACTTTGGCAGGTGAGCAAGCAGGAAATGGGCGAAAAACACGGGCAACACGACCACCAAACCCACACGACCACCAAACCCACACGACCACCAAACCCACACGACCACCAAACCCACAGGCAGTGATACAGACGCAGTAAATAGAACAGAACATCTTTATTTGTCATTGTAACAAATACAACGAAATTCAAGTGCAATACTACCATACCCATATACAGTGACACGGATGCAGTAAAGTACTGCAGTAATACTACCATACCCATATACAGTGATACGGATGCAGTAAAGTACTGCAGTAATACTACCATACCCATATACAGTGATACGGATGCAGTAAAGTACTGCAGTAATACTACCATACCCATATACAGTGATACGGATGCAGTAAAGTACTGCAGTAATACTACCATACCCATATACAGTGATACGGATGCAGTAAAGTACTGCAGTAATACTACCATACCCATATACAGTGATACGGATGCAGTAAAGTACTGCAGTAATACTACCATACCCATATACAGTGATACGGATGCAGTAAAGTACTGCAGTAATACTACCATACCCATATGCAGTGATACGGATGCAGTAAAGTACTGCAGTAATACTACCATACCCATATACAGTGATACGGATGCAGTAAAGTACTGCAGTAATAATACCATACCCATATGCAGTGATACGGATGCAGTAAAGTACTGCAGTAATACTACCATACCCATATGCAGTGATACGGATGCAGTAAAGTACTGCAGTAATACTACCATACCCATATGCAGTGATACGGATGCAGTAAAGTACTGCAGTAATACTACCATACCCATATGCAGTGATACGGATGCAGTAAAAGTACTGCAGTAATACTACCATACCCATATACAGTGATACGGATGTAGTAAAGTACTGCAGTAATACTACCAGACCCATATACAGTGATACGGATGCAGTAAAGTATTGCAGTAATACTACCATACCCATATACAGTGATACGGATGCAGTAAAGTACTGCAGTAATACTACCATACCCATATGCAGTGATACGGATGCAGTAAAGTACTGCAGTAATACTACCATACCCATATACAGTGATACGGATGCAGTAAAGTACTGCAGTAATACTACCATACCCACAGGCAGTGATATGGACGCAGTAAAGTATTGCAGTAATACTACCATACCCATACGCAGTGATATGGACGCAGTAAAGTATTGCAGTAATACTACCATACCCATACGCAGTGATATGGACGCAGTAAAGTATTGCAGTAATACTACCATACCCATACGCAGTGATATGGACGCAGTAAAGTATTGCAGTAATACCATACCCATATACAGTGATACGGATGTAGTAAAGTACTGCAGTAATACTACCATACCCATGTACAGTGATACGGATGCAGTAAAGTACTGCAGTAATACTACCATACCCATGTACAGTGATACGGATGCAGTAAAGTATTGCAGTAATACTACCATACCCATATACAGTGATACGGATGCAGTAAAGTACTGCAGTAATACTACCATACCCATATACAGTGATACGGATGCAGTAAAGTACTGCAGTAATAATACCATACCCATATACAGTGATACGGATGCAGTAAAGTACTGCAGTAATACTACCATACCCATATACAGTGATACGGATGCAGTAAAGTACTGCAGTAATAATACCATACCCATATACAGTGATACGGATGCAGTAAAGTACTGCAGTAATACTACCATACCCATATACAGTGATACGGATGCAGTAAAGTACTGCAGTAATACTACCATACCCATATACAGTGATACGGATGCAGTAAAGTACTGCAGTAATACTACCATACCCATATACAGTGATACGGATGCAGTAAAGTACTGCAGTAATACTACCATACCCATATACAGTGATACGGATGCAGTAAAGTACTGCAGTAATACTACCATACCCATTTACAGTGATACGGATGCAGTAAAGTATTGCAGTAATACTACCATACCCATATACAGTGATACGGATGCAGTAAAGTACTGCAGTAATACTACCATACCCATATACAGTGATACGGATGTAGTAAAGTACTGCAGTAATACTACCATACCCATGTACAGTGATACGGATGCAGTAAAGTACTGCAGTAATACTACCATACCCATGTACAGTGATACGGATGCAGTAAAGTAGTGCAGTAATACTACCATACCCATATACAGTGATACGGATGCAGTAAAGTAATGCAGTAATACTACCATACCCATGTACAGTGATATGGATGCAGTAAAGTACTGCAGTAATACTACCATACCCATATACAGTGATACGGATGCAGTAAAGTACTGCAGTAATACTACCATACCCATACGCAGTGATACAGATGCAGTAAAGTATGGCAGTAATACTACCATACCCATACGCAGTGATATGGACGCAGTAAAGTATGGCAGTAATACTACCATACCCATACGCAGTGATATGGACGCAGTAAAGTATTGCAGTAATACTACCATACCCATACGCAGTGATACGGATGTAGTAAAATTACTGCAGTAATACTACCATACCCATATACAGTGATACGGATGCAGTAAAGTATTGCAGTAATACTACCATACCCATATGCAGTGATACGGATGAAGTAAAGTACTGCAGTAATACTACCATACCCATATACAGTGATACGGATGCAGTAAAGTACTGCAGTAATACTACCATACCCATATGCAGTGATACGGATGCAGTAAAGTACTGCAGTAATACTACCATACCCATATGCAGTGATACGGATGCAGTAAAGTACTGCAGTAATACTACCATACCCATATACAGTGATACGGATGTAGTAAAGTACTGCAGTAATACTACCATACCCATGTACAGTGATACGGATGCAGTAAAGTACTGCAGTAATACTACCATACCCATGTACAGTGATACGGATGCAGTAAAGTATTGCAGTAATACTACCATACCCATATACAGTGATACGGATGCAGTAAAGTACTGCAGTAATACTACCATACCCATATACAGTGATACGGATGCAGTAAAGTACTGCAGTAATAATACCATACCCATATACAGTGATACGGATGCAGTAAAGTACTGCAGTAATACTACCATACCCATGTACAGTGATACGGATGCAGTAAAGTACTGCAGTAATACTACCATACCCATATACAGTGATACGGATGCAGTAAAGTACTGCAGTAATACTACCATACCCATATACAGTGATACGGATGCAGTAAAGTACTGCAGTAATACTACCATACCCATATGCAGTGATACGGATGCAGTAAAGTACTGCAGTAATACTACCATACCCATATACAGTGATACGGATGCAGTAAAGTACAGTAATACTACCATACCCATATACAGTGATCGGATGCAGTAAGAAGTACTGCAGTAATTACTACCATACCCATATACAGTGATATGGATGCAGTAAAGTACTGCAGTAATACTACCATACCCATATACAGTGATACGGATGCAGTAAAGTACTGCAGTAATACTACCATACCCATATACAGTGATACGGATGCAGTAAAGTACTGCAGTAATAATACCATACCCATATACAGTGATACGGATGCAGTAAAGTACTGCAGTAATACTACCATACCCATGTACAGTGATACGGATGCAGTAAAGTATTGCAGTAATACTACCATACCCATATACAGTGATACGGATGCAGTAAAGTACTGCAGTAATACTACCATACCCATGTACAGTGATACGGATGCAGTAAAGTATTGCAGTAATACTACCATACCCATATACAGTGATACGGATGCAGTAAAGTACTGCAGTAATACTACCATACCCATATACAGTGATACGGCTGCAGTAAAGTACTGCAGTAATACTTCCACACCCACAGGCAGTGTTACGAATAATCAAACGCACCATAAATTATGATTTCAGTGAATAAATTGTAATAGTTTATCCTTTTAGATTATTCATATGTTATTCTCTACAACAGTCCACACATTATTTTGATGTACTGGCGTCAGTGGAGTGTCTGTGTACTTTACAGTGCAGTAAAAGTACACCCCTCTTTCAGGGAGTATCTGGTGCAGTAACGCTCCGGCCTCTTGTTTAAGACACCGGGCCAAATGTCCCAACTAAGCAAACGTGGCACCCAAGAGCAAGAAACTACTGCCCCCCTGATCCCCCGTGAGCCCCGGCTTTACACGCTACTACTGTTTCAATCCCCCTGCCCCCCCGACACACACACAACACACACAAACACACACACACAAGCACACACACTATTCAGAACCTTCCCTAATCTAACCACATACACACTCGTTGCCTTCATGTGCATCGCCGACGCTGTAATTACTATCAGTTCATTCTTCACTTTGTCATATCGTCGTCTCCATGGTAACGCAGTGGTTGGCTGCTCTTGTGGCTTACCTGGCTCACACGCCGCACGGTTTCCAAGCTTTTTGTGTTTTGCTCTGTTTTTAATATCAGATCGTGGGGTTTTAATCAAATAAGAAGTGCAGCATGTGCAGTTCAAAGGACACAAGTAACAGACTCCTGGACTGGGTGAAATGAACAGTTTTTCCTGTGTAAACAGAGTCTGTGCAAGAGTCGGGTGACTAGATTTTCAAAATCAAAACTGGGATGTCCCAGTTTGTGTTGGTTGGTAATAATAAAACTGTGAAACAGATGCGTAATGAAGGAAAATTGTTCTGTATTTGGCACTAATATGAGTCACATTTTCTTTGTGTTTTTGTCATTTTTAGAAAAGCTTTTCTGTATTTACCTAAACAATTGTCAGTGTATGCTTTTCTTTACTGTTGGCAGGGATCAGATTGGTCAAAAATAGGGACATTTCTTGTAAAAAAAAATAAATAAATAACTGGGACAAATCAGTGGTTTTGTATAAATCTGCTGGGACAGGGAACACAGGGCTCAACACTGGGACTGTCCCGGGTAAATCGGGACGTCCGGAGCTAAGACGCTATTTATGGACTTTTAGACGCTGCTCACCCCATATGCAGCAGCAAATGTGGCAGAAAACCTTCCAGAGGAAATACTTTGAGCAAATGAACACAAGGGACTATGGGATTGTGTGACATGATGGTTTGTTTTTCCCACATCCATGCAGGCGGTGCAAGAGTCTCGCTATAAACTTACAACTCAGCTAACCTTAATATATTTGAATCATTTCTGACCTTTAAACCACAGCATTAATAATACAGGACATACATCAGGACTAGATTTGTGTCACCATGAATGGAATAGTGTTTTCTTTCCGTGTACATTTTGCATATTTGTGGTATGTATAGCCAAGGGATGTGCTGTTAAACAAGGACACTAAAAAAGAAAGAATTCTCGGTGATAATGAGCACAATGTTTTCACCCAGAGCCAGAATATTAAAGCAGTCATTTTAGAACACTGGGACATATTAAAGACTGACCCAGAATTGTCCCAAATATTCAAAGATCCACCTCTGTTTACCCCTAAAAGAGGCAGAAACCTGTGAGACGCTTTGGCACATTCAGACTTCTCCCACGAGATGCACCAAACGCACAGACTCTCCTCGCCCCTGTTCCTAATGCCAATTATAGATGCTATAGTCGCCTGCAGTGCCATAACACCACAAAGACGTCTCATTTTTGTCACCCTTCCACCGGAAAAAAAGTTCCCCCTTAGGAGCATCGTGTGGGTCCACTCACATACTTCACCTGCTGCGCTGCCCGTGCGGTCTCACTTATGTTGGAAAGACCGTAGGAAAACTCAAAATCGCGTATGTTTAGCAAAAAAAGCACAATAAGATGCCAAGACCCTGACTCCCCGATCACTGTTCACTTTAACCGACTGAAACACGATACGTCGTCTTTGTGTTTCTGTGGGATGGAGCAGGTGCCGGCCCCACACAGAGGGGAGGGGGGGTGACCATGATCAAGAACTAAAAAGACGTGAAGCCTTTTGGATTTTCACTCGACAAACTCTTGGTCCTAAAGGCTTAAATGATGAATTGTTGTTTAATGTAACGTTAAGATTTTATAAAAGTGTCGTAATGAAGAGCGCATATATACGCCCTCCCTCCGAAGCTGCGTTCTACTGAATGTCGGTTGTCAATCAATCCGAGTCTCCCGACAGCCATAGTAAATGTTTTCCATCGCGACAGTCGGGAAAATATGGATTTTGTTTGCTTATGTAGTTAACGTCAGGTATCGCTAGCTCCTGCTAAACAGTCTGTTAGCTAATGTTAGCTGTTGGCGACTCAACTATGACAGTTTGACTATTACGTGTTCAGACATCTGACTCGGTCTCTGCTCCGAACTCCCCCGAGTTTGTGTTTGGGAACCCTGGTTTGATTCTGCACTTTCTTAACCCTTTAACTGCCTCCTCGACCAAATGGTTCAGCACATTTTGAGTCACTATATTTCAACAAAAGGCTTAATTTAACTCAAACTGATTTAGCCATTTCTACTAATTGGTAGAGGTTTGCAAAGCTAAAGAAATCCACATGAATCCATATGAAATTTTATACGTTATTCATAAAATGATACCTCGACCATTTGGTAGAGGTCAATATTTTTAAAACTAAAAGGTCTGTTGAGAAAAAAAAACAAAAAAAAAAAAACCACAAGATTGTAGTTAAAGCTATAAAAAATGCAAACAAAAACATTTTCTATAGCTTTTTTCTTGGTGGGGTAGTTAAAGGGTTAAGGTGGAGGTTGTTTTTTCCCGACTTCCGAGCACAATAGAATGCAGCATGAGCCATGAGGGAGGTTCATGTTAAACTTTGTCTGTGTAACAAAACGTAATTGTTAACTTTTTAATGTTGATAATTATCTTTATATTTTTCAAATGATTATCCATGTGTTTGAATTCACGATTTGGTGCATAGCTTATTATAATATTGTGTTCTCATACTCTACAAAGGGTCTTTGGGATATGTGTCTGGGAAAAGCGCTATATAAATAAAAGTTACCTTATGTTACCTAATTGTAAAGGTATTATTTTTCACTGCTGTGATTGGGTGATGACTCTTAAGGGGGCAGTCCCTTAACTTCTATAAGTGGAGCTGAAGGGACTGTCCTCTTGCCTGAGGAAGGTCTGAGGGACCAAATGTTGTGTTAATAAAATAAAATAAACAAGAGCTCCTCCAGCGGGGCAAAATACGCCCGTACTTTGAATTATTGTATATAGAATTAAGTTAGAATTTGTCAAACCTAGTTAAAGATGAATTGTTGGTGCAGTTTGGAAGTTTGACATTCCTAGGTGAGACGGTTGTCGAGTTAGAGCGCGGACAAGAAATTGTCCACAGACAGACGGACAGACGGACAGACAGACGGACGGATAATCAATAGGGAAATCTGTCTCTTGCAGTAGGAGTATGAGTATGACATCATCACATTCTAGAATCGGAATTCCACCAATCAGATTGCAGCAACAGAACTTAAAGACACTACAAAGCTTTGAAGTGTCCACAGACGGATAGACGGACGGACAGCGCCATACCATAATACGTCCCGTCTTATTACAACGGGCGTATAAAAATAGAAACAGGAGTGAAACAGTGTGCAGGAGTTTTCTTGAAAAACAGCCAAGTGCCTCTTTTCCAACGCACCTGTCGCCCCATCAGGTGTGCAGAGACCACAGAAACGAGGGCATATTTTTAGTATAAAAGCATATTTCATGGTAGATCTCACCTTTTATTAAAATGCGTTAACAGAATTACAGTTTTTCCTCATAATTTTGCCTACTTTTCCCTGTGTGAACCATTTTGATGAGGCCTCTAATCGCAGGTCCCCACAATCGTGTTCACAGATTCCCCACACTGTAATCACAGCCGTCCGCTAATAGATATTCAGCCCTGCTTTTTATACCTCATTTGTTTGCTCGCTCACACCGACTCTGCGTCGCTAAAACGCTCGGTCCATCTGCTGCGCCGGCTCTGTCTTCGAGCGTATCCCGTGTATTCCCGCGTGGCTTTGTTAGCGTAGCCGCACCTAACGCTGTAGCCGGCGCGTCGGGCAGATGCTCCTCTGCTTTAGCGGGCGCGTGTGTGATGCTCGCTCGCACCTGTCAGAAGACTTTGTGTTTGGCTAATCATTTCTCTGCGCCTCCCGGATCACAGTCGCCCGCTGTGTGAAGCGCACGAGCGAAACATGTGTCTCTGTGGGGGCAGCAGCCGTGGACAGATGCTGTGGGAGCTTTTTGTTTTTGTGTGTTTTAGTGGTGCAAAAACAAGATTCTACATATGTCGGTAAATCCTCTTCCCACTTTATTAAACCGAGTTAAAACAATACGGAAAGTTCAAACTTGATACTAAGGAATAGACTCGATACTCAATACCGATTCTGATGCCACAATGATTTTTTAAAATTAAATTACAAAATAAATTAATAATAATAATACGAATAATAATAATAATACTAATAATACTAATAATAATAAGAATAATAATACCAACTCTTTCTCTAGATCACATGTGTCAAACATGCGGCCCGGGGGCCAGATCCGGCCCTCCAAGACCTTTAATCTGGCCCTCGGCTGATTTTTCTATTAAAATACTTAAAATTTTCAGATTTTTCTGTTAATTTTCTGCACCGTTTAGCATAGCAGCGTCTCCGGCGTTTCTGTACGTTGCGACTCCCACCAGAGCAGCACAAATGAAGACTTTCCTCTTTCCAAACGCTCTTAAAGGACGATCGTTTTGACTGTCGACCGTGACCCTCATCAGCAAAATGTCAAAAAATGAGAAAAGCAGATGCTGAGTTCAGGATTTCCCAAGAAAAATAGTCTAATTCTTATTTGTTGACAGAGGTGAATGGGAAATCTGTGCTCAGTGTGTTTGGAACAAGTGGCGTTGCTCGAGGAATATAATCTTAAACACCACTACGAGACACGGAGAAAAATACAATAACTTGAAGAGAGAACTGAGTTTTCTGATCCGGCCCCTTTGGGATCAAAGTAGGCTGCATACGGCCCCCGGACCAAAATGAGTTTGACACCCCTGGTCTAGATAATAGAATATTTTAAAAATAAATAATAGAATAATTTAGATAATTTTCCACATTAAATCATAGTTAATTCTTTTATATTATATTAGTTTATATCTGTGTAATTCAAGTAGGCTCCATAGTGGTGCAGGTCCATAGGCTTAGACTTTTATTTTAAAAGATAAGACACACTGTGATCTAAGTTTGAAGGTCCCATATTACGCAAAATTGACTTTTGTGAGCTTTTATTATGTTATAATGTTCTTACTTAATCAAAAACAGACCTGGAGTTGTGTTTTGTTTCATTCACACATGTTTGAGTCACACTTTATTATTAGTTTATTAGGTTGTTCACATCTCCAAAGTTTCAAATGCTCTGTTTCACCTGGTGATGTCATGAAATGATAGATTTCAAGTTAACAGCTACGTTTTTAACTTTAGTTCAACAGAGATAGTAAATTCTGGGGCTGAAATCATCCAGTTCATTCAAAGGTGAAGGTGTTTGGAGTGTAAAAACACACTGATTTGAGTAAATTTCACTTAAGTAAAATGATCTGCCAGTGGAACAAGACTTTTTGTACTTAAAATATGAAAATACATCTTGCTACACTTAAAATAAGAAAAAAACAACAACTTTTTGCACTTAAAATAAGAAACAAAATCAAATGTTGCTTGAATTAAGAAAAACACACTTATTCAAGTCAAGTCAAATTGAACTGAATCAAATAAAGTGAAATATTCTTAATTTAAGCCATTTTAACTTACCTAGGTAGTGTTTTTTTTCCATTGCACACACCTTTCACTGGATTTTATGTGTTTTTTAAAATACCGTTATTGTACTTAATCCTTTGATTTCTTTGTCGAGACTAGTCCATAAATGAACTCTTTTCACAGCCACATTTCGCTTCATCACCTTGGTTTTGAATCTGGGTTTTTTAAGCATGTCGGTTCCTTTGAGACGAGAATGAGCCACTGCAATTTCAGTCTTAGAATATTTACAGGTAACACTGCGCTTCACTTTCAACATGACTTTAAGGATTATCCTTAAGTCAACAATATCGCACATTTTCAACACTTTGAGTTGAACAGATCATGGGTTGGATGGCTCTGTATAATGACTGTTGGTGGTCATTCTCAAGGCCCTTTTCTGGAAAAAAAAAAATTACTCTACCGTAAAAATATGTTCTCAGCCTAAATCTGCAGGGTTTGTCTGTTTGTGATGAGGAAACATCATTCTAACATAGCTCAGAAAACAGCGTCATATCCTCCTGGGACCCGAAGAAAAAAGGTGTATTGCAATATAGATATTTTTGGGATTTTCTATCTATTTGGAGGTAAATTAACAGCTTAGCATTTGGATTTTATTAATTTTATTTTTATTTACAATTTCTAACATGTCCCCTGTAATGGACGCCAGGGACACAACCTAATAACCTAAAAACAACAGCTTTTCTGATGATCTTCTGATGAAATTAACTCCTACTGAGTTGAATGAGGGGCGGATAACATAAGGTGACTCTTCTTTCCGCTCCTTTTCATTCATTTCTTGTATGTTTGACATTGTGACACTGTCAACATCATTTTAAACTTTATGAATGAAATAAACACTTTTTTTTTTTTTAAATGATCCTGGACATGGCAGAGGAATTTTGTCCCCCCATTAAGAGTCTATCTCAAAACACTTCACCAACTGGTTAACTCAACGTCCGCTATGAAGGACACAAATGAATGGGCCGGGTCTCACGAGGATATAAACCCTTTCATTAAACTGAGATCCAGTCCATTTCAAATTGTCAATAGTCATTAGCTCTAGAGTTAATCAGTAAAATAATTTGTCAGTAAACACTTTGAAGCAGAGCTCAGTGGAAATCGTTGAAAAAGGAAAAAGAACTAGATCTGCTTTTCACGTTTTTAAGACAGTAAAAATCAGGTACGGCTTTTTAAACTTTTCTAATCTCCAAATGACTAAGTGTTGGAAAAGAAAACGTCCTTGTGTGTCTCCGCCTCCTCCTCGCCGCCGCCTTAAACTCGCCCGGTGACTGACAGCACAATGGAGACGCCACTCACTCCTCTCGTTAGCCCTGATTGCTGACAGTGTATTTCTTATATTTTGTGCTTCTGTCTTTCTCATTCTCACAGCTTTCTACCTCTGCCCTTTCCTTATTAGCAGTTGGAGCAGGATTTCTGGGTAATCGTTGTTATTTTGAGCGTGGTCTGAAAATAGCATTTGGATTGCTTCAGGTGCGATAGTTAACATGCTGACAGGATCGCTGCTTCTGCTAATGGCTTTAGGCTGTGATTCTCAATCCGGCCTGAATATTAGAGTTAGTGCTCAGGCTGGTTCCAATGACACACGATTGATTATTTTTTCAAGCTTTTGTCTATGGACATGTCATTGCTCTGTGACAATATGGCATTAAACAGATCTTCCAATTACAGGTGGTTTTACAGCTCAAAATACCTAGAAAAACAGACATTCTGACTGTGACTGGGATCACCTCTCCACAGATCTGACCTGTAAATTGGTCTGGTTTGGTCTCCATGAAGATAGAAACATTTAATACCACATTATGAAACATTCCAAACAAAGAAATAACATCTCCATGGAGAAAAGCATTTCACCCCCCAAGACCTATGGGCAATTTTAGTACATTTCTCCTCACCTGGATTTTCAGAATTTTGCTTTTAAAACTGCCCCTTTTCTCCCCTAATGAAGTGTTCTACCTCCTTTTGTTCAGTCCAACCTGTTATTTCACAATCTGCTGCTGTAGTTGTGTCATGAGGCTGTAATAAAGGCTACAGGACCAGAAATAGAGATGAAAAAAAATAATAATAAAATAAAATAAAATTCACACTCTTTTATACAAAACACACAGCAAACATGTAGAAACAACTTTTTGGACATTAAAAATGCTTAATTTAGGGCCTTAGCTACAAACATGCAAAATATAAAGTCTGTAAATAAACTAACAATATCTTTATTACCCTAAAACAAAAAAAATGTGCAATGACCCCATGACTTTCCTGGTGCCGTCATGGAAACAGCTCCTGTCAGGTCCAGGGCCAGAGCCACAGCACTTCTGCATTTCCATGGTGGAAATTACATTTGGATTTGGACATTTGGACTGAAATAAACCTTTCAAATAAAAACAGCAAGAGGTGTGCAGACACCAAGATGCATAATTTGCCATTTATTTGAGAAAAAACTGCACTTTTTCAGTTGTTATGAACATACACGCTCGAGACGAATCGACCAGCTCGACTCACTTCACTCTTGGCAAACTTTGGCAGAAAACAAAGTTCCTTTTGGACATTGGAAACCTCTATGTCTGCGCTTTCAGAGGGAAAAAAAGCAAGTTTCTATCTTTTATGGTTAGAAAGTTATGCGCGGTTATATAAAACATATTCCTCGGTATACAATGTCGTAGACCCTTTAGTGGAGGGTCTGCCCCCTGCCTTTCCATGGTGATAGGGCTGGGGTAAAAAACAGAGTAAAAAACATATCACAATGTATTTTGCTATATCTCGATATACAATATATATCTTGACATCTGTACAGGAAAAATAACCTCCCAAAAACTACTGCTAAAACAAATATGCTGAATTCCACAAGGTCTTTTTTATTGAAGTTCATGTAGGAACACAGTGCTTCTGTGACATTTAAAAATAATAAAATAAAAATCCCTGGATACAAATATAATCATTTAACTGTAAAATAAAAGAAATACATCTCCTTTTTATTCAAAAATAAAGCAACTCAGTTCAAGGTTGGCAATTCATATAGGAACAAAGTGCTTCTGCAACATTTAAAAATACAAAAAAAAATTCTGATTACATAAATAATAATAATTGAAATGTAAAATAAAATAAATACATTTTCTTTTCTTTTCATTCAAAAATAAAACAACTCAACTGCAGCTCATGTTTGAACTCTGAACCACACGATAACAGAACCCTGACAGACCCATGTTCCTCCAGGAGCTCTGAGGTATCCCACAATCCACTGCACAGATCTGAGGTATCCCACAATCCACTGCACAGATCTGAGGTATCCCACAATCCACTGCACAGATCTGAGGTATCCCACAATCCACTGCACAGATCTGAGGTATCCCACAATCCACCGCACAGATCTGAGGTATCCCACAATCCACTGCACAGATCAAACTGAACGTTTCCAAACACGATTGTACAAGTTCAGCACTACAGCAGATTCTTCATTCAAATCTTCTGCACAAATAAACTTTACAACATCTAAACCAGAACTCGGACAGAGCCACATCAGCCCGTCTGAAATGGCACAGAGACGGCAAACAAACGAAGCAGCGAAATCAGAAGTAAATATAAGCATTATATGCATATTTATATACGATATGTCAAAATCTATATCAAGTTAAAATATCGAGGTATATTTTGGAGATATAGTTGTTTGAATGTTCCATAGTATGGCATTAAACTGATCTATCTCTATGGATGCAAGCAGGTAATGCAGGTCAAGTTACAGGTCAGATCCGTGGAGAGGCAACATTTTTTCTAAGCCACTTGTAGTTGAACAAAGCAAGATACGATTAGTTTAGTGCCATTTTTTTGGAACTTTCCAGACTAAGCATCTCCATGGAGAAAAGCATTTGATGGACCCTCCACCAGAAAAGTTACACAATGCATCTTTAAATTGGGTAATTTGGAGTTCAGTTGTTTGTAAATGGTTTTCCAAAATTGCATCATATACAGTATTAGGTCCTATATTAAGCTCAAAATGCTCTGTTCCACCTTATGATGTCATGCACTGTTAGTTTTCAAGTGAACAGAGACCTTTTTACCTTTAGTTCAATAGAAATGGGCAATTCCAGGGCTGAAATTATCCAATTGAAGGTGTGCTGAGTTTAAAAACACAATGGAGCACTCCCTGTATTACCACCTGACGTCCCACGGTCCTACTTTGTGACTATGTTATAATCGAAAGACTTGTTTCACAGCAAAAATGAGCTCTTCCTGGTCAGATTGTGTTGAAATAAAACTCTAACTTAATGAACACAGCGTCAGACAGAGCAGTGCTTTAAGTTAGCGTCACACCTCCTGTAAAATATCAGTTCAATAAACCGCTCTTTGCTCCCTGCTCATTTGCCTGTGAGCGTATTTCTCCCGTTTGAAAAGCATTTATATTACACAACGCTTTGCAAAGTTGTCCACTGTGTAAAATTTATGACACCGACAAGTGCTTGAGGCTAACGCATCACAGCTCACTTTTGGATCTGCTTTTGGATCCCTTTACATCCACACCGGATTTTCAAAACTCTAAACTGGGACATACCCGGGTCGGGATGATTGGTATAAATAAACGAGTGAAAAGAGTGTGGAATATTGTGCATTCTCCTGTCAGTCATAATGTCACTGCATTTTTCTGTATTTTGGACAAACGACAACAATTCATGCTCCTTTTTACTGTTAGCAGGGATCAGATTAGACAAAAAATGTGATAGTTCTGGTTCAGTCCTGGTTTAGACCTGCTATAGTCCTAGTTTAGTCTTAGCTTAGTCTTGGTTTAGATCAAATTGGTCGAAAATAGGGACATTTCTTGTATGAAACTGGGACAAATCAGTGGTTTTGTATAAATCTGCTGGGACAGGGGACACAGGGCTCCACACTGGGACTGTCCCGGGTAAACAGGGACGTCTGGTCGCCCTGTACCTTCAGCAACCCGACTAAAAAGATAACACATAATGCACAATGTAAGTGTCATTGAAACGAGAGATTTTTTGAGTTAGACTAAACCAGGGGTCGGCGACCTGTGGCTCCAAAGCCACGTGCGGCTCTTTCCTCCTTCTGGTGTGGCTCCTGTGACTTAAATATATAATGAGTATTTAATTACAATGTAAATTAAATGTAATTCTAAATTTGTAGGTAGTGGTTATCTTGTAACATTCGAATACAACTTTTTTTTATATTTTTGTTTCTTATATCTTTATTTCCTATGAGCAGGACTCACATAGACATTGAATAATAATGTGTTTAGTGCAGCTTTGAGCACATTCGTTTCCGTTTTAGAGAAACAAAACTTAAAACCGCACAGCTAATTTACATAAGCTCTGAAAAAAATGATGCTTCAGCTGCTGTCGGACTAAAGGACATGACTCAGTGGAATATGAGTGTTCTCTCTGTGACAGAGGATGTGCTGCTGATGGTGAGTCTGTTCTGTGCTCCTGTCGTGTTGGAGATGGTTCGTGTTAAAAAGATTTTATGTCTGCAGGACGCACAGAATATATGAATGGACATATGTTCTTTGGAGCATTTCGGTGATTTCATAAATACAACACACTATAGTTTTTTATATGCAATGTTATCCTCATTTTAGGGTTTCGTGGCTCCGTGGGTGTTTTTTTCTGTGGAAGACGCTCCAGATGCTTCCCGACCACTGGACTAAACATACATTTAATACATTCATTGTATTATTCATTTTATTATTTTTTTAATGAAAGGAAAACTCTGAATAGTGAATCTTTCTCCATACAGCGTCGTCTTTCTGACATATAACACTTTCTCTTTCTCTCTGACTGAATTTGAGCAGCAGTGCACAGAACTGAAACAATGCTATAGTGATAGACCTCGCCTGCTATTGTTCTTCTGACAACACACTTCTTCCACTTCACCGGTGTGAATGTGTTTAACTGTGTACTGTTTAGCGTGACCAGATTTTCACTTTGTTGGTGATTGGTAATAATAAAACTGTGAAAAGAGTGAGTAATTAAGGAAAATTGTTATGCAGAGACCATTTATGACTAACACGTGAGTCAATATAGTCACATTTTCTTTGGGTTTTGGTCATTTTTAAGCAGCTTTTCTGTATTTTACCTGAACACATGACAGTTTATGCCTCTCTTTACTGTTGGTCAAAAATACCTGGGACATTTCTTGTTTAAAACTGCAACAAATCGATGGTTTTGGATAAATCTGTTGCTACAGGGGACACAGGGCTCAAAACGGAGACTGTCCCAGGTAAACAGAGACGCCTGGTCACCCTAGTGCTGTTTAGAAATGTGTAAAACTTATGACACTGACATCTGCTTCAGGCTAAAGCGTTACAGATAGCTTCTTTTAAACATGAAAACAGTCAACAACTACCTTTAGTTCAGTGGAAATCGACAATTCCAGGGCTGAAATGATCCAAATGGTTCTAGTGAAGGTGTACAGAGTTTAAAAACACAGTGGAGCACTCCTTGTATTACCACATAGACTTAGACAAACTTTATTGATCGACAAGGGAAATTATTTGGACACAGTAGTTCACACATCACAATATAATCTAATAATTGACTAAACACTGGTAAATGTATGTACAGTAGGGTGTAACAATACTGTAAATATTGTGATATCGTATCGTCAAAGGTCTCACAATAATATCGTGGAGCATCACAATATATCGAATCCCAAGTCTCTTTGCATAAATGATGCAGAAATATCTTTAAAAAAAACAGACGACATGAAGAACTGTTCTAAGCACTTTGGAATCTTCATTCTAAGGATTAAGTCTTAGGATAAAGGAGATTCACAGTTTTGCATCTGGTACGGTGAAATGTATATGGTGAAAATAGCGTACAGAGAGATTTGGATATTGTTCCGTCCCTAATGTACAGTACAAGTACAAGTAAAAAACAAATATCGTAATATAATATCGTAATATGACATCACAAGGTGCTAGTTTGTGACTATGTTCTATCTGAGAGACTTATTTCACAGCACAAATCAACTCACCTGGTAATAAAATAAAGCTCAGTCTAAGTGTAAAGCCCTATTGGCAGGGGATTAGTATTACCTGTGGACCTTTGGTGATATGTAATAATTGTGGAGGATTCCTGAGATCTTAATCCCTTGTGAATGTGCCAAAAAGTAAAAAATTCCGCCACAAATAACCTACTATATTTCGCCAAACACAGAAGTTGGTAATAATACTACAGTAGTCCTGTGCGAGTCTGTATCCCAGTGTTTGTCGTTGTAACTGCGCACCTTTTCCATCTCTTTCTTTTCTTTCCGCATTCTTTTTTCTCTCAATCTCTGTGTCAATGTCAATAAAACAGAGTCATTTATAGACTTTGCTTTGCTGCATGTAATACAGGGGTGGGGCGGCTTTGCGCATTTTGGCAACTGAAGTACGGCAGAACTTGGCAGCTCGTTACCTCTGCCAAAGGATTATCGTCAAAAGACTGTGAATATTTCCTCAACAAGCCGACTTTGACAAACGGTGTCCGACTTCCGGTAGAACATCGATTCTGATAACCACACACATAACTAGACATTTTGGTGCTGAAAATGTTTTTATCTCCTTCTTCTGACCACGTTCAGTCTGAATGAATCAAAATGAATGCATGCACAGCTTTTTCGTCTTCTAAAAGGGTCTGTAGGGCTCAATTTGATTAACACAGCATCAGACAGAGTAGTGCTTCCAGTTAGCTTCACACCTCCTGTAAATTATCACGCCCATAAACCATCCTCTGCACCGCTGACTCATTCGCCTGTCAGCTTCTTTTCCGTCTGCTCCGAACACTTTGATATTACACAACACTTTGCTAAGTTGTCAACCCTTTGTTAAAACTTATGAGACCAACAAGTGCTTCGGGCTAGCGCGTTACAGCTCGCTTGTTTTAAAATTGAAAACATGCATTAAAAAGGCTCGACTCTGCGTCCCCCTCGCCGTCTGCGCTGTCCAAACGTGACAGCGACTTCATTGGATGTGAAGGCGACTTGGCCAAAGCTTTATTGGCGTTTCTTCCCCCGAGCGAAGCGGAGTGTCAGTGAAGAGGTGATGGATTTGAAGGCCGATCGGCGCTGGCAGGGCCCGTAGGTGCGGAGGGTGTTGTGACGGGCACGGAACTTTTCCTTTAGCACCCTTTTATTGTTGTTAACGGACAAACGTGGCCTCTGGATTCGGCCGAAGCGCAGTGTGAGCGAGTGTGGGCCTGCAGTGGACTGGTGTGGATCTGTCTGCGTTTCGAGATAACCTGTGTGAAGTTCGTCGCCTCCAAACCTAAAACAAAAACTGTCGATTGTTTGTGCTCCGTTTGTGCTATTATGGTTCTTAACCCTGTAAAGCCCAAACCATTAAATAAGTGACAGAAAATCCCAATTCTTTCTATTTTTTCTATTCATTTCAAGCCTTTACTGGTCCCTCTGGACAAACAAAAACATTTTTAAATATCAGTTTCCATATATGAGTTTCATCATCAGGTCACAATGCTCAATTTTTTTTTTTTCCTGAACAAACAAAAACATAATAAAATACAAATAAATCCACAAATGTGTAATTCTAAACATAAAAAGTGCTTCCATGATGCAGTAATAAGAAATCCACCACTGGAACTGGCTGGAAAACATAACTTTTTTGTTGTTGTTTTGGTTTTTTTGTTTGTGTTTTAGTTACACTTTTATGTTTTATTTTATTCTGCTCAAATAAACACTGATTTTAGTTATTTTTACTCTTTTTGTGGTGCACTGCATGTATCTGATTGTACACATCAGGTTTTTCAGGGAAACAAATATCACACTGCTCATGTGGAAGGCTGAAAAACTCATGTATCAAATATGATACGTTTGGCGTTATAGGGTTTGCATTTTTATTTTTGGGTGATAATGTCATCCAGCCCCTCAAAATGTTAAACAGCCTCAAAACAGACAAGATTATAGTTTGTATCAGTCTTTAGTAATTTGCTTTTGATTAATATTTTCTATAATAACACAGACTTTTCCACCGCCTCATATCGTTTATCGCCGGACATTTTACAGAGCTTTGCCGAAGCGCCGCCGTCCGCTGAGAGGAAATGATGTCATATAAATACCACAGAAATAATAATGAATCATTTTAGAAATAAACTTGCACAAATCAAAACCGTCGCAGCGCGAAACAGCACAGGCGGAATACAAACCTTTTTCTATCGTTTTCTACCTGTTTTGAGGCTATTTAGCATTTTGAGGGGCTGGATGACGTCATCGGCCAGAAATAAAACTGAATAAATTTTAAGAACCAGAGTTGCACAAACGAAACTTTTTGCAGCACAAGCGAAGCACAAACGATTGACACCATTTTGGACTGGATTTTTGAGATCCCAATTTGACCTATAAAAGAATAATTAATTTCTCAAAAACTAAAGCCGCACAAACAAAATGATTGACGCAGTTTTCGTGTAGATTTGCGTTTGACGGGGACTGACTTCACGGGGGTTTTGAGCTACACCGCAATGCCTGTCATACAATATTTAAATGTTTTTCTATATGTTTCATCAAATACATGAAGTTAGATGTATGGAATTATGTAGCAAAGAAAAAAAAAAGAAACACTGAATGAGAGGGCCTGTCCAAATGTTTAACTGACCGTGTATGTATGTGTATATAAAAATGGAATAATCTGTGAAAATAAAGTTGCATATTAAAGCATTGTGCACACTGGTAGAGTGGTTAGCTCTTCTGATTCATTTCAGTTGATACCGATATCCGATATTTTCCTATAACAATAATATGTTAAGCTATAGCAAGAAACAAAACAAAAAAAGAAAATAAGTTTAACGTTTTCCATGTGTAAAAAACAAAATATATGTTCTTGTTTGTTATAATTTGTCGTAAAAATCTAATTTTACGATTTTTTTCAGATATATTGAAACCTCCCCTGATGTTTTAGCTCTGGTACAGTGATCGGTCGTTTATCGCGGGGGATACGTTCCAAAAATAACCCGCGATAGGTGAAATCCGCGAAGTATCAGCTTTATTTTTTACTGTTATTTTACTGCAGAATGAAACAAAAAATAAAACCTCTTTTCAGGCCCAAAATGTGTTTAAGAAATAGAAATATTAACATTTTCTTACAAATAACTATAATAGTTTAAAGAACGGTGTTGTAAAACAATATTTTTTATATAGTAATGAACACAAGGCAGGAAACACTGTCACTGGCGTATTTCACAGTCCCTCCCTCCTCTTTGTCCTGACTCCGCTGCGCTGTAGCGTCTTTTTCTACTGAAGGCTGAAGGCCAACAAGATACAGATTCACTGTAAAAAAAGCACTGTAAAAAATTCCGCGAAGCCGCGATAGGTGAAGCGCGATATAGCAAGGGATCACTGTACACAAGTAAACCTCTGTTTCTTCCATGTAGACCTGTTTGAGTAAGTGTTCGACAGCGTTCAGAAGCTGTGTGTTCTGCAGTTTTAGCACACGCCGCCGAGTTGTAGAATGCTTGTAGAACCTCTGCGAAGTGCGTTAAAACTGCAGAACGCACGGCTCCAAGTTGTTTAATGCGCTTATACCACAGCTATAAACTGAAACGTCTCACCTTTGCATCTGAAAAGCTTGCTCCCTGTCTGTAAATGTCCAAAATATCTGTTTTAAATGATGATGGTGATGAGCGCAGAGCAGTGATGCAGAACAGTAATTTGACTGTTGTCGGTCTCCTTGTGCGGTGCGCAGTATTAACTCACGGCAGTTAACCACCGGGATTGTCACTGATTGTGGTCTTTAAAGAACACATATTGAGCTTGAGCCTGTTATAGTTATAATACGTGACATCTGTGGATCATTATGTTGCAATATTCATCTAAAATGACTTCATTAAGGAAACAGGTCTCCAGACTTCTGTGTGAGAAAACTGCAATGTCCAATGGAAGCAAACTGGAGAACAAAGTACGCACATCACAGTAGATGTACCAGTGGTGAAAACGGAGATCGATCTGCAAAATGCCGGCATATTACACAACTTTCTGATGTTCTAATGTGGTTTCTTCATCACAAACAGACCTGGAGTTGTGTTTTGTTTCAATCACATGTTTAACACACAAGTCCTAATATAGGACCTGTTGCGGAAAAGATTATTTAGATTTTGAAGAAAAAATAATTTATCCATTTGCAAAGCCCAGTGAGTTTTTGGAAGACAGACAAAGATTTATTGTTGTTCCAGCAGATATGGACGGGGCCTGAGCCTGCCCTGGCCACAGACCAACAGCCTCTCTGAGCCTCTACCCCAGAGCAGCTCCTCCAGTCTCTGCCCCGAGTCTCCTCGTATTTCTTCCAGAGCATCTTATATTTATACAGAAATATAAGTTACACACATATCAGAGTGACTTTTGTTCACAGGTTTGTGCTAATCAACTTAATTTACATTTGAGGACAGCTAAGACGACAGAGGATGTCCTGACCTGGAGACAGTGTCTGCTGAGCCTTCATACATGTTAATGATGTTCTGGTCTCAGATACAAATCACAGTCATTTACACAAAGACTGATTGAGAGAAATCTTTCAGCAATATAAATTTCCATCACAGACCTTTAAACATTACTCAGACATGCACAAATCACTCTTCGGGGAGTTAATGGTGAGAGGAAATAACTATAACCTGGTTAAAAGCTCTGAAAAGTGGATTCTGTATAAAAGGTCTGCTTTAAGGTTAACTTTGCAATTGAGTCTGACAAATGATGTAAGAATTCACAATCAAACTATAAGATTATGTTAACAGTGTGAGTGGCTGTCATTAAGCATTTGCCCTTAAACCAGAAGGTAACCAGTTCAGATCATGCTTAAAATGCTCCGAGACTCAGCGTGCCTCTATTTCACATGTTTGATGTAAAACTTCCCTTTATCTCTTTCCAAAAGGTCAAAAACGATATATGCCATCTGCTTAAGTTTTACATGTGAAGTTAGAAAGAAAAACAGATCCATTGTGGACTCTGCAGAAGCGTCGGCAAATACCAAGTGTGATTGCATTGAGCCAGTCTGTTCACTTTCTCATATAGACTGAAGACTTCTGCAAATGTAAGGCCTGGAGGGGGATTTCAAAGCACCTGCTCAAACTCAAAGAAACTTAAGATGGACTAATTAGTGGCTTCAGCGGTTTTGTAAGAGGAGTAGGAGTTGGATTTCACTTCTCTGGGCTGGTCTCGCAGGGCAGTACATGTCATGCTCAGAACGAAATGATAGGAATTCATTTGGAAAAAGGAGAACACAGCGGAATGCAGAGGGGTGGATTTTTGTGAACAGATGATTTGAAGATCCGATAATCCAGAAAATGCTCTCTTGTGAACTGTTAGCAATGTTAGGATGATGTTTCCTCACCAAAAACAGTCCTGGAGTTGGGTTTTGTTTCATTCACAGTTAGCAGAGAGTTCGATATAAACGTCATTGGTGAGCGTCAGATCCACTGACCCACAGGTCGCTGGTGTGAGTCCAGCTCCCACAGATGAACACTGTTGTTGTGTCATCGGGCAAGACACTTAACCCACCTCGCACCCAGTGTCTGTGTACACTGGTGTGTGAATGGGTGAGTAGTTCCTTCCTGTAAAGCACTTTGAGCATTGAAGGTGGGAAAGCGCTGTATAAACATGTGACCAGTTACCATTCGCACACAAATCCTGCATATTTAAAGTTCTTCTCTCAAACAGAAAACACTCTGTTCCACCTTGTGATGTCATGTGGTAATAGAGGGAGTGCTCCACTGTTTTTTAAACTCCATACACCTTCACTTTATACCTTTACACCTTATCATTTGGATCATTTCAGCCCTGGACTTTCCCGTCTCTACTCAACTGAAGGTAAAAGGAGCTGTTGACTTGAAAAATACAGATATGTGATGTCACAAGGTGGAACAGAGCATTTTTAAATTTGGAAATGTGTACAGACTTATAAATTACTCAAACATGTGTGAATGAAACAAAACAACTCCAGGTATGTTTTTGAGAAGGTTACACCATTGTGTCCTGAGGCAAGACACTTCACCCACATTGCCTAGTATGAAAGTGGAGTGTGTGGGTGATGGTGGTGGTGCAGATTGGAGCCTCACTTCCGTTTCGAGGGCAGCTGTGGCTACAATAGTAGTTTATCACCACCGAGTGTGGAGTGAAAGAATAATAATGAACTGTAAAGCGTCTTTGAGTGTCCAGAAAAGCGCCGTATTAAACTGATGCATTATTAGTAGTAGTAGTACCAGCATTGTGGCCATACCGGCTCGTCAAAGCCTGATCCCGTCAGATCTCAGAAGCTAAGCAGGGCCGGGCCTGGTCTGTACTTGGATGGGAGACCACTGGGAATTCCAGGTGCCACAGGGGGGCGCCAGTCGCAAAAAACTGTTGTTGTGTCCTTAGGCAAGACACATCACCCACATTGTCTAGTATGAAAGTGGTGTGTGCGTGAGTGTTGGTGGTGGCCGGAGGGGCCGATGGCGCAGATTGACAGCCTCGCTTCCATCAGTCTGCCCCAGGGCAGCTGTGGCTACAATAGTAGTTTACCCCCACTGGGTCTGGAGTGAATGAATAATGCTCTGTAAAGCGTCTTTGAGTGTCCAGAAAAGCGCTGTATAAAACTGATGCATTATTTATTATTTATTATTCATTCTAAAAAACTCACAAGAGTCAATTTAGCCTAATAATTAATATGCATAATCTTTAAATTCTAATTTAGCTCTGGGTGTTGTCCAGCGTATTGTGGCGTGTGAGTGCAGCCACACGTGAGTCTAAAATGATTCTTGGGGAGCCCGATATTGGGATGATTTGGCACACTGCGGAGTTGGCTGTTTACACATATGCTTCATTGGTTTCTATACGCTCCACATTGTATTGCATTGCCCACAGAATATTAAACATGTACTAAATTCTCATTAGCCCCTGAGCTATTAGCATACATAGATTAGCCTTCGCGTTAACTGGTTTTTAATGCTCGTAAACAGCATGGACCACCATCTTCATGAGGATAGGAGTAACTGTAAATAATTTAAGCACTTTGTTTCTGTATTGTTACCCTCCTGAATTCATTTCCAGTTAAAGGCCCTGATTTTTTTTTTTATTATTTATTTAAAGAGCTCCGATTATGCAATTTTATGTTTTAATGTTATATCTTCATTAAAAACATACTTGGAGGTGAAGAGGTCACAAAACAGTCCAAAAATAGCAGTGCAGGTGCTCTACGAGGGCTAACGTAACCCTAACCCTAAACCAGAAATAGCCCTGACTGGAAAGTGTAAAAATGGGCTAAGGTACATATCCATAAGTGATTTATGCTCTGACAAAGAGCATCTTGCTGGTCGAAACTTGTTGGCGTCCCTCAGTGTAATAAAGGACTTTTAATATATTCAGTCGGTGCCTTGGGTTTGTAGCTTAGCCCATTTTTTACACTTTTCAGTGAGTATTTCTTTTGGATACCTGGAGTTGTGTTTTGTTCTTCTCTCAAACGCAACATGCTCTGTCCCACCTTATGATGAACAGCTCCTTTTAAGTTTTCTTCAGTAGCAGCCCCAAAATGACCAACCTCTACTCAACTAAAGGTAAACTGTAGCGGCTAATTCGTAAAACTACCGCTTCATGACATCACAAGGTGGAACGGAGCATTTTGACTAATAACAGAACAGGATTATGAAACAAAACACAACTCCAGGTCTGTGTTTGAGGCGGCAACAACATTCTAACATGAGAAAGTCCCGAGAATCAGTTTTGCTGAATGTGTCTTGCGTCAGCACAGATATTTTCTATAAGCAGCTCTTGAAGTCCTCCGTGTGCTTTCTGTATCTAATTAGAAACAGTTTTATTGTCTGATAATCCGGAAGTGTGCATTCGTGTGCTACTCCAGGACTGTTTGTGATGAGGAAACTACATCATAACAATCAGAAAAATCAGTTCTGTTTTTCATGTTTTTAACCTCTTGAGACCCTGTGGCCCCACACGAGGACATTACATTTTTGCCTCTTAGCACCATGATTTTCAATTATTTTAAACTTTCACCTGTAATCAACTAAAAACCTCTACAGCAGCTCCCGAAAGTAAAAAAAAACTGCATGGTAAAGTTTAGATGCAAAATTTATGAATAAAACCAATGTATTTATGTACAATAATGTCTCTTCATGTATCTTAATGTCTCTTCATTTGGCATTAAAATTTGACCCATTTTATTGCCCACAGCAGACGAGAGCCTCAGGAAATGTCATGTCCTCGTTTGAAGACATTGGGACTGTGTTATATTATTGATTGTACATGTTGTTAGGTAAACTTGGGAATATTTAGATGAGTTTACAGTTATAAATTGCTGGACGTTTCTGCTGCTATAGGGAAACTGCTGCCTGTCTCCACTTTTTGCACCTCTACTTTTTTTGTAACGATTGAAAACCAGAAAAAATTAAAACTGTGGACCACATTTTCAGGCCTTTTTGTGTGTTTTTAACCTCACTCACTGAACCCCAACCCGCTCACGGTCGACCTACGTCACATTTGGCAGGTTTAGGGCTTGAAATAAACAGCTAATTGCTGTGTGTTTGTTTTTTGTAATTTATTTATACATTTTAATGTTTTTTTTTTTAATTTTTTAACCAATGGTGTCATACAGAAGACTTACTTAGTAGGTCCTACTTATCCCAAATAGCAAGAAGAAATGAAAAATGCACATCAGACAAAAGCTCGGGTCTCAGGAGGTTAATACAGTAAAAGTTTAAATTGACCTCTTTCACCATTTGCAGATGTAAACACAAAGACACAACTTTGTTTAAAAGTATTATTAAAGTTTTCTTGTGTTGCATATATTCTGTCTGTAGTTTTTCTCGCTCTACTCCTGTTCATGCAAACTCCTCGTCCATAGTAGCAGATGGCGAACTTTCTATATGCACATAAATATCGTCTTAAATTATAGATTCATATTGACCGCTGTGTCTGTGCCAGTTTGTTGCAGATTCGATAGGAGCTGGATAAGGCTCTTCTGTTAGCCAGACGCCATCTTCAATTATTCATTTGTTTGGAGGTGATGTGGCCAAAGGTTACATCCAGAAGAGCAGCAGCCAACAGGACCTCTCCGCTACAATATTCACTATTCAGAGGAGAGCAGAATTTAAAATAAGCGCATATTTACAGATTTCTTTTGGGTTCATAGGTCCAGCGCTGTTTTGGTATCTTCTTGTTAACAGTAATGAGCAGCATGAGGTTTCTGAAGACAAGAAATCCCATTAATAGTTCATGAGTTTGCAGAGAAAATGTTTACAGTAAGCATTATGGACGCACGGGCGTTTCTTCATGGAGATGTAGTCAGTTTGTCTGGAATGTTCCGCAGTGTAGCCTTAAATGTAGCTATCGCCATGGAGACAAGCAGGGGACAATACCTGGCCGAGCTGGAGAGAGACCCAGATAGACAGACAGATAGATAGATAGATAGATAGATAGGTAGATAGATAGATAGATAGATAGATAGATAGATAGATAGATAGATAGATAGATAGATAGATAGGTAGGTAGGTAGGTAGGTAGGTAGGTAGGTAGGTAGATAGGTAGATAGGTAGGTAGGTAGATAGATAGATAGGTAGGTAGATAGATAGGTAGGTAGGTAGGTAGGTAGGTAGGTAGGTAGATAGATAGATAGGTAGGTAGATAGGTAGGTAGGTAGATGGGTAGATAGATATGGGTACATAGATAGATAGATAGATAGTTAGGTAGATAGATAGGTAGTTAGGTAGTTAGTTAGGTAGTTAGGTAGTTAGATAGGTAGATAGATAGATAGATAGATAGATAGATAGATAGATAGGTAGATAGGTAGGTAGGTAGGTAGGTAGGTAGGTAGGTAGGTAGATAGATAGATAGATAGATAGATAGATAGATAGATAGATAGATAGATAGATAGATAGGTAGGTAGGTAGGTAGGTAGATAGGTAGATAGATAGATAGATAGATGGATAGATAGAATAGTAAGATATGCTAGTTAAATTTAATGCTGTATGGTTGAACATTCCAGGCAAAGTGACATAAGGGTCAATGGCGTATAAGGATTTTCAACAGGCAAATTTTAAAATAGAAAAAAAGTATTTGTTTCTATTGAACTTTTTCAAATATGTACAGTGTCAGGTGCATAAATCTGTGTTTAACATTTATATGAAGCATTTTTATTGTTTTTTTTTAATGTACATGAATTGGCTACAACGTTAAAAAATGTCATGTGGTGCGACCGAGAATAACTTTAAAATGGTTTTATTTTCTAAAACATGGTTGGGATATTCATCTAAGTTCTGAGTAACATGAAGTGTATAGAAACAAACTGTCGCATTTCTTTAGATTTTTAATGCAGATTGATATTTTCTTTTGCTCCAACGTGACAGTCGCCTGCTTGTGTTTAATGAACAAACTACTGCCCTGGAAAATGCATCAAATGAAGAAAAATGCCTAAAGAACCGTTCACCCAAGTCGACTTTGTCTGTTATTAAACTCCAGCCATAGAATTCCTGCTGTTATTAGTCACACCACATGATGCACGGTCGCACCACATGACATTTGAACACTTCAAGTACAAAAAACATCCAGAATAACTCATGATTTCTGAACAAAATGATTTGGTTCCATGGAGGTCAGAGGTACGACAGAAATGTGGTGAATTATTATGAAATTTGAACCCTTTTAACTGAGGAAATTGTAACTGGACAGAACATTTAGGCGTTATGCCATTGACCCATGAACAGACAGCGGAAACATTACGTCGTGCAAAACCAGAAAAGTTACTGTAAAAGTCCCATTTTATCCTGTATTATAGGTATTATAAAATTGACTCTTGTGAGCTTTAAGCCGTGTTATAATGCAGTTACCTCCTCAAAAACAGTCCGAGAATTTACACATGTTTGAGTAACCCTGAGGTCACATTTAAATGACACTAAAGGAAAAATGTCCAGAGCAGTTGCTGCATAAAGTAAAGTTCTCACATAGTGCAGTATTATGCAACTCTGTAATTGCACCGTATCTGATGGACTGTGTGGAAATTTGGGGTCAACATATAAAACCTACCTACAGGCAAGATTTATATGACAGAAACGGGCCTTGAGAATTCTCACCATCGCAGTCATTATGGAGCCTTCCAGCCCATTGTCTGTTCAACTCAAATGTGTGACATTGTTGAGTATCCTTAAAGTCCTGCATAAAGCAAAGTGCAGAGTGTTACCAGTAAATATTCAAAGACTGTTTAAGACGAGAAGAAGCCACTACAATTAAAAGGACCCCACATGCTTAAAAAACCCGGCTTCAGAACCAAGGTTATGGAGCGAAGCATCGCCGTGAAAGGAGTTCATTTATGGAAGTCTCGACAAAGAAATCAAAGGATCAAGTACAATAACGGTATTTAAAAAAAGAAATGAAAAAGAAAACTAAGTTGTTGCGCGTAAAAGTGATGATGTCTGTTTGCAATTGATTAATAATTGTGGTTGAAATGAAACGTATTGATTTGAAATGACAAAACTTATACACTACTTGTTTACAGTAAGTACGTTTCAGAGTAATTTCTTGGTATCTGACAGTTAGATTTAAGGCAGTGTCCTCCAGCGTTCTGACTTGAACAAACTTGGTCCAGTTGACAAATTGAATTCTTGAATCGAAAGCTTTTGCCATGGATTCTACCTGGACGACTGATGGATTTTCCACATACTGATTTGAAACTTTGAAAGTAACTCACAGTATTGATGTGTTGTCTGAAAAAGGGACGAGGCTTCAGATAACATAAGACGACTCTTCTTTCTTCTCCTTTCATTCATTTCTTTCATTCATTCTTAATGTTAATGTCTTTTTATACTTTATGAATGAAATAAGCAAATACATAACATATACAGAGTTCCTACAGTGTTCTAAAAAGTCTTTAAAGCCTTGAATTTATGAATGTGGAAATAATACCTTAAAAAGAATTGGAAAAAGTCTTGAATTTTTATATCTGGGTCGTAAAATGTGTGCAGTGTGTAATGTCTCTGTATCGCATCGTGTCAAAAGTTTAATTTGTCGTCCACTATTATTTAGTTAAATCACATCACCTCAGTAAAGAACGGTGGAACCAATAATTGAGAACGCAACACAGCAATGGGTCAAAACACTCCAACACGTCACTGAAGATCACGCGCTGTAGAACCACAAGAAACAAGCTCAGCAGAAGAGTGAAATCAAGTTGTGTTGTTTTTTAACTGTGGTTTTATGTTACCAAGCAACCGATTTGATGCTGGGGTTATGGGGAAGAGTCTCTCATCCCCAGATTCCTTTGTTTGAGAAATAAATGAACACAAATTCCAGAATGTTGTTGTACTTTGCCGGTAGCTCTATGAAATAGGCCGTGAAATAGGTGTTATTCGGTTTTCTGCCGATTTGAGGTACAGTGAAGATCTTTGGTCATAGCTGCTGTTCTCCTCTAGATACAAAGGTCATCTTCGACTTACATTGAAGCTTATACATTTGGGTTTTTTATGTACATTTGAGGCACTGATACGTTTATGACTTGATGATAATTTGTCAGGCAGACAGACATTTTTTGACAGACGTCTTTTGAGGAGGACCAAACATATTTTACTACTAGTTTCACTGATGTGTCAGGATCCACCATGCAAGTTTTTAGGGTTATTCTGATTGTATATGCAGTTGTAGTACCTTAATTTTTTACAATGACATAATTCTTTCCCCTATGAACTAACATCAAGGACCATAATGTCCACCCTCCTGTGGGCTCACCACCTGCAGAGGGGTTCATAGGGGGTCAGGTGCTATGAGGATTGAGCAGCAAACTGCCCCCACGACCCAGCTGGATGAAGCGGGAGAAGATGGATGGATGGATGGATGGACATAATTCTGTTAATAGCTTTTCCTTTGGGGCCCTGAGATAAAACAGGGCCGCGTTGGGGTTGGTCCCTTTCAACTTGTGATGGCCCAAGATAAAAGATAACAGGAAATAACAGCAAAAAAGTATCAAAAAACATCCTGAGGACTATTATATAAAAATTGCAAAATCAAATGCATTCAAAAACGTGGATTCTTTGTGTGAGCAGTGTCGCCTCTTCACAGATCTGACTCGTAAACTGGCCTGGTTGCCTGACTGGTTGCCTGATCCATGCAGATTCGTACAGTGAGTAGCATAGGCTAAATCGCATCTCCACGGTGACAAGAAGTGGGCAGAAAAGTTACACACTGCAATTTTTTAATGTCTCCGACTCTTTTGCGTTCGTCTAATTAACCTCTTTGCCGACATCAACAAGTCCTTTAAATGACATCCTTTACAGCCCGAGCTTAATTCTGACACTTGCAATGAGACCAGAATCCTCCTCCTCCAAAACGGACTCAAACTGACTAATATTGTTGTGGTAATTACAGTGCGGTCTCCACTCGTTTGCCTGAGAGCTTTAATTAAAAAGTCAAGCTGCCAGATTTCCTCTCCTTCCTTTTTCAACCCAAACTACAAAACATCACATTATTTTATTCCACTTTCGGTTCGCTCACTGTTTCCTCTGTCTCCGCTTATTTGCGAAGGTTACCCGGATGACTTTGCACTTTCCCGATTTGCATAATTTCCAAGTTTTTCCGCTTTGATTGGAAGACAAAACCGCGTTCTGAATTCATATCTTCAACCGACCGAGCGTTAACAATGCTGCTGCTGCTGTTGGGCGTCGCCACTTTAGATAAATTGTTATTGTCCTTAGCGGTTTGAGCGATAAAGTCCTGTTCTTTTTGTTTTGTAAAAGGGGGAATTCGCTCTCTTTCTCTTCCTCTTCCTCGCTCCTGTCTTCGCTGCAGTGTGGGGCTGGCGAGATAACACTATATTAGCTCGAGCTCCCTCCTCCATTGTTCCTTCGGACTAGCACCTTGTCGTATTTTTTTAACAGATAATACAGCTTATGCGGCTGGAAACTCAAGGTTATTAAAAGGGGTTAGAGCCGGGAGAGAGCGGGGGGGGGGAGCTTATTGTGCCGAAAGTTGTCCAACCGCTTTTAGCTTCGCTCGTATCGACTCGCAGTGTTTGGACAGAGGGGGATATTGAAAGGTGTGCGTGGAAACGAATACGAAGCCCAAATAACGACTCGTGTTTCAAGCGAAAGGGAAGTTCCCATTAGAGACAGTGCTCCTCCGTTGGTCACTCAGGGTATCGCAGGAATCAAAGCTCCAGAGAGAAGCTTTGATTTGGAAGGCCTTATCTCGAACTCGTTGTTAAAACCGGAATGATCTCGCTCTCTGTGTTTTCATACCGGGAGATAACAGTCTGGTCCCCACAGAACCATCCAATCAGATGTGTTTATTTCAGGGACATACGTGGAACAAAGGAGCTCATTGGTTGCAATTGGACAGTTCAGAATTTTGGACATAGGGCCTCATATGAACGTCTGTGTCCAGAGAATCATGTTTGAAATAAAACTAACCTTGTATCAGGAAGTACAACTCACTGCTGCTGCTCAGACAGAAATCCTTCAAATGCAACGGTCGGTTTGACTCTAAAATGATTCTCTGGACACAGACGTTCACAGGGACAGTCTGGAGTTCTAATAGTTTTCCTCGGGTCTGTGGAGTGGGTCAGACTGTTTTTAGTGGCAGGACGACTGTGGCCATTGACGTGCACTAGCCCAACACCAGCACCTCTGCAAATACAAGGACTGGAGGAAGATTTAAAAGGTGTCTCCACACGTCTCTAACACTCCAAGACACAAAATTCCTCAATGTCCCTTTAATCTGAGGTTAGCTAAATTTGATTTTGCTCTAAATGAATTTAAATCTTCGTCCGTTGCTTCTCCTGAATGTTTTTGAATCCCTGTAATATTTTTTCCTTTCCTTTTTATTCATAAGCAGCCATATTTGTTTCATGCTTGTCTCTGGTTTCTGGTTGGATGTTAGACTGCCAGACTCAGACCAGAGCTCTGCTGTGGTCAGCTCCTCTAAAGCTGCACAGACACAATATTATTTACGAAGGAAAAGGCTACAGTCGCTCCAGTGTCCGGCAAAAATAAAATCCAGAGCTCCACAGCAGCTCCACAGAAGCTCCCCCGGCCCCAGAGCTGCACAGCCTGGAGTCTGAGATCCTTTGGTTCTTTTAATGATACAGAATACTCACAGCCCTGGAGCTGCACATCCTGCAGTCTGAGCTCCTCTGGTTCTTTTAATGTAGGGTAAACAGACGTCACTATTTACCCAGGACGGGGCCAGTTTTGAGCCCTGTGTCCTCTGTCCCAGCAGATTTATCCAAAACCAGTGATTTGTCCCAGTTTTATACAAGAAATGTCCCAGGTGTCCCTATTTCTGACCATTTTACACCTGACACCAGTAAAGAGTAATACAATGTCATTTCTTTAGCTAAAACACAGAGAAGCTGCTGAAAATGAAAAAGAAAATGTGACTATACTGACTCACATGTTGGTTGTGCACGGGCCGAATGCAGAACAGTTTTCCTTCATTATGCACTCGTTTCACAGTTTTATTATTACCAACCACTGCAAACTGAGAGTGTCCCAGTTTCTGATTAAAAAATTCTAGTCACTCTATTTTAATAATACAGAATACTCATGATCCTGGAGCTGCACATGCTCGGTCTGAGCTCCTCTGGTACTTTTAAAGATCCAGAATCCTCACGGCCCTGGAGCTGCTCATGTGTGTGATCTGAGCCATTTGGAAAAAGTATCTGATTACTGATTGTTTTATTGTTTTGTTTTAGATTTGTTTAGACAATCTTAACACTTTTTTTTATCTGTTTGCAAATGTGTGCATTATGTCACTATGGTAACTCTAACGTTTTGCCAGTAGAGCTATATGTAGAACACCCCCAGCATGATGATACAGCAAAGCATCAATCATCACGGGCTCCTGTGTGTTTGGATCCATTTTGCGTTGTTTGTGCCTTTTCAGACGATTTTAAAATATCCTGACAGTGTTTGCTGATGGTCACCGCTGAACATTCCGCCATAGAGATCCATGCAGAAAACTGCCAACGTGTCCCTGTAAACTAAAGACTTCTCATCTCCTGTCACGTCGAGCAGGGAGCGCACAGACCTGGTGGTGTATTTATGGGAGGTGTTCTGGGGGCTGGAGCCTGTGCTGGGAGGGCATTAGGAGCTTTCAGTGATGGATTTGAGCTCAGACGCCGGAGCCTGTGATTCATGGCGTCATGCGGGGTGATCTGCTGCTCACGCTACACAATACAGTACGCCCCACACCTGCGTAATGGGCTGGGTTCACGGAGCTGTAGAGAATCTCAGTATTTTAAAATGGGCTGGAGGACAGGTCAGATTTATACGGTGGAATGGGCTGCATGTGTAAAAGGACGCGGCTAACATCGCCGCCGTGTTCCAAATAGGAGGTGAGCATAGGTGGTTCCTTCGAGCTCCGGTTGCATTGAAAAAACTGACGCTCTTCTTTTGTCATTTTGGTCTTAAATGTTCGTTCCTGCTCTGCGTGATCCCAGTGTTTTTATTTTGCTCTTCATTTGGCTTCAGCTGAACTCTGGGTGACGTCACACTCCCCGACTCCAGTAGACACAGGTTCTTGCTTCCTGGTCATCTGGTGATTACAGAGGGAAGAGAGTTCAGCATCCTAACAGCCTGGTGGATGAAGCTTTTAGTGAGTGGGGGAAATGGGGGCTATAAAATAAAAGATTAAAAAAAACCAACAATCAGAAACAGCTCTAGTTAATTTTAAGGTGTTTGCAGTGGTTGAAACTTCTTCCTCACTTACTGTTTGCATTCTGGCCGTCCTAATTATTCACCAGGATGAATTTGTGAGCGCTTTTCACGGCTCTAAGACTAGGGGGACTCACTGTAAAGCTGAGGACAATAACTAGCATCCTAACACACACATCCTCATTATCAGACAATTGCCATGTTTACATAAGAGCTTTAATTCCAAATAAAAATGATTTAATTCTGCATAAAAATGAATTTCGCTTTAAAAAGACCATGTGGACACTTAATTCCTAATGAAAATGATTACAGTTGTCACTATATCATAGTTCACTTTCTTCTGCCTCACCGTTTCGTGGATTTTTAGAGCAGTTTTGCATGCCTTTTTTTACAGTGTATGAACATGCGCTGTAAAAAAAAAAAAAAAAAAAGGTTCTGCATTCTGATTGGCTAAGGGAGAACATGCGCATTGTTTTCTGTGTAATTGAAGGTGGTATGTCTGTTTATAAGAATAAAAAACATGCTCAACAACGACCCGTAACTATGTTTTTCACCCCCAGTGCTCCTCAGTTTAGATCGCGGAGGGGTTTTACAGCCTTAAAACATATATACTCATTGTAAAAAATAAAGCACTACTACTTTGCAGATTTTGACTATTGCAAGTTATTTTTATAACATAATCCCCATAAGTATTCAGAATGAAACTTACTTCTGAAGTAAATGGGGGTTTATTCCGATTTTAAAGCTGAATGAATTTCTTCCTGGATCATGTAAACGTTTCTTCTTCAAAATAATCCCGGTGGTTGGTGCTCGTTGGCTCGTCCTTCTGACTCGATCCGGACGATTCCGCTCCTCCAGTCGTCTCTTGGGACTTTCCTCCACGTCTCTTTGGATTTGTGAGCGGGATGTGGGAGTGGGCTGAGGTGTGGCAGCCTCAGACTCAGTTTGTCTTCTTCCTCCTTCTCCCACACTCTTCCCTTCTCCTCCTCAGCTCACAGACGTAAAGCGTGAGGAGAGAATTCTCCAGTTGTTGCTTCATTGTCATTAAAACCACTGCAGAAAAAGTTTGGATCGTGTTTCTGTCCACGGGAACAGCTCAATTGTGTGTTTTCTTCCCAAAGACGGAAATGCATTTGTCGCTGTCCAATCAGAACCTTCCTCACCCCCAGACGCTGAGCCCGATTAAATTAACCATTTAACCTGTTTTTCATGTAAACCTCAATTCAGAATTATTATTTCCATGTAAACTCGACAGAGAATATTTTAATTCCAAACTATCTCATTCAGAACAATCAATTCAGAATTAAAACCTCATGTAAAGGTGGCCATGTAGACAGACTAATAATAAAGAATTACTCAAACCTGTATGAATAAAACAAAACACAACTCCAGGTATATTTTTGATGATGTGAAAACACTATAACACGGCTTAACACGCAGAAGAGTCAATTTTGTGTAATATCCCCTCTTAAATTCTGCAGCTCATTTGAATCTCTTCTATAATGCTGCGGGGCCATGTGAAGCCAGCCTCTTGAGCTCTGTGTCATTGTAAAGCCTCAGCGCGGCCCTTCAGTGCACTTGAAGGACGATCTGATTGAATTAAGCATCCATTAGTCGTATGAGATGAGCCGTAATTGCAGTAGTATTTATCTATTCAGGAGGATGAGCTGTAGACAGGGTCAGAGCGGGGCACGCTTCTTAAAGGGGCCCGTCACGATAACGACGTTCTGAAGTGTGATCGATTACTGGAGAAAAGAGAAGAAACGATGATGATGGAACGAATTTATGTAACTGACGCAATCGCGCTAAAAATATTTGAAATGTACAAAATCATTAAAGGTCCTATGTGACGCAAAATGGACTCTTGTGAGCTTCACATCACGTTACCTGCTCAGAAACATACCTGGAATCTCTCTGCATCTCTAAAGCTCTGAAATGATCTGTTCCACCTTGTGATGTCATGAAATGGTAGTTAACAGCTACTTTTTTACCTTTAGTTCAGAAGAGATCGGCAATTCCAAAGATGAAATCATCCAAATGATTCTAGTGAAGGTGTGTGGAGTTTAAAAACACAGTGGAGCACTTCCTTTATGACATCACATGACATCACAAGGTGGAACAGACTCAAACGCACAACTCCAGGTTTGTTCGTGATGAGGAAAAGACATGAGAACAGATCAGAGAGTAGTGTAATATGGACGATTTAATCACAACCGAATGGAAATTTGAATATTCCGCAAAAACTGCCATATTTGAAGCTTCGTAATTTGATCTTATTCTGCATAAAACTGCTAACGCTGAAGTTTAAATCTGTACAAACATTAACTTCTTAGGTTCCTTTCTAAGACAATGTAGCCAAGTGTATTTGTACCTTGTTGACATGTTTCGGCTGCTGCTGCTGCCATCTTCAGAACTGTCACCAGTGTTGGTGGTGACGTGTCATATATCAGCTGTTGTTACTTCCTGTAGGCGTGGTCAGCCTGATGGGACCTGCAGGTCGCCCAGACTGACCACGCCTCCTGTCGCCCGGTGGTCTCTGGAGGAGGGTGTCCCAGGTATGTGAATTGGGACGGGGCTCGGGTCATTGGATTGGAAAACAACAAATTCAAACGCTGGATCAGGGAGGCCATTGAGATCAGGAAACAAGGCACTGACAGCATCAACCGTGATGACAGCGCGTTCCTCCTTTCACACACCTGGGACACCCTCCTCCAGAGACCACCGGGCGACAGGAGGCGTGGTCAGTCTGGGCGACCTGCAGGTCCCATCAGGCTGACCACGCCTACAGGAAGTAACAACAGCTGATATATGACACGTCACCACCAACACCGGTGACAGTTCTGAAGACGGCAGCAGCAGCAGCCGAAACATGTCAACAAGGTACAAATACACTTGGCTACATTGTCTTAGAAAGGAACCTAAGAAGTTAATGCATTAAGAAGACAAAATGAATATTTCTGTACAAACATGTTCTGAAATGTAATCTGTTGTAAAAATGTTTTTCTCTCTCTTGGTCACTGGGTTTCGAGGAGCACATTTCGTTCGGTCACGTGTTCCTTTCGCACGCTTGAGTGACAAATAAAGAACCTTGAACCTCGAACACTGAGGGTTTGTGTGTTAAACGTGTGTGAGTGAAACAAAACACAACTCCAGCTCTGTTTGTGAGGAGGAAACATTAGCACACGGCGTAAAGGTCACAAGAATCCACTGTGAGCTGCGTTTTTCGGTTTCATATGTTTTTATTCACGTGTGAACAGATGTAGATGTGTCATTCAGACAACACATGTACACACACTTTTTTCACTTTTATGTAGAGAAACATAACTTACGAAACAAAAACAAATCACTCAAACCTCAACAAAATATGAAGAAATACGAGTAGCATCGCACAATATAATATGAATAGAATGAAGAATTGATAGTAATATATGATAATAATAATAATAATAATAATAATAATAATAATAATAATAATAATAATAATAATAAAATAATAATAATAATAATAATAATCCATCTTCTACCGCTTAATCCAGCTGGTCGTGGGGGCAGTTTGCTGCACCTGACCCCCCATGAACCCCTCTGCAGGTGGTGAGCCCACAGGAGGGTGGACGTCATGGTCCTTGATGTTAGTTGGGGAAACCGGAGCCTGGAGGAAACCCATCCAGACACGGCATAATAATAATAATAAAATAATAAAAACATATCAAAAAAGGACTAAAATATCTGAGATTGTTTCAAAAAAAGTCAATAAATGGTTGTCACATTCTCATAAAAATGTTTATGAAATTGCGTTTTTACAGGACTGTGATATACGGTGCAGCCATTACAGACAGGAGTATTTTCTTTCTCTCTTGTCTCATTAGAAACACAGAGACAAATATGTGTGTGTGTGTGTGTGTGAGTGTGTGTATGTGTGTGAGTGTGTGTGTGAGTGTGTGTGTGAGTGTGTGTGTATGTGTGTGTGTGTGTGAGTGTGTGTGTGTGTGTGTGGAGCAGTGCGAGCAGCTGGATCTCACCTTTATGTCAGCAGCCTGTCCCCTTCAGAAGTGCTTTAATAACACAGCGTTCGCATCCGACTGAATCCATTTCCCTACATTAGGTCCCACGATACAAACATGTGTGACAGCCTCAGGTTAGTTTAGCTCTTAAAAGATTAAAGCCCCGATATTACAAAAACTGACTCGTGTGAGTGTCTTGTCATGTTCTAATGCTGTTACTTGTAGTTGTGTTTCGTTTCATTCACACATGTCTGAGTAATCCTGCATTATTAGTCTTTTTTTGTGGCGATTACAAGGCTAAAATCATCCAAGTGATCCTAGTGAAGGTGCATGGAGTTTAAAAACGCAGTGGAGCACTTCCTGGAACAGAGTGTTTTCAGTTTGAGAGAAAAATGCGGTCTAAATCTGCAGGGTTTGTGTGTTAAAGGTCTGTTTGTGATGAGGACACATTATTATTTAAGCACAATCCAATGGAAATTTGAATAAATCGCAAAAGTTACAACATTTGAAGCTCCGTAATTTAATCTCACACTGCATAAAACTCCTAAACCTGTAGTTTAGATCTGTACTGACGTGTTCTGAACGGTGAATCTTATATTAGGGACCGTGTCGAATCACAGGCTCGATGCTTGTCAGAGAAATTCCAATTCATTATTTAAACCGTATTTAAACCAACTGGATTCCTCATTGAAACTGGCAACCCAAACGAGAGACTAATCATTGAAACTGGCAACCCAAATGAGAGGCTAATGCTCAGTTTGTATTCAGATGAGTGCTTCTCCAAGATCAAATTCTGCATTATAATATAAACAAGAGCTCCGCCAGCGGGGCAAAATACGCCTGTAATACTAGTTGGTAATACTAGTTGTAGCTGCTCAAAATGGAGAAGAAAAAAATTGATGAGCAAGTTAAGAGTGTGGGTTCACATTCCTAGGCTACACGGTTGTCGAGTTAGAGCGCAGACAAGGTTTTCGCAAAGGGTCGGGCCGTGACCTTGACCTTTGACCCTGTGACCTTGAAATCAATAGGAAACATCCTTGACCCATGGGGTGTCCAAGACAAAGCTTCAAAGACTTCAAAGCTTTGAAGTGTCCACAGACGGACGGACGGACGGACGGACGGACAGACAGACGGACGGACAGCGCCATACCATAATACGTCCCGTTTTAAACCGGGCGTATAAAAATGGAATTCAGAATAAATCAGTGAAATTGAGCTGTTTTCAGTAATATTTGATTTTAACATGTTTACATCGTATCTTTGGACAAAAATCTGTCATGTTTAAGGTTCTATGTAACATCCAGCACTTGTTTGCGTCCATGGAGATACAGTGTACTAGGGAGACCTAGAATGTACCACAGTATGGCATTAAATCTTTTCCTGCCACAGGGATCACTGGTGACCCCACTATTATAATAAGGTTAAAAGGATTAAACATATTTATTATTTAATTATTGGCGTTTTCACAGTAAAATGATAACTTTAAAAATGTATGTGTGCCCACCTGTCCACAAACCAGACCTGTAAACTGGCTCGTTTCCATGGAAATCGATCAGTTTAATATCATACTGTGAAACATTCCAGGCAAAGCGTCTCCGCGGAAATTCACACAGTGCAGCTTTATGTTGTGGACTGGATCCTAAACGTCATTAATGTGATAAACACGTGTGTCCTCCACAGGTCCGCCCCCAGGAAGTGATGTCACGCCATCACCACCGCTTCGAGAGGGACTATCGGGGTCCGTGGGAGCGCAGAGACATTCGGCCCTCCGGTCTGCACAACGGGGGAGCCAATCACAGCTGCGCCTCTGCTGTCGTCAACGGCAACAACCGCCCGGGACTCCTGCCGCTCCCCGTCATCCCCTCCCTCCTGCCCACCCCTGTCACTGTTGCTGTGACAACATCGAGCGGCGACATCGTGGTCAAGCGAGGCATCCCCACGGCGGGGTCAGCGGCTCCGGTATCGGCAAAGGTAAGAGCGCTGGTGACTGTGGGTCTGCCGGAGCCTGAGCTCATATATATCGTATCGTTTAATGTGTTGATACAGGATCGATATTGTGGGCTACTGTATCGATACATCACCAAGAGTATTGTTTGGTTTATTTTCCTAAATGACTTTGTCACAGCTACAGTTTTGTTGCTTGTTCAGTGGGAGGAAACTCATTTATGTGACACATTTGACATTTTTACTGTTTTGAGGATTAAAATGTTTCTGTTTCATCTGAACTTTGCACATGATGTGGTTTAACAAAGACTTTTAGTCTCAAAGCCACAATTTAGCCAATAATTTTTATTGAACTATACTGAATCCATTTGAAATGATCATATCGAAGTACACAGCAAAAACTGGAGGGTTAAAATTTCAGGGTAAAATGTTTCAGAGCTGTTTTTAACCCAAACAGTGTTATTTTAACTATTTGAAAGTTAAATTGGGGTTCGAGTTGGGGTTATTTACCCGAGTTGATGTGGTTGAAGTTAATTCAACTTCCCTTAGTGGTTAATTTGGCACCTCCCACCCACCACATCAAAGTACTACTGCCAGAGAAGACCAGTTTGAACCAGTTTTGTACAGAATTTAATCTTAAATTAACTCAAATAAAGTGTAAAAATAAAACACCTCTGTGTGTTGTTGAGCTAAATCAGGATAACCCTACAAAGTGTAATCCTTTTTTAGTCTCAAAACAGTAATATAACTCTTGATTTCGGGGTTAAACAGGAACTTTGGTCCAGTGTTCCTTCATTAACATTTCCAAAAATGTTAAATTAACTGTAGAACAGACTGGACTCGTATAAACCCTGAGAAAATGTTCAATTTGATTCCGTTATTTTAACACTCAACTTTGTGCTGTGTAAAATTGCACTGTATCGAGGTATCGCATCATGGCCTATGTTTCGTATCGGCAACTTCGTAATAACACCCAGCCGTACTGGTCGGTACTTGGATGGGAGACCGCTGGGAAAATGATGTGCTTGTTGTTGTGTTCTTAGGCAAGACACTTCACCTACACTGCCTGGTTTGAATGTGACGTGTGTATGAGTGTTGACGGAGGCCGAAGGGGCAGATTCGAGGGCTGCTGTGGCTACAGTGGTAGTTTATCCCCACCGTGTGTGGAGTGAAGAAACACTGCGTTGGTGTCTTGAAAGATGCTGTGTCAGGGGTCTCTAACCGGTAAAGCAGGAACCACCAGGAGATTTCTGACTTCTGAATCTACACGTACTGTCTTGAATAAGTAACATTTGATCAATTAAATGCCTATTACCAAGAGTGAACTTTGTACACTAATAAATGAGAAATGGTTTATGTTTTTTATGTTCAAGGCACTTAAATATACTCCATTTCCTGTGAGTGCTAACACTAGTAGCTCTCTGGCATTTTTGTTTGTAGCTCACTGGAGGAAAAAGGTTGGTGACCCCTGTGCTACACAACTGCAGTGATTAATTTAAAAATAATTGTTAACCCTGTAAAGCCCAAACCATTAAATAAGTGACAGAAAATCCCAATTCTTTCTATTTTTTCTATTCATTTCAAGCTTTTATTGGTCCCTCTGAACAAACAAAAACATTTTTAAATATCAGTTTCCATATATGAGTTTCATCATCAGGTCACAATGCTCAATTTTTTCCCCCTGAACAAACAAAAACATAATAAAATACAAACAAATCCACAAATGTGTAATTCTAAACATAAAAAGTGCTTCCATGATGCAGTAATAAGAAATCCACCACTGGAACTGGCTGGAAAACATAACTTTTTTGTTGTTGTTTTTGTTTTTTTGTTTGTGTTTTAGTTACACTTTTATGTTTTATTTTATTATGCTCAAATAAACACTGATTTTAGTTATTTTTACTCTTTTTGTGGTGCACTGCATGTATCTGATTGTACACATCAGGTTTTTCAGGGAAACAAATATCACACTGCTCATGTGGAGGGCTGAAAAACTCATGTATCAAATATGATACGTTTGGCGTTATAGGGTTAATTAAAAGAGGCGTTCAGCTGCAGCCGGAGACACCCGTGTGCTTAAATGTCCAGGACTTTTCTACACTTTCTCTGTTTCTCCGCCAACTTTGCCGTCAGGGACATTATCCAAATCCGACATCTACTCCTTACTTCTGTTTTCTGGAGAAGCCTCTCTCCACTCTCTCTCTCTGTCTCCATCATTCCCTTTCCACTCACTGCCCTTTCTCTCTACTTTGCTCTGCTCTTTCTCTACCCCTCCTCCCTTTTCTCCATCTCAGTCCTTTGTCTCTGGTAGCCTTTGCACAGTCTTGTGTTTGGTCCAGCTCTCTGCCGTGTCCGTCTTCATGCCTGAAGCGTCTGAACTCCTCGGGCCTCTCTATCTCTTTCTGTCTTTTCATTCTCATTTTCTGCCGCTCTTCTCAAACTCCAAATCTCACTCGGGCCAAAACCGTTTCACCGCCGATCTGCCAAAATCGCCGGCGTCTGTTCCCTCTCCACCTCCTCCCGTTTTCATCACGGAGACAACCTTTGAAATGTCCAGTAACGTGTCCAGAACGATGGCACCACTGCAGCTGTGCCCGGCCGTGTGCACAGTTTAAAGCTTGAAGTGATGCTTTTCATGTTTTTCTAATTATGACTTTGTTTGGGTGGAGAGCACCTGTGGTGAAGCCAAAACTGGAGGGTTAAAATTTCAGGGTAAAATATTTTAGAGGTGTTTTTAACCCAAAATGTGTTATTTTAACTATTTGAAAGTTAAATGGATGTTCGAGTTGATATAGTTAATTCATCTTCCACTAGTGTTAATTTAACTTTCCTTAGTGTTAATTCAACTTCCCTTAGTGTTAATTCAACTTCCACTAGTGTTAATTCAACTTCCCTTAGTGTTAATTTAACTTCCCTTAGTGTTAATTCAACTTCCCCTAGTGTTAATTTAACTTCCCTTAGTGTTAATTCAACTTCCCCTAGTGTTAATTTAACTTCCCTTAGTGTTAATTCAGCTTGCCTTAATGTTAATTCAACTTCCACTAGTGTTAATTCAACTTCCCTTAGTGTTAATTCAACTTCCCCTTAGTGTTAATTCAACTTCCCGTAGTGTTAAGTTAACTTCCCTTAGTGTTAATTCAGCTTCCCTTAGTGTTAATTCAACTTCCACTAGTGTTAATTTAACTTCCCTTAGTGTTAATTCAACTTCCCCTAGTGTTCATTTAACGTCCCCTAGTTTTCATTTAACTTCCACTAGTGTTAATTCAACTTCCCTTAGTGTTAATTCAACTTCCCCTTAGTGTTAATTCAACTTCCCGTAGTGTTCATTTAACTTCCCTTAGTGTTAATTCAGCTTCCCTTAGTGTTAATTCAACTTCCACTAGTGTTAATTTAACTTCCCTTAGTGTTAATTCAACTTCCCCTAGTGTTCATTTAACGTCCCCTAGTTTTCATTTAACTTCCTCTAGTGTTAATTCAACTTCCCTTAGTGTTAATTCACCTTCCCTTAGTGTTAATTCAGCTTCCCTTAGTGTTAATTCAACTTCCCTTAGTGTTAATTCAACTTCCCTTAGTGTTAATTCAACTTCCCTTAGTGTTAATTCAACTTCCCTTAGTGTTAATTCAACTTCCCCTTTGTGTTAATTCAACTTCCACTAGTGTTAATTCAGCTTCCCTTAGTGTTAATTCAACTTCCCTTAGTGTTAATTCAACTTCCCTTAGTGTTAATTCAACTTCCCTTAGTGTTAATTCAGCTTCCCTTAGTGTTAATGTGGCACGTCCCACCCACCACTTCAAACTCCCACCAGAGACGACCAGTTTGAACCAGTTTTACACCGAATTTCATCTAAAATTAACTAAAATGAAGTGTAAAAATAAAACACCTCTGTGTGTGCTATATCAGGATAACCCTACAAAGTGTTATCCGTTTACTCTCAGAACATTAATATAACTCTTGATTTCGGGGTTAAACAGGAACTTTGGTCCAGTGTTACTGAATTAACATTTCCAAAAATGTAAAATTAACTCCAGAACAGATATATCATGTAAACCCCGAGAAAATGTTAAAACTGATTCAGTAAGAGTCCGTTTTAACACTCCACTAGTCAGTATTTATCGTGTGGACATTTTCCTCGCACTGTTCTGAAGTTTTTGATTCTTTTTTGGCAGTATGATGAAATTTTAAGATGCACTGTGTAACTTTTCTAGTGGAGTCACTTGTGTTTGTTTTCCTGAAATAATCTACATTATGCACTGCAAATTTCTCAGATCTGGCCAAGATTATAAAAGTTATATTAGGTTCTTCATCTTGTTTTCAGATTTATTCTCTACTTACTAGTTATGAGTCTGCTTCATTCTAGTCTAGAGGTCATTTATTTTAAGAGAACTTGTCAAGTAAAATCATTTTGCTGTATGGACACATCATTTCACTACTTTAAGTCATTTTCTGAGAGATTTAAGTGTTTAGATCAGGGGTGGGCAAACTTTTTGGTTCGAGGGCCACAAAGGTTCTAAAATTTGATGGAAGGGCCGGACCAGGAGCAGATGGATGGAGGGTTCTGGTCTCACTGCATCAGCCCAGCAAAAAAGACGAAAATAACTTGCAGGATCCAACAATTTACATGTGTGCACCAATTTAGGGCCAATGATTTTCCACTTCAAAAACTGACATTTTCCGTTGTAACACATTTGATAATTCTATTGACAGTGTTGGGAAGGTGACTTTTAAAATTTAATCCCCTACAGATTACAGATTACATATCTCAAAATGTAGTTTGTAGTGTAATCCATTAAATTACTTAAAGTGAGTAATGTAATCTGAATACTTTGGATTATTTGATATTGTTGTGCTTCTTAAAACTACATGAATGTAGCAACCACCTCCTGCAAATTCTTGTTTGGTTTTAGACCTGGATTAGACCTGGTTTAGACCTGGTTTAGACCTGGTTTTAGTCCTGGTTTAGTTTGATTACAGTCTATTCAAGTTTGGTGGGCCGGATTAAAAAGGTTAATGGGCCGCATGTGGCCCGCGGGCCGTAGTTTGGCCACCCCTGGTTTAGATCATAAATACTGGCCTTAAATTTTGGCTTTTTTACATTGTTACATTTAATTCAACTGTCTCCATGCAGACACACGCAGGCCACGTCACCAGGCGAGAGTACAGGTCAGATCTGTGGAGAAGTGGACCTGCTCACAAAAAACTTCCTTCCTTCATAAAGGAAAGTACAAAAACACAAGAAATCATGTTCAGTTCTGCATATGTTGTCAACTCAATACGCAAAATTCCATCCAAAATCAATTTACGCGGCACAAATTTCTGAAAATTTGAGCGTTCGTTCAACAAAATAACGCTGTGCTCATATATTTTCATTTCTCAGATAATAACTGTTGTGTAATTTAGACAAGTTTGGGGCCTTTTATTTGGGGCTGTTTATTGTATAGTGCAGGCATGTCCAAACTATGGCCCGGGGGCCAAATGTGGCCCTCAGACCAGTTGTTTTTGGCCCTCAGGCTTCCAGGTGAATTGGCCCATACTACCACAAGTAGTACTTTTTACTGCATGTTTTTGAAATCTACCTTGATCAAGCAAATGTAGTTTGTCCTTTTGAGGGTCTAAGCCTGAACAAAGGTCTGGAGGGTCATTTAAACCTGTTATAAATGCAGTTTTTAATTACTCACTGTTTTGACCTCCAGTCTATGACCCTCGATCGGCCCTCACACTGCTCTGTGTTTTAATATATGGCCCTAGATGAAAAAACTTTGGGCGCCCCTGGTATAGTTGATATGTTAATAAAAAAAAACTAAAATTATCCATTGTGATGTTAAATTACTAAGACTGTAGGACAACTATATAAGACAAAAACTATAGGATTGCCCATGTCCAACCAGGAATTAAAATCATAAACTTTGCCAAAAATGTGAAAACTGGGCTTTTTACTTTTTATGAAACTCTGAAATTCAAATGTTTTGATATGTCCTTGTTCCACTCATGACTTTAAACAACTCTACCTTATATTTATTCAATTACAGGTGGATTTATATCTCAAAAATGGCTAGAAAAACAGGCATTCTGACTGCGTGGGGTCGCCTCCCCACAGATCTGACCTGTAACTTGGTCTGGTTCGGTCTGCACAAAGATAGAAAGGTTTAAAGCCGTACTGTGGAACATTCCAGACAAAGCAATAACATCTCCATTCGACAGAAAAGTTACACAATGTACATTTACCGTTGTATGTGTGATCATTCAGAAGATATAACGTCTAGTTTTAAATCGTTAATCGCTATGGCAACGTTAATAATTTCATATCATTCAGAGCGCCGTGCAGTGACTTCTTCAGCTCTTTTAAAACCATCCTGATTCCGTTTTGTCTTTGATGTGCAGGGGGAAAAAAAACCTATACATTTTTGATTTTGTTATTCAGCAAAAGTGTGAGCACCGTATCGGAGAAGTGTACAGTTTTTGCTCTCCTCCTCCTCCTCCTCCTCCTCCTCCTCTTCCTCTGGGGATTTCGCTCGCTAGCAAGCTGTCATCGCTCCGCCGAAAAGAAGGGCCTCTACCCAAAAACAGTTAGACACTTGCAGCCTCCGTCTCCCCAGCCTCCCCTTCCTTCCTCCTCTTCGCTTCCATGGATACCGGCTCTGCTCTTTCATCACCTCCCTTCTGCATTCTCCGGCACATCGTTTGCTTTAATTTCGGTATCTATCCGGACCCGCCGCTTCTCTCGGAGGTAAACAATGCTGCTAATTTGGTCCATAAGTGCACATTATAGGCTCCCCAGTTGAATACGCTGACCAGGAATCTACTGAATCTGCTCTGACACCGCATCAGGGCCCTCCTTTTGTGCTTAAGAATAATTACAGAGACCCCGGCGAGGTAGCACCATCTCACACTCCTGCTTTTGTGGAGATGTGACGGCTGCCAGTGCAATTACGGGGCTTGTGTGGTGTATAGATTTGTTAAAGGGTGCACTTACCGGGATGAGTTTGTAAGAAGTTTTAGTGAAGCTGGGGGAATATATTTGTGTTTAGAAAGTTCATTTTGTGTGTTCTTATTAGAAGAACACAACATTATAAAAAGTTGGGGAAAGATGCCGTTCTTCAAGGTTGTGCTTCGAGAAATTGGTTCTCAAGTTGTCATGGATCAGTCTGTCATCTGACCTCACACGGCAACGTGGATTCTCATGATTTTTGTGAGTAGAATCTGTCCTGGCATGTGCACAAACAAACTAAAATGAACACGGAAGAAAGAAACATAATATTATACTGTTAAACCCTTCCAGACCGACGGCACTGCATCCTCCTGAGACCCTCTGAAGTGGACATTGAGTTAATCAGTCGTTTAAGTGTTTTGAGATAAACTCTTAATGGGAGGACTAGATTCCTCTGTCTAAATAAGGCTGGGGGATTACAGGGCACTATCATGTCCAGGATTTAAAAAAAAAAAAACTCAATAGGAGTAAAAAAAAAGTAAGAAATTAAAACGGAGTCTCACAACGTTTTGACATGACTGTAGAACACATGTGTCAAACATGCGGCCCGGGGGCCAGATCCGGCCCTCCAAGACCTTTAATCTGGCCCTCGGCTGATTTTTCTATTAAAATACTTAAAATTTTCAGATTTTTCTGTTAATTTTCTGCACCGTTTAGCATAGCAGCGTCTCCGGCATTTCTGTACGTTGCGACTCCCACCAGAGCAGCACAAATGAAGACTTTCCTCTTTCCAAACGCTCTTAAAGGACGATCGTTTTGACTGTCGACCGTGACCCTCATCAGCAAAATGTCAAAAAATGAGAAAAGCAGATGCTGAGTTCAGGATTTCCCAAGAAAAATAGTCTAATTCTTATTTGTTGACAGAGGTGAATGGGAAATCTGTGCTCAGTGTGTTTGGAACAAGTGGCGTTGCTCGAGGAATATAATCTTAAACACCACTACGAGACACGGAGAAAAATACAATAACTTGAAGAGAGAACTGAGTTTTCTGATCCGGCCCTTTTGGGATCAAAGTAGGCTGCATACGGCCCCCGGACCAAAATGAGTTTGACACCCCTGCTGTAGAAGTTTGTCAGAGATCTTGGTCATCAAAAAAGTTGTTAGGATGTTAATTTCACATGGATTTAACACCAAAATGTCCCCGGTGTCCATCACAGAGGACATGTTATAAAATTATAAATAAAAATGAACTAAATCTAAATGCTATACTGTTCACTTATCTCCAAATAGATAGAAAATCACAAAAAATATATATACATATAGCGCAATACACTTTTTTTCTTCAGAGAGACGTTAACCACTCTGCTACGGCGCCATCACTTTGTAGTCTAGGTGTTTTATTCTTCCTTCATGCTGCAATTTAGCTGCGTCTTTTGTTCTAAACCTCACTCTAAAACTGTTATTTTTATACTTTGCCGTTCTGCCATCGACCGCTGGAACCGTTCAGGCATTTATCACTTCTTCTTCCACAGCCCCACCGCGCCCAGAATACAAAACAAATCATCCATAAAGGAAAACCTCCAAACCTGCATTAATTACGCAGAAGACTCCGGACCACAGCGCCTCCCCTGGCAGCCCTCCGTCCTCTCGCGCTCCGTCGTCTTTTATCAAAGTGGGTTTTCGGGGTGGGGGTCAGACGGGTTTGACAGAGGGTCCCCGTGTCCCACTTCTGTCCAGGGCTGAGTTAAAAAGCTGTCAGTCTGGTATTGATCACCGCTGTTTTGAGACCGAACTAAACACAGAAGCTGGTGCAGAGCTGTGCGAAGCTGCTGTGGGAGGTTCGGGAGGGAAGGTGTGATGGATAATTCATGGTTTTAAAATCAAATCTTCTGAGTTTTTTATTGTTTTTATAAGAAATGAAATGAGAATCGACTCTTGGGAGGAGTAGGAGCTGTCCATCTACAGTTACAGGCGCACAGCTATTTTGGTGTAATGCTTTTCTCCATGGAGATGTTACTGCTTTGTCTGGAATGTTTCACGGTATGGCATTAAACCTTTCTGATCTTCATGGAAACCAAATCAGACCAAGTTACAGGTCAGATCTGTTGATAGGCGACCCCGCTCACACCTTCGGTAGAATCATTTGGTTAATTTCAGCCTTGGAATTGCCAATGTCTACTACACAAAAAAGGTACAAGGAGCTGTTAACTTGAAAACTACCACTTCATGACCTCACGAGGTGGAACAGAGCATTTTGAGCTTTGGAGATGTAGACAGACTAATAGTAAAGGACCATGGTGCCTTCATGTCCTATCGGATGGTTTTGCAAAAACCAAAAACCCACATCAAAATTGTACATGAAAAACCCACTCAGGTTTTAAGCTGGAAGATTTTTATGAAACATGAGTTGCCGAGATGAGCATATGAAGAAATATACAGTATATTATTTCAATATACTGAAATATAAAGAATATTATTTAAAATATACAGGAATATAGATAATTTATTTACAAAATATACAAGATATTATTTACAAAATAATGTGTAAAATCCCTCGTCGTCCAGGTAGAATCCTGGTAAAGGAGAAAATTCCATTTGTCAACTGGACAAAAGTTCATTTAGTTGAATACGTTTCACTGCTCATACAATCTGCTTCTTCAGTTCTGATCAGACTCTGGAGGACACTGCCTTATATCTGCCTGAAGAGAGGAGCTAACTACACTGAAATAACTCTGAAACTAATACCCTACTTGTTCACAGTTTCTGTTGTTAGTTCAGCCTATTGAGTGTGGGTCATATCAGCAGAATCATCCAGGGCCAGAGCGGTGTTTTCACACCTCTGGGCCTGACCTGACTACACCTAATGTTTTCTTAATTTATTTGGTTTTAGGTTTGTGGATAGAGTTAGAAATTGGAGACAGATGGTGTCTGAGTCCTCCACTTCTGTTTAAAGAAGGACTCTCTTTTTTAACAAAAATTGCCTCTTTAACTATATTGCAAAATATACAACATATTATTTCCAAAATATGCCACATAATATTTAGTCTACATACTTTAGATTTAAGTAATCTACTTAAATCCAGAGGGGACAGGGCTTTTTCTGTGGTTGGTCCTAAACTGTGGAACGCCCTGCCCCCCCACGTCCGAGCAGCGCCCCCTGTGGAGTGTTTTAAGTCTCGTCTTAAGACCCACTTTTATTCTCTGGCTTTTAACACCGCTTGAGTTGTGTGGTCCTCTGTGTCTTTTATTGTATTCTAGGGTTTTTTTATTATTTTATTGTTCTTAGAGTATTGATTTTTTATTAATTTTATTTTTTTAGTGTTTTTATCTTTTATTGTTTTTATTATTTGATGGTATATTTATTTGTATGCACTCTGGGAGGGCATTTGATTACTTGTTTATTTTAAACAGTTTCTGTGGTTATTTGTTTATTTTAAATGATGGTTTTGTGCAGCACTTTGGAAACGCTTTCAGTTTATGAAATGTGCTATAGAAATAAAGTGGATTGGATATAAAACATATCAAATATACAGCAGCATATTATTTAGCCTTTGTGTTTTGGTGCATTCTCTTCTTAGCAAGTGTAAAACTGTTTACTCAAGTAACAGGTCCGGATAAACTCTGGCTCCACCACGTTTCATTTCACTATGACAACAAAAGCACTTGAACACACTTGTAATTTCTACTTCACAAGTGGAAAGGATCATCTTTCTCACACCACATGAAGGCCGCATTACTCAAACGTGTGAGTGTAACAAAACACAATTCCATCTCTGTTTTTGAGACGATATCAACATTCAAGATTCAAGACAGACGAGATAACTTAACGCTCACAGGAGTCAGTTTTGTGGAATATAGAACCTGCTTTAATAAAAAAAAAAAAAAACCTCTTTACTTTTTGCCTGCTTGCACTTTTTACGAGCTCTGTGCCTTTATGTGTGAATTGCTGACGTATGAAAAGGAACATCTGGCCACATTGTCCACGCTCGTGTAAAGCTAACCACTCGGAACAGTGGTCTGCGCTTACACAGAGACGATTTGTTCCCCTCGGCCTGGACGCTAATGAAACATAATGTCTGTGTGTGTGTGTGTGTGTGTGTGTGTGTGTGTGTGTGTGTGTGTGTGTGTGTGTGTGTGTGTTCGCGGCCTGTCACTCACATGCATTTCTTAATCATTGCAAACGTGTAAAAAATCACAAGGTAAAACTGTCCATTAGCGCTGGCTCCATAGAGTTTTTATGATATTGCTTTAGTGGAGATACGAAAGAAGAAGTTTTCTTACTTTAATTTGTGTCTCAGTTATTGATACCTGCTGTAACTTGTGTTCATTTTGATGCTGAGCTGCCAAAACTCAAATGTGACCACTACATATAAAAAATAAACTCATAAAATTGGATGGAATTGAGCATTTACAAGTGTTTTTTCCCCCCACCGTGTTCTGAATACTTTGCAGCAGGTGTCATCAACTTTCTCTGGGTGTGTGAAGCTACGTGAGCTTCATTTTAACACAATCTGACCAGAAAGAGCTGATTTGGAGGGAGATGATTGTGCTGTTAAACAAGTCTCTCTCACATAAAATGAGTTTTTCAGTTAGGATGAGGGTTAGGGTTAGAGTTTTGCTGAAAATCAAACTCCTAAACAGGACCATGAATGCTCAGACTGATCACAGGCTCCATGAAAATGCGGTATTGAGTTTTCTGACCATCTAAATGCATCGTGTCACCATGGTAACTCCTGGACATTCTGCGAATAGAGATGCATGTAGAACACCCCCAGCGTGGTGTCACTGCAATATGCGTTCATCGGCGTTTGAAGTTTTACAGATCCTGGATTTTAGCTTCCTATTTGAGGATTGACCATTCAAAAAAGACTATATTTTCAACACCATGACTGTTCAACTTGTCTCCATAGCGATAGTCAGGCATCTCACATCTACTCTATTACAAGTAGGGATGTAACAATAACTGAAATATCATGATATCGTATCGTCAAAGGTCTCACAATAATATCACGGACCGTCACAATATATTGAATCCCAAGTCTCTTTCCTTAAATGAACAGTTCTGATGCAGAAATAGCTCAAATAAAAACAGAGGGAACTACATAGACCATGATCCTTTGCTCTGTTTCAGTGCAGACGACATGAAGAAATAATCACTTTGAAATCTTTATTCTTTGGATTAAGTCTTGTGAAGCATTTTTAGAGGAAAAAGTCGCAGATTCACAGTTTTGTGAGACTCCACAAAATATTGTAATAAATCTGGTACAGTGAGATGTTTATGGTGAAAATATCGTACAGAGAAATTTGGATATCGTTCCATCCCTAATGACAATAAATGTTGTACCAAATGACTGCTCAAAGCATTTTAGAATGTCAGTCTTGTTATTATGTAGAATATCGTAATATCATGAGCCTCCCACCATACCATGAGCTTGCCCACAATATCGCAATAAATATCGTCCTGTGAGGTTCATACCGTGACAATATTGTATCGTGAGACTTGAATATCGTTACACTCCTAATTACGAGTGTTTTATTGCTCAAAAACACATGTATTCTTCTGGTGGAAATGGCTCGAAAGCAATAGAGGCAGGTGATGTGCGCTTTACCAGGAAAGTCACACAGTGGAACTTTAAGTATTTGGGTATATTGAACGATATTTCTTCGGCCTATAAGCAGTCTTTTCTCTAACAGTTCAGTTTTCTACGCTCTTCTTTTGGTTTAATGCTCCTCTACTTTCTAACAATGACGTCTTAAACTTCCAACTTCCCTCTTATGAAAATTGCAGCCTGTCAGGCCCAAGAACGTCTTTATATAAAATAAAGTGCAACTATAATCTTCGATGGGCCACACTTTGCCAAAATATATGGATTTTCCTCATAGTTCAAATGTGGCTTGTAAAAATGGATCTTTGCGTAAATCCTGTAGCATAAATGTAAAAAAAAAGTGCTGTGATAAGAGAAGATTTTATTGGTCTTAAACTGGACCAAAGATTAATTTTTATTATTATTTTAGCTCATTTAAGCTAATTTCCCCAGACACTACACTTCCTCCACACTGATGGCACTAGCCGATAATTCCCTTTGTCTAATTGTCTGTTCTTGCTCGAGGTTAAAGCGTCATTTCTAAAATTATTGCATTAATGATCCGATCCGCAGCCAAGGCAAAAACTGCTCTTGTGTGGACTTCTGCTCACCGTACAGCAAATTGCCTCATCTTCACGGCCTATTAAAGCCGCATTATGCAACTTTTCTGCTTGTCCCTATGGAGGTGGTATTGTTTTGCCGGGAATCTTCCGCAGTATGGCGTTAAACGATCCATCTTGCATTTGTTTGATTGCACTTCTTAAAAAAAAATTAAAATAAAAATGAATAAAATGTACGGAAATACAATAACAGAAAAATGGGGGTTTTTACATCAAACTATCTCAAATCAAATCAAACTAACTCAAAGAAAATCCAAATGCTCAAAGGCTGAGCCGAGTTGGCGATACAAAAGCGACCTCTAGAGTCTCTGGTTCGAATTATCACACGAATGTCCAGACCGGAGCAACCAAGAAACACATCTGAATCACAGTGTGGTCGAGCTGATACTGGCAACCAGCCGCCCGGAGGAGCTGCTGCGAAGGACTTTTAGTGGGCACGGTGCTTAAGGGTCAGGAAGGGGATCAGAAGAGCGGGAAGTCAGTCCTCCAATCATGGCACAGGGAACATTGGAGCCAGCCCAAGAGCGACGGAACCGCACACCACCAATCAGGTGCCAGGTACCACACAGCACATGCAAATCAAGGCACAAACAGTAGAAAGAAACAGAGCGCAGGGCGTGACAGAGCCGGACACCATAACACCTGTAACTCGGTTGTGCTGGTGGTGTGTCCATGGAGATAAGTTTAATGCCATTCGGTTTGTAAGTCTGACGTCACACATGACTTCTGGGTCCAAGAAAACATTTGTTCAATACAGTCTATGGTTCAAAATGACAAAACCAGAGAACATTTGCACCGTCACCTCTTTTTTTAGTGAGGTTCCAAATAGAGCACGGAAACCCAACGAGAACCCGACGTGTTCAGACAGTATGGACAAATATTTAGATTTACTTATGTTGGGGCTCGTGTTGGACTTGGACACATCAGCGCGTCAGCTGTTTCCTGTCTACAGTAAAACCACTCGCTCTGAGACTCTGAAGTGTTCAAAGATCAGAGCTCTGCACTTCCAGTTTAGACACAAGTCAAACTGTGTTATTATTATGTGTGAAATGTGGAGCAATACTTCAGATACAGGATTTTTAAAGCAGAAAATGTTGGAGATAAAGTCCACAGGAAGTAGAGTCACTGTCGCTGATCTGCAGCTTCACTGTCAGTCCACGCGCTGTGTGGATGGAAACAGACACACAAGAGGAACTATCTCACCTTTTCTACTTTTGAAGAACGACTCAAACTGGATTAACAGCGTGGTTTTGTGGACTGGGGTTATTATTTGTGGAGGACAATTTCTGGGGATAACGTGGATGAGACACTGACCATAAATGTACCACTTTACGAGAGGTGAGTCGGCGAATAAAGTCTTCCCAAGTTTGTGTTTTGCGTCTCTGTGCGGAAGGGTGGACAGAAATGATAAATTAATCCAGTGTCAGGGTTTAGATATTTCTGTGGACATAAACAGCGATGGGAGAATTTGTAATGTGGTGATTTGGAAGAACAGCGACGGCAAATATCCATCAACTGGAAAATGAAAGAACGTCAGTTTCTCCTCGTGTTTGTGTTGGTTTCTGATCTGTTCAAACATCGGGACACAACACTGCAGCATTTTTACATGTAGATCAGTCGGGCCAAATTTGGATCCGGAAATAGAATGATGACATAGCGATTTACAAGCCCAATACTTTGGAACATTCAAGGCAAAGCAATGACATCTCCGTGGAGACAAGCAGCAGAAAAGTTACACAATGCACCTTTAACAATATTTACAACTAAGTTAATGTTGTAGCATCGTTTTAAGGTTTGTACCTGTTAACTCTAATGTCGGTTGTTAAATCCCCACTACTTATGACTTAATGTTGTTGTGTCCTTGAGCCAGACACTTTCATACATTAAATCAGCATAAGCATAACTTAATGAGCTCTTTTGCATTTTTATTTATATATTTATTTATTTTAGTTCTTCTCTCAAACAGAAAACACTTTGTTCCACCTTGTGATGTCATGTGGTAATACAGGAAGAGCTTCACTTTGTTTTTAAACTCCATACAGCTTCACTAGAATCATTTGCAAGGTGTCAGGCCTGCAAAAGCCAATCCTTACTCAACTAAAGGTAAAAAAAAGTTCTTGTTCACTGGAACACTACCGCTCCATGACATCACAAGGTGGCACAGAGCATTTTGAGCTTCGGATACAGACAAACTAATAATAAAAGGCTGGGTAAATAAAATGAAACAACTCCAGGTCTGTTTTTGAGGAGGTAACAACATTCTAACATGACTTAAAGCCCATAAGAGTCAGTTTTGCATAATACAGGACCTTTAAACTGACTTTTATTATCAGTTCTGTGTGTAATACGTAGATTTCTCGTTGCATTTATCAGTACCGCGTGAAGTGTGAAGCTTTTATCATTCTTTACATAAAAACGAGACTGTCTCAAGATGGCATTTTAGTGCCGTGCTTTTTAATATCTCACATCGTTCACGCGATGCTGACAATGTTTGAGTTATGTCTGAGTGAAAAGAGGCGCCACTACAGATCCACAAAGCACAGGTCTAGTTTTTCATTGGCTGTCCTTCAGTTGCACTCTGTTACGTCTGAACAGTGCCTGAAGATGCTCTCAAAATTTGACTGCAGTTCATATAAATACATTTTATACTTCTGTGGCCGAGAAGAGCAAGAGGCAATAATATTTGATTCAAAGATTCCCCTTGCTTCAAAATGTAATTTAAGCAGTGAAGTAAAAAAGCTCCCGTTTGATTTTCGGTTATGTGCGTAAGAAAATATAAGACCCCAAAGCTGTTTTAGAATGTGTTAACCATAGTCTGTGGATATAAATGGACTTATCTTACCTGCTGGCTGCCACGTTCCAAATAAAAAGTGAACACGGGGCGCTTCTGGCTCCATCTACTCTGGCTCCAATTCACTTTATATTGAAAAAGGTAAAAATCAATGTTGTCCACTCCTTTCAGTGTAGTGAAGACTGCAGTGACTGTTATACTGGAGAAAGAAAACAGCCACTTCATAAGAGGATGTACCAGCACAGATGAGAGCAACACGGGACCCCAGTCTGCTGTACACGTTCAACTCAAAGCCACTAGCCTCTCATTTGAGGACAGGGAGGTACAGATCTGAGCCAGAGAAAAGAAGTTAAAGAGGCTATTTTTGTTCAGAAAGACAATCCATCTTTGAACAGAAATGGAGGCCTCAGACATCATCTCTCTCAAAACAATAGTGTCAGCTTGTTTGCTCAGAGGTGTGAAAGCATTCATCAGGGGCCTGCTAATATGACTCAGGCTCAGCCCCCACTTCAACAGAGTCGAACGATTCATCACACCGAGCTAACAAATAGAAATTGTAAACAAGTAGATGTGTTAGTTCCAGAGTAGTTTCAGCGTAGTTAGCTCCTCCCTTCAGGCAGATATAACGCAGTATCCTCCAGCGTCTGACCATAACTGAAGAAGCAGCTTAGATGAGCTGTGAAATGTATTCACTCAAAAAGACAGATTTTTTTTTTCTTTTCTGTCTTTCCAGGTTTAGTCCCATTTCGTCCTGAGTTTGACTTGATGTGTGCAAATCTTAAACATCAACATTCAAAAGGGAAAAAAAAGGGATTTAAATATATTGTGCACCTTTTTCCAGTAGTTTATTCTGTGCTACAAGGACAACATTTTATATTTTTAGTACACAAACAGCTCATCTCTTCTGATGGGTTCACTTCAGTAGGTCACAGTGCGGCCAATCGATAATCGAAAATATTTATGTGGCAGCAGCTCGTGGGTCTATCTGCAGCAGCGGAGCGACGCTTTAGTGGAGACAATAAGTCCAGCAGTGAAAATATTTATTAAATAATGAGACCGATCTGAGTCCTGCTGCGATGAGCTCCTCGGTGATTTTATGAAGATAACAACAGCTCAGAGCAGTGAGGACAGGAGGAGAGAGTCTGCGAAACTTCTGTCCGTCACAGTCCTTATCAAAGGTCAGTGCGGATTCGCCGTGTGTTTTGGAGCGACTTTATTTCGTCTTTTCCTCATATGAATAACATCAGTGCACACACTGGGCTCCTCTGTTTTGTACAATTTTTTTGCTTCCTGTTTACAGTCAGATCCTGTAGTTTTTATAACGTTACAGCGGTGGACAAAACTTTGCTTTAACTCGTTAATAAAGCAATATTTTTGACAGCACTAGTAAGTCATTTTAAACTATACGGAAAGTTTGTGCTTCTTTCTTTGCCAAAAAAGATGGTGCTTTATGTAACTTAACTATGGAGCCTGGAATGTCCCACAGTGTAACATTAAGCAGCTGTACTTTATATTTATTCAACTACAGGTGGTTTTATTGCGCGAAAATCCCTAGAAAAACAGGCACTCTGACTGTGAGCGGGGTTGTCTCTCCACAGATCTGACCTGTAACTCGGTCCAGTTGTGGACCTCCATGTAGTGGTCTCCATGAAGATAGAAAGGTGTAACGCCACACTGTGGAACATTCCAAACAAAGCAATAACAGGTTAAAATATGGACAACGTTTCACATTTTCAGAACACAAACAGCTCACCTCTTCATGGACACACCTCAGTAAGTCGTTATTTTATACGACTTCGATAACTTGTGCTTCTTTTTAGAGTAAAAAAAGTAAAAAAAAAACCCTCAATTTTCAAAAATCGACAGAAATGATCGATAGCGTGCGTCTTGAAACCCAAAATCTCATTGTTTCTTGTTGGTCATTGATTTCGGCCAGGTCAGGTCCAGGCAGTGGATTACAGAGGGGCCCCTGCTGTGGTGGGCACGGCGGGGGGTCCAGGCACGGCAGGGGGCGCAGACACAATCAAAAAAACCCCAAACTCTGCCAGGCCATGGATCTGTGGAGTTTCATTTGATTCTGTAACTATTCCAAGTCCTCCCTCCTCCACATGTGAGGGACAAAGAGGCGGGGCCCCTGGGGCACTCGGCTGGGAGAAGATCACTTACAGTACGAGTCAATTAACGATCGACTATGTGTTTTTTTCTGATACCAGTTGTTTAGAATCCAGAGGAAATTATTGCCAAAAGCTCAGATTATATTTTTGGGCTGATATGCAGCTGATTTTGAGATTTTTTTCCCCAAATTTTTTAACATCTACAAGTCTCACGATACGATATCGTCACCGTATGAACCTCACAGTACAATATTTATTGTGATATCATGGGAAAGCGATTTATTTAATTTTATTTTTTAGCTATTTCTGCATCAGAACTGTTCATTTAAGCAAAGACACTTGGGATTCGATACATTGTGATGGTCACGATATTATTGTGAGACCTTTGACGATACGATATCACCGTATTTACATCATTGTTCCATCCCTATCTTCAACCTTGCTTTACTACAAACAGGAGAGAGCAGTGTAGTTTATTACAGTAGATCACTGGTGTCCCACCTGTAGCTCGAGAGACACCAGACACCTCGGTCCAAGTCGCTCACCGGGGGATTTCGGTAAAATTTGATTAATTGCCATTTTAAATGTACCATTTTAAATGCACTGATAAATGGATCATGGTTTATGTTTTATAAGCATCAAACTGTTCCCCATAAGGCCGTGGCTCACATATTTACTCTCTCCTGAAATTGGCAGCTCTCTGGTATTTTTGTTTCCTAAACACAGCTCACCGGAGAAAAAAGCGTGGAGACCCTGCAGAGGATCCTCTCTGGACTTAAGTTTTCAGATAAAGCTTTATGCAGATATTTAACATGGCCAATAAATCATATGCCAAAAAATGCAGATATTAGCCAACCAATATATCGGTTGGACAGTCAGTAATGAGAAAACAGGGCTCTTGTCTGGTTTTGTTTTAGAACTTCATTCATTTGTTGAAACTTTCATAATGGTTAAAGTAAATTGCAATGGGGAAAATTCAAGATAGAAGAAATAAAATATAAAAAAAATAGGTTACTTGTATTATTTAAACATTAATTTAATTAAGTTTTTTAAAACTAGAATATTGAAATGTAGTTTGAATACAATTAAAGGCACTGAACCTGATTTTTACTGTCTTAAAAATGTAAAAAAAAAAAAAAAAAAAACAGAACTTATGAATCGAGAGCATCCTAATTATTCACCTTGATACATTTCTAAACACTTTTCGCAAGTTTCATAGACCAGAGCAGAGTTTTGCCATCATGGTCATGCGAACAGCAACTGACATGCACTTCCTTTTAAATGTTTTAATTTATATAATAATAATAATAATAATAATAATAATAATAATAATAATAATAATAATAATAATAATAATAATAATAATAATAATAATAATAATAATAATTCCAACCAGCCATAAAGAGTCTTGCTATGAAAAATAAACCAGAATTGTTTATTGCAGTTCCACTCACTAACTTGTTTTCATACAGTGCTGTAAAAAATTGAAATCGCCCTTTTCCTGATTTCCCAGGGGCCATGTAGGTCCAGATGGATTTTTCCCTTAATAAATCAAATCAGCACTTAAAAACTGCATTTTTTGTTTGCTTGTGAATTATCTTTGTGTCATATTTAAGTTTGCTCGATCTAAGAGTGACAAAGGTGCAAAAAAGTAAGAAATCCGTATGAGGACAAATACTTTTTCACAGCACTGTACAGTTTTTATTATACGCCCGTGATAAAACGGGACGTTTTATGGTATGGCGCTGTCCGTCCGTCCGTCCGTCTGTGGACACATTAAAGCTTTGTAGTGTCTTTAAGTTCTGTTGCTGCAATCTGATTGGTGGAATTCCGATTCTAGAATGTGATGATGTCATACTCATACTCCTACTGCAAGAGCCAGATTTCCCTATTGATTATCCGTCCGTCTGTCTGTCCGTCTGTCTGTGGACAATTTCTTGTCCGCGCTCTAACTCGACAACCGTCTCACCTAGGAATGTCAAACTTCCAAACTGCACCAACAATTCATCTTTAACTGGGTTTGACAAATTCTAACTTAATTCTATATACAATAATTCAAAGTACGGGCGTATTTTGCCCCGCTGGAGGAGCTCTTGTTATGATTGGAGTGGAGGAAGAAGGTTGCGGATTCGATCCCCGAGTCGCCCGGGCCTTTCTGTGTGGAGTTTGCATGTTCTCCCTGTGTCTGGATGGGTTTCCTCCGGGCTCCGGTTTCCCCCATCACCTCTATGAACTAAGGACCATGACGTCCACCCTCCTGTGGGCTCCACCCTGCGACCCAGCTGGATCAAGAGGGAGAAGATGGATGGATGGAAAATTAGGACCGCTGCCATAGTGATTAATGATTTTAACCCAAATGTGTTGAAAGATGTTGCGGAGAACAGCAGAACGCACATGGGCAGGGTTCAGGCCAGGTTTCCTCTACAGATAACACAGCCGTCATTTCTGCTCAAACTTCCCTTTTCTAAATTGGGTTCATACTCTCACTTACTCTCTCCTAGTTTGAGCTGTTTCTTTGCTGCCATAAAGAACCTCGGGGAGAAGAGAGTTCGGTAATAATGAATACTCGAAAATATCTTCAAATCTTCTAATCTTTATGGGGGTTAAAAGTGCGGAGGAGGTGTTTGAAACGACGACCTCACCGGGCGACGACGTGCTTCTGCTGAGTCTGGACTGATTCAAGTTCAAAAAGACGAGCGAGAGGAGGGACAAGATGGGAAGAGAAAGAGGAGAGGGCGAGGAGAGGAAGAGGAGAGTAAGAAGAAAAGAAAAGAAGAGAGGGGAATGAGAAGAGGGAGAGAAAAAGAGGAGAGGAAGAGGAGAAGAAGAGGGAGCAGAGAAGAATATGAGGAGAGAAGAGGGAGAGGAAAGGAAGTGAAGAGGAGAAGAGGATAGGACGAGAGGAGGAATAGGAAAAGGAGAGGAAGAAAGAGAAGAGGAGAAGAGGGAGATGAAGAGGAAAGGAAGTGAAGAGGAGAGGAGAGGAGAAGAGAGGAAGGGGATAAGTGAAGTGGAGAAGAGGAATAGGAAAAGGAGAGGAAGAGGAAAAGAAGTCAAGAGGAGTGGAGAGGAGGAAGTGGACAGGAGAAGAGGAAGAGGAGAAGAATAGGTGAAGAAGAGGAGAGAGGAAGAGGAGAAGAGGAGAGGGAAAGGACAAGAGGATAGGAAAGGAGGAGCAGGAGAAGAGAAGAGGCAGAGGAGAGCAGAAGAGGAGAGGCAGAGGAGAAGAGGAGAGGGAAAGGACAAGAGGATAGGAAAGGAGGAGCAGGAGAAGAGGAGAGGCAGAGGAGAAGAGGAAAAGAAGAGCACAGGTCTTCTGAAACCACCTCCTGCCTTAGCGGCTCAGGCGCCGGGTTAAGAGGAGGCTCCACATTTCCAGAGCCGAAACTCTCCGCGGGCGACGGGAAAATCCAAAGAGAAAACCCGAGAGCCTCCAACAGAACCACGAGTGAGTCCAGAACACCAGAGCACGACTCAGACCCTCACCACTGCTCACTCCTCCACACAGACCTGAAACTTTCAACTTCATTTTATCCGCGATTGTTCAGAGGGAAGAAACGACGTCTGAAGAGAGACTGAGGCCTTGTCCACACGTATCCGGGTATCTGATAAACCGATGCTGCGTTTTGACCTGTCGTCCACACGAACACGCATCAAAAACGAGTATTCAGGGAAAACTCCGGCCAAAGTGAAGATTTTTGAAAACTCTGTTTATGCCTGTTTGTGTGGACAGAGATAACTGGGGTTTTGCCTTTTAAAACGTCACTGTCTGCGCCAAAAAATATGAATCTGCCCTGACGTCAAACGTGCGACATTTGTTTAGGCGACTGCAAAAGCCAAAGCCAAAGCCGACTATGGACCGGAGTCGTTTCTTCAGAGCTGTGGGAGCATTAATTTAGTTTAGGAGCAATTCTGACTCCGAGTCTGTCCAGACAGAGGAGCTCGGCGCCCTGTTTTCTGTTGTTTAAGTTTAGGCGGAAGTGACGATGAAGTGACGGCTCAATGGAAATAACGCCATCTACAGGTCTGGAATGTGTATGAATGTGGTTGAAAATGCAGATGTTCAGTTATGTGTGGAAGGTATTTTTTTCGAAGACGAGGTGGTGTGGATAAAACTATTTTTATAAACGGAGGGGGGGAAATGTTCGGTTTTAAAAAATACCCGGCTACGTGTGGACATGGCCTGAAAAGAACTCGTGCGGTTTCACTTTTCTACTTCTGGGGTCATGTTTTGTTATTTTCTGACCTGGAGTTGCGTTTTGTTTCATGTTTAACAGACACACTTATATGGGAAATGTTCTTCCAGACCTGCAGACTTAAAAACATATGTGACAGTGTAAAATGATATTATGACGGCTGTCGACTTTATTTTACCCTTTAACTGCTAAAAAGGTGTTAAAACAGTTTGAAAAATGTGGGGGGAAAGTGTTTTACAGTTCATTCTATCCAATGAAACTGAGTAAATCTATTTTTGAATTTGTCTTCTATCAGCAATGAAGAAAAGCATTGAAATTTAAAATGTTTTTCACTTTTCGTTAAGCACAGTAAATGCATATTTGTTTGATTTTTTTATTTAACAAAAATTGTAAAAAAAAAAAAAAAAAAAATGATGTAAATGCTAATTTCCCTAATGTCTTTAAGTTTTGTACTGCTACTTTTTTAATTTCTGTAAATTAAAAATATGTTCAAGTAGCACCTAAAATCTTCTGTATCAATTAATAATAAAAAAAAAAAAAAGTAAAAAAGTTAGGCAACCATTTTAATTACTGCTTAATAATTCAGGTTTACAGTGTGCATATTTAGGCTTTCCCAGACCTCATGATGTCATGTACAGGAAGTGCTCCAGTGTGTTTTTAAACTCCACACACCTTCACTAGAATCATTTGGATTTCAGACCTGGAAATACAGATCTCCACTGAACTAAAGATAAAAGGAGCTGTTCATGAGGTGGAACAGAGCATTTTGAGCTTTAGAGATGGAGACTGTTACGGCCCCAGGCCTCCAGTTCTTTGATTTGTTGTGTGCTTTAATTGTTTTGTCCTTTGGATTCCTGCTGGTTGAGCCCTGGTCTCTGATTGGTGGGAACTTCAACCCTCGGCCACTCCCACCTCACCTCCAGACTCCTCCCCCTATTTAAGCAGATTCCTCTCACCTGTTCGGGGCTGTGGCCTTTGTGGCCAGTTTGCCATTTTCTGTTTGTGTCTCTTTAGTGTTGTTAGTCTAACTTTGTGTGTGAGACACTAGTTTAGTTTAGTTCTGTTTTGTGTCTTTTTAGTTGTCACTCGATTCTGTTTGTAGGTTTATGTGACTTTTGTTTAGGGACTTTTGTGATTTTGTTATGTGTCCCTTAGTCCGTCACTTGTGTTTTTGTACAGACCTACGTGACCCGTTTTGGCACAAAACTCGTATTTCAGTCCCGTCCTTGTGTTTCTTAGTTTAGGTTCTTTTATGTACATATTTTAGCCTGTTTTGTTTAATTTACCTTGTACATTCCTTTTAATTAAATTACCTTATTTATTCCATTTTACATCTTGGTTATTTTGTTACTTCCGCGGTCCCGAGCAGAGCCGGGTCGTAACATAGACAGACTCATAACGAAGAATCACTTAAATATGTGTGAATGAAACAAAATACAACTCTGGGTCTGTTTTTTGAGGAAGTAACAACATTTTAACAGGACTAAAAGCTCACAAGAGTCAATTTTGGGTCACATAGGATCTTGAAGCATCAGTTTAAAGCTTGTTTTATGTGACCTCCCACTCAGGTTGGTCAATTCTCACTTCTACTCACTACATGTTCTCACAGTTGGACGTGAGTAGAACGTGATTAGAACATTTAAGAGGAGATATTTTACTTTTATGGGGCATTAACTGCAAAACACAGAACATATTTAGATCACCGTGTCACGATTTACTGTTTTGAAAATGCTGTATTCACCAAAAAACAACCTATGAACATATGCGTTTCATTTCCATCTCCTCTCCCTTTGCTCCCCGTTAAGTCGCTCCCCCTTCAGAGCGCTGTTACAACACAACCGGAGTGAAACTACTGCGCGTCGCATCGGGTTTGTCAAGTGCAGTTTTTGTTTAATTTTTGCATATTTACAGAGAGCCTTTCACAGAATCTTAGTACTAACTGTAACAATGGTTTGAGAGATCCCTAAATTACTCAAACATGCGTGGATGACGACTAAACCCTCTCCAGGCATATTTTTAATGAGGGAATCTTAGAAATTGTTAGAAAATTCCAAAGAATCCATTTTGCATAATTAAATAACATGAACAAATTCACATTTTTTGCTTTTTTTTTTTTTTCATCTTTAATTACGACTGTGACTGTGAGGCTTCTTACCCAGATCAGACTGTGCAGTGAATAAAGCGCTCGTGTGGCCTTTACGAGCAGTAATTAATCCACGCACGTTTCATTTCTGTTTTGGTTAATTTTCTCGGAGAATAAGAGCTCCGGCTGCACCCGCTCGTCTCGTCTCCTTGTGTTTTTATTTTCCTGTGTTTGGATCATGTGACTCCTGCTCTGTCCTTCACTTGTAACAGATCTTTTCTGAAATCACTAAATGTGTAGTTTCACTTTTCTTCACGAGAACCTGAAACAAATAATCAGCAAATTCTTCTTACGTTTGGGGTTACGGTGCAGTTTATTGTCCCCGGAAAGAAAATGATCCTCTGCATTTGACCCGATCTGTGATTCCATCTGTTCTGTGTCCGTCTACTAGCAAACAGGACCCGGGTCCCCTTTAAACGCCAGATGCAGGTGGATATTCTGATAAATAAGCGCCAAATAAATGGTGAGACTAAGGAGTCGCTTTCGAACGTGGGAAACTATTTTGTTGTAACATTTCAAATGAACTCACCTACGTCTGTATAGAAAGTGGCCATACCGGCTCGTCAAAGCCTGATCCCGTCAGATCTCAGAAGCTCAGCAGGGCCTGGTTAGTACTTGGATGGGAGACCACTGGGAATTCCAGGTGCCACAGGGGGGCGCCAGTGGCAAAAACTGTCGTTGTGTCCTCAGGCAAGACACTTCACCTACATTGCCTAGTATGAGTGTGTGCAGGGCAGGACTCCCTTGAAAAAGAGATTAGTAATCTCAATGGGACTTTCCTGGGTAAATAAAAGGTAAAAAAAAGTTGCCTAAATTATCGTCAAACTGGTTAAAAGAACTTGAGTTCCATATTTTTCCCAGTTTTGTGAGGAAGGAAATAATCTCCTGCCCCAAATTGCCACCTGGTCTCAACTGAAAGCCTGGTCTGTTAACTGATTGAAACAAATAAACGCCCCGGCAACTATTTGGTATTTTACGGTATTTTGTTGAGTAGATATTGGCAATTCCAGGACTGAAATGATCCAATTTACTCTAGTGAAGGTATATGGAATTTAACAAGAGCTCCGCCAGCGGGCAAAATACGCCCGTACTTTGAATTATTGTATATAGAATTAAGTTAGAATTTGTCAAACCCAGTTAAAGATGAATTGTTGGTGCAGTTTGGAAGTTTGACATTCCTAGGTGAGACGGTTGTCGAGTTAGAGCGCGGACAAGAAATTGTCCACAGACAGACGGACAGACGGACAGACAGACGGACGGATAATCAATAGGGAAATCTGGCTCTTGCAGTAGGAGTATGAGTATGACATCATCACATTCTAGAATCGGAATTCCACCAATCAGATTGCAGCAACAGAACTAGTATGATACACTACAAAGCTTTGAAGTGTCCACAGATGGATGGACAGACGGACGGACAGCGCCATACCATAATACGTCCTGTTTTATCACGGGCGTATAAAAACACAGTGAAGCACTTCCTGTATTACCACATGACATCACAAGGTGGAACAGAGGTTTTTTTCCATTTGAGAAAAGAACTCATTTTAAATCTGCAGGGTTTTTGTGTCAAACGTATGAATGAAAACACAACTCCAGGTCTGTGTGTGATGAGGAAACAACATTATAGCTCAGAAAATATCGTAATACGGCCCCTTTAAGTTTGTTTTAAAGCTGCATTGTGTAACTTTTTCTGGTGGAGAGTCCGTCAGATGCTTTTCTCCGTGGAAATGTTACGGTGTTAAACCTTTCTATTGTCATGGAGCAACCAGACCAAGTTACAGGTCAGATCTGTGGAGAGGCGACCCCGCTCACACTCAGAACACTCGCTTTTCTGGGTATTTTTGAGCTCTAAAACCACCTGTGATTAAAGACATATAAAGTAGAGCTGTTTAATGTCACACTGTGGAACATTCCAGGCAAAGCAGTGAATTATCCGGCAGACAGACCCTCCGGAAGCAAAGTTACACTGTGTACGTTTTAAACAACCGGCGCTTATGTTTACCTTCTCCTTCTCCGCGATTATAAATGCGACCGGTTTAAATAAGACGTTCTTCTTCTGTGATTAGCCGTACGCCGAGCTGTGTCTTTGGGGCTTCGTCTGACACTCCGCGAATGCAAACGACACACAGCAATTTAGTGATAGGCTACGGCGCCCTCGGAGGAACGCTAATAAATCAAATCTACGCCACAACACATGGATATTGTTTACTTTTCAGCTCCTAGGAGACGGATAAAGCTTCGCAGACGGAAACACTGAGCGCTGGCGGTGTGTGTGCGTTTTCTGTGTAAAGTGAATCGAGGTGAAAACGACGATTATACCTCCGGAGCGCCTTCAGAAAACTCATTTAGAACATTAATTACCAGGCGTGTAATTGAAACTACACCTTCTGAAGTTATGTTGCCCAAGTTGCACAACAGCAGATCCCAGAAGCGCCGTAGAAGTGATGCGTGAGATGTCAGGTGAGCTGGTGAAGGCGCCGCCGTGTTTTTAGACGGACCCTGGAGGAGAAACTTTAAAATGAAGTTTTAAATTATAACGGGAAGCTTTGTTACAGTTGGAAATGCATCTTTTTTTGTGTTTATTTGACTGAAAATTAAATTAAGGTGAAGGGAGGTGATGCAGAACAAGCTTAGGACGGACAACGGAATTAATAACTCACAAGTGTTTTCAGATCTACGGTAAAATACCAAATAAGTCCCCGTTAAGCTCTGGGTGCAGGTGGATATTTTGAGAAATAACCGCTGGTTCCAAATAAACGGCAAGTCTAATGTACATTAGGGCGATCCAAAAACTCAAACTTCATCATTTAAAAAGTGCTTTTTGATTTTTTGGTTCCATCCATCCATCTTCTTCCGCTTATCCGGGGCCGGGTCGCGGGGGCAGCAGTCTAAGCAGGGGCTCCCAAGCTTCCTTCTCCCCAGCCACTTCCTCCAGCTCCTCCGGACGGACCCCGAGGCGTTCCCAGGCCGAGAGACATAGTCCCTCCAGCGTGTCCTGGGTCTTCCCCGGGGCCTCCTACCGGTGGGACATGCCCGGAACACCTCCCGAGGGAGTCGTCCAGGAGGCATCCGGACCAGATGCCTGAGCCACCTCAGCTGGCTCCTCTCAACGTGGAGGAGCAGCGACTCTACTCCGAGCTCCTCCCGTGTGACCGAGCTCCTCACCCTATCTCTAAGGGAGCGCCCGGCCACTCTGCGGAGGAAACTCATTTCGGCCGCTTGTATCCGCGATCTCGTTCTTTCGGTCATTACCCAGAGCTCATGACCATAGGAATTGGAACCAAAAAATAAAAAAGCACTTTTAAAAAGTTAAAGTTTTAATTTTAGCAATGTTGTGTAATATAGGTCCTTTAAACATAAAAAAGGCCTTGATGAAAGTGCTCCAGAGGAAGTAGAGCCAGGTACGGTCTGTTTTCTTATCTCCGCTGTCTCTCTGTGAACTGTTGAACTCCTGTGCATTTTTAAACACAGAGTTCGAGGTGGCTTCGTGTTTTGTTTGTCGTGGCTGAGTCGGGTGTCCGGGGTCAGGTCGGCGTCTGGTAGGACACGAGTCGAGGTGAAGCCGTCGGCTCACGTCAGGACATCCAGGCAAAACGTCAGAGCTGATGAAGGGAGAGCAGAGCGTTTACCGAAGCAGGACATCCGCTGTTTAAAGCCCAGAGGCACAGAGAGAAGCACGAGGAGGTTTAGTGAAGGAGAGGAGAGTGAAGGAGATGATGAGAGGATGAGGAGAGAGACGCTGAGGAGAGTGAAGGAGATGATGAGAGGATGAGGAGAGAGACGCTGAGGAGAGTGAAGGAGATGATGAGAGGATGAGGAGAGAGACGCTGAGGAGAGTGAAGGAGATGATGAGAGGATGAGGAGAGACGCTGAGGAGAGTGAAGGAGATGATGAGAGGATGAGGAGAGAGACGCTGAGGAGAGTGCAGGAGATGATGAGAGGATGAGGAGAGAAGGAAATGATGAGGAGAGAAGGAGATGATGAGAGGATGAGGAGAGACGCTGAGGAGAGTTAATGTTATGATGAGAGGATGAGGAGAGAGACGCTGAGGAGAGTGAAGGAGATGATGAGAGGATGAGGAGAGAGACGCTGAGGAGAGTGAAGGAGATGCTGAGGAGAGTGAAGGAGATGATGAGAGGGATGAGGAGAGAGACGCTGAGGAGAGTGAAGGAGATGATGAGAGGATGAGGAGAGAGACGATGAGGAGAGTGAAGGAGATAATGAGAGGATGAGGAGAGAGACGCTGAGGAAAGTGAAGGAGATGATGAGACGATGAGGAGAGAGACGCTGAGGAGAGTGAAGGGAGATGATGAGAGGATGAGGAGAGAGAGACGCTGAGGAGAGTGAAGAAGATGATGAGGAGAGAGACGCTGAGGAGAGTGAAGGAGATGATGAGAGGATGAGGAGAGAGACGCTGAGGAGAGTGCAGGAGATGATGAGAGGATGAGGAGAGAGACGCTGAGGAGAGTGAAGGAGATGAGGAGAGGATGAGGAGAGTGAAGGAGATGATGAGAGGATGAGGAGAGAGACGCTGAGGAGAGTGAAGGAGATGATGAGAGGATGAGGAGAGAGACGCTGAGGAGAGTGAAGGAGATGAGGAGAGGATGAGGAGAGTGAAGGAGATGAGGAGAGAGACGCTGAGGAGAGTGAAGGAGATGATGAGAGGATGAGGAGAGAGACACTGAGGAGAGTGAAGGAGATGATGAGAGGATGAGGAGAGAGACGCTGAGGAGAGTGAAGGAGATGATGAGAGGATGAGGAGAGAGACGCTGAGGAGAGTGCAGGAGATGATGAGACGATGAGGAGAGTGACGCTGAGGAGAGTGAAGGAGATGATGAGAGGATGAGGAGAGTGAAGGAGATGATGAGACGATGAGGAGAGAGACACTGAGGAGAGTGAAGGAGATGATGAGACGATGAGGAGAGAGACGCTGAGGAGAGTGAAGGAGATGATGAGACGATGAGGAGAGAGACGCTGAGGAGAGTGAAGGAGATGAGGAGAGAGACGCTGAGGAGAGTGAAGGAGATGATGAGAGGATGAGGAGAGAGACGCTGAGGAGAGTGAAGGAGATGATGAGAGGATGAGGAGAGAGACGCTGAGGAGAGTGAAGGAGATGATGAGAGGATGAGGAGAGAGACGCTGAGGAGAGTGAAGGAGATGATGAGAGGATGAGGAGAGTGAAAGGAGTGATGAGAAGATGATGAGAGTAAAGGTGACGATGAGAGGATGAGGAGGTAAAGGGGATGATGAGAGGATGAGGAGGTAAAGGGGATGATGAGAGGATGAGGAGGGAGACGCTGGGGAGAATGAAAGAGACGATGAGATGATGAGGAAAAAGAGGGGAACAATGAGATGATGTGGATGAGAGTGAAGGGAATTATGAGAGGATGAAGAGAGTGAAGGAGACGGTGAGAGGATGAAGAGAGTGAAGGAGATGATGAGAGGATGAAGAGAGTGAAGGAGATGATGAGAGGATGAGGAGAGAGAAGGGGATGAGGAGAGAGAAGGGGGCAATGAAAGGATAAGGAGAATGAAGGAGATGAAAGGATGAAGAGAGTGAAAGGGAGGATGAGATGATGAGCAGGTAAAGAGGACAATAAGAGGATGAGAAGATGAGAATGAAGGGGACGGTGAGGATGAGGAGGTAAAGGGGATGATGAGAGGATGAGGAGGGAAAGGGGATGATGAGAGGATGAGGAGGGAAAGGGGATGATGAGAGGATGAGGAGGGAAAGGGGATGATGAGAGGATGAGGAGGGAAAGGGGATGATGAGAGGATGAGGAGGGAAAGGGAATGATGAGAAGATGAAGAGTGAAGGGGACAATGAGAGGATGAGAAGAGTGAAGGAGATGAGGGGAGGAGTTCCTCTCTCAAACAAACTCTGCTCCACCTTGTAATGTTAATACAGGAAGTGCTCCACTGTGTTTTTGAACTCCATACGCCTTCACTAGACTCATTTGGATGATTTAAGCTCTGGATTTTCAGACCTCTACTGAACTACAGATAAAAAGGAGCTGTTCAATTGAAAGCTGCCACTTCATGACATCACAAGGTGGACCAGAGCATTTGGAGCTTTGGCAGTGTAGACAGACTAATAATAAAGAATTACTCAAACATGAACGATTGAAGCAAAACACAACTCCAGGTCTGTTTTTGAGGAGGAACAAACATTCTAACATGAACTTAAAGCTCACAAGAGTCAGTCCTGTGGAACACTGGACTTTTACCTTCACTTAGAAGCTGAAGTTGCATGTAAAAGTTTTCAGAGTACTAAACATATGCGCACCTTTATTGACTTAAACATATGAATTTCTAAAAGTTCGGTGTTTACTGACGGAGAACGAGCATATGGCGTCCCTCAAGCTGCTCACTTTAAGTATTGGGAAGTTTGCATTTGTTCGGTCAACATTTGTGCCTCCAGCTCTTTATTATCTCCCTCCAAACTGCACTTTCTCTGCTCAAGTTTACACACAAATACTTCATAATATTGGAAGTACATGAGATATTTCTATACTTCAGTTAGTTATGATATCAATATGATCATGTACTACAGACAGTAGTAGTAGCAGCAGTAGTAGTAGCAGTAGTAGTAGTAGTAGTACTAGTAGTAGTAGTAGTAGTGGTAGTAGCAGCAGTACTAGCAGTTGTTGTAGTAATAGTAGTAGTAGCAGCAGTAGTAGTAATAGCAATAGTACTAGTAGTAGTAGTAGTAGTAGTAGTAGTAGTAGTAGCAGCAGTCCTAGCAGTTGTAGTAATAGTAGTAGTAGCAGCAGTAGTAGTAATAGCAATAGTACTAGTAGTAGTAGTAGTAGTACTAGTAGTAGTAGTAGTAGTGGTAGTAGCAGCAGTACTAGCAGTTGTTGTAGTAATAGTAGTAGTAATAGCAATAGTACTAGTAGTAGTAGTAGTGGTACTTGCAGCAGTACTAGCAGTTGTTGTAGTAATAGGAGTAGTAGCAGTAGTAGTAGTAATAGCAGTACTACTACTACTAGTAGTAGTAGTAGTAGTAGTAATAGTAGAAGCAGTAGCAGTAGTAGTAGCTGCATTAGTAGCAATGGTAGCAGTAGTAGTAGTAGTAGTAGTACTTGCAGTAGCAGTAGTTGTTGTAGTAGCAGTAGCAGTAGTAGTAGCAGTAGTAGTAATAGTAGCAGTAGCAGTACTAATAGTTGTAGTAGTATTAGCTGCAGTAGTAGTAGTACTTGCAGTAGTAGTAGTAGTACTTGCAGTAGCAGCAGTAGTAGTAGTAATAACTTGTGACTGTGACTAGTAAAATCACTAATTTCTTCCATTATCTGTATTAATGACTTCACTTTTGCTGCGTTTGACTGATTCTCAGTAAAGAAGTGGAGGAAAGCAGCGACTTTATGCTTTAAGAGGATTCTGTTTCTGTTTGAGTCCTCGCGGTTATAGAACACAGCTGTTGTTTTCCAGACTCTACCTGATCGTGAGCCGTGCTGACAGTTGATGAAGTGCGCCCTGAACTTTCAGTCTCCGCTAATTTGATTTCCATTACTCACGCATTAATGTTTTAAACCCTAAACAGAAGCTCATTAGAAATCTGTGCACAAACAAAGCATCGATCAGGCTCACCCATGGACTTAGGAAGAGGAAGTGGCTGGATCAGGCACATATTTTTCCACAAAGTTGCTTCTCGGAAAGTTTTCAGCCTCGAAACGCTATGATGATGTTTGTGGAGATGGTCTTAGTGGAGCTTTAAAGAGTTTCCAGTTCAAATCCAGCTTTATTACAGCTTTGATTGCTAATAAGTTTAATTTTCGTTCAAGATTTCAACATAAACACAATTAAGTAGAGGACGGCTACCGAAGCTGCACAGTTTGCAATTAGCTGTAGTTTAGTAGTTTAGTAGTTTTAATAATCCCCCCAAAATACGCTGGTGTTATATTGTGTTGTAGTTTAAGATCGATGGTCCTTTTTCAGGTCCTCCTTTGCCTGGAATGCTCCAAAGTAGAGCATTAAACATTTGTCCCTTGCATTTGTTCAACTGCAGGTGTTTTTTTAGCTCAAAAATACCTTCAAAAACATGAATTCTCACCACGTGCAGCCTTGCTTCTCCAGTTATCTGGCCATTAACCAGTTACTTTCCATAATAATCAAGAATAATCAAGGCAAGGCAAAACCGATAATATCTCCATGGAGACAAGCTGGTGTCGGACCCTTTACCAGAAACAGAATCACACAATGCTCCTTTAAGAGAAGCTCAGTGTTAAAAGTGCATTGTGTACTTTTTGGTGGGAAATCTGCCACCTGCTTGTCTCCATGGAGATATTATTACAATTATTCACTTACACCTGTTTTGATTGCTAAAATATCTAAAAAAAAAACAACAAAACATGCATGTTTACTGAGACTGAACCAGCTTCTCCATAGATATGACCTATAACTTTAATGGCAAAAGGAGAAATTAGATTTGTCAGCTCTACAAAAGTTTATTTTGGTTGAATATGAATAAAATAAACATTTGTCCAGTTGACAAATTGAATTTCTCCTTTTGCCAGGGATTCTACCTGGACGACTGAGGGATTTTAGACACTTTGCTTGGTGGCATCACCAGCTTTTCTCAATGGACATAGATAAGTTACTGAGGAACATTCTATGAAAATCAGTGAGGGCTTTCGACTACACTACCAGCACAGCTCGGAATGCCACTACACGGTGAAGCTTTTTCATGCAGTCGTTACCACTTGGAAGTGGGTGGAGTGGTCCAAGGGCTGGTCTTCCATCTCCACAATCTGCTCCGTCGCTTCTCCTCTGTTGATGTGTTTCCTGTTGTCATGTTGTCGGTGTGTTTTTTACACACGGCAGGTGATTATGTAAAGATCCTCGAGCTTTGTCGCGCATATGACGACAATTCCTCTGACCAATCAGTGGACAGCGGTCTGTCCACGTCACATTGTCGTATCGGCTCAGCACGGTTAGAATCGCTCTGAAACAGGTACGGAAAATCGTAACGACTCCCAGGTCCAACCCCCAGTCGAAAAGCAAACAAAGCGTGTGGTGTCGTTCTGTGCCGTGCTAAATAGTGCCGGTGGGAAAGACCTAAATGAGATCTCCATGGAGACAAACGGGTGATGGATCAACTTTAGCAGCATTTTATACCTACTATTAATACTTTGCAGTGACATGATGTTTGGGGTGTTCTACACGTGTCTCCGTGGTGGAATTTTTAGGATTTACCATGGTGACACACATTTACAAACACAGCCAAAAAAAGATCTAAGATTGTATGAAAACTCGAGAGAAATTACAAAATGGATTTAAACTGCACATTTTCAGGAGCCTGTGATCAATCCGAGCGTTCATGGTCCAGGAGTTTGATTTTCAACAAAAAGGTGAGAATGACTCACTGAAAAACTGTTGGAAAATGCTGTGCCTGTAAGGTTATTTGAAAAGGACATGTTTAACAGTACGAATCATCTCACCTGCTGCATTTCCAGCGATGTCAGTTCTTTTACAATCAGACTGTGTTACGTTAAAACTCATAATAAGGTCTAATTTGAGTAAAAGCTTCAGACAGAGCAGTGCTTCCAGTTAGCATCACACCTCCAGGGAATGTTAATGACTTCAGTTGCAAAGTATCACCAGAACTCTTAACTAAACTCCATAAACTATTTGTGGGCTTGAGTTTGCAACACTCTGATGACTTTTTCCGTTGTAAATTGTTAATCATTATGACAACCGCCCTCTACATTTTCATCACTCTGAAACCCACGGCTCCCCTCTCGCATCCGCAACACCAAACTCCATCAAGGACAAACTTATTTCCATACGGGGGGCAAGAAGACATCCTCCCGCTCGCGACGCCTTCAGTCAAAACTGTCAGGAGTGAGATTACGCCATAAAAAACGCCCAAAGAGTCACGATTCATCCCTCGGCTTATCAGCTCCCGCATCAGATAGAAGAGAGAAAAATGACGCAGTGAAATCTCTCCACCTCGTCGCATCGTTGGGGACGTCATTGTGTTTTATTGTCACGCCAAAATACTGAGTCGGTTTTGATTAAAAAAAGGGAATGGGAGCGTGCGTTGTAATGAAGAGATAACAGAACAAAATACTCGAGAATTGCGTTGACGGTCAGTAATGTATGTTTTATTCGGTGTGTGTGGTTGCGTTGGCCGATATTGCCCCAAATTGCCGCCTGGTCTCAAATAAAAGTCCATCCATCCATCCATCTTCTCCCGCTTAATCCAGCTGGGTCACGGGGGCAGCTTGTTGCCCAATCCTCATAGCACCTGACCTTTCCTATGAACCCCTCTGCGGGTGGTGAACCCACAGGAGCTCAAATAAAAGTGATTGAACAAATAAACACCCCGAGCTCTTATTTGGTATTTGACGGTATGTTGAAAGTGAGTGGTGATAGCAACACATTTATTCTATTGTTAATACTGAGCCTAAAGCCGCATTGTGTACCTTTTCTGGTGGAGGGTCCGTCAAATTCTTTTCAATCAATCATCCATCCATCCATTTTCTTCCGCTTATCCGGGGCCGGGTCGCGGGGGCAGCAGTCTAAGCAGGGGCTCCCAAGCTTCCTTCTCCCCAGCCACTTCCTCCAGCTCCTCCGGACGGACCCCGAGGCGTTCCCAGGCCGAGAGACATAGTCCCTCCAGCGTGTCCTGGGTCTTCCCCGGGGCCTCCTACCGGTGGGACATGCCCGGAACACCTCCCGAGGGAGGCGTCCAGGAGGCATCCGGACCAGATGCCCGAACCACCTCAGCTGGCTCCTCTCGACGTGGAGGAGCAGCGACTCTACTCCGAGCTCCTCCCGTGTGACCGAGCTCCTCACCCTATCTCTAAGGGAGCGCCCGGCCACTCTGCGGAGGAAACTCATTTCGGCCACTTGTATCCGCGATCTTGTCCTTTCGGTCATTACCCAGAGCTCATGACCATAGGTGAGGGGAGGAACATAAATTGACCGGTAAATCGAGAGCTTCGCCTTTCCCCTCTGCTCCTTCAATCCATCAGTCAAACTTCATTTATAGAGCGCTTTTCATACAAAAATAAAGCAACACGAGGCGCTTTTCTCCATGTGAGTGTTATTGCTTTGTCCGGAATGTTTCACAGTGTGGCATTAAACTTTTCTATCTTCACGGAGACCAAACCAGATCAACTTACAGGTCAGATCTGTGGAGAGGCGACCCCACTCACAGTCAGAATGTCTGTTTTTTTTAGGTATTTTGAGCTATAAAACCACCTGTAACTGAAGAAATGTAAAGTAGAGAGTTTAATGTCACACTGCGAAACGTCGCCATAGAAACAAGCAACGTATTAGCGGCTCTTTATGTTAAGTGCATTAAATGTCCAACAGGTATGTGTCATAATCGTGGACCTCCACCTGTTCCTGTGCAGACTTTACATACATTATTTGTCTTTCTTTAGCTGTTGTGAAATGTCTGAATAAATATGAAGAAATAACAGTGACTCTTTGGAAGCAGAATTTGTGGTTTCAATAGAAAACAAAATTGTAAATCTACAACGTGTTAAGGGATTTTTTATCTGGCTGTTTTTGTCCCATTAACTTTATATCTTTATTTTACGAAGATGTGGAAATAAACATGCCACAATCGTAATGAAAGAAAAATAATGACATATTTTGGTTATAATGTGAAAAATTATGAACAAACTTCTACAGAAATATAAATTTTTCCAGCTTGTTTTTGCATAATTTTATCAGATGTGCTGTCAACTTTTTAATAGTTTTCTTTTTAAAATATAAGTTTTGAATGGGAAATGTCCTGAAAATGTTGCATGTATTTTTGTGTCTTTATACCAATAATAATCAATCAATAATCTTCCAGCACATCTGATTTTTATCTGACGTGCTGGAAGCTTTTTGATACTTTTCTTTTTATTTTAACAGTATGTATACTTTGCATATTTTCAAAACGATTTCCGACTTTTTCTCGAAAATCCATCACCCTTCTCAAACCTGTGACGTGTCTGAAGCTGCAGAAATCTCCTCACCTTTTAGTTTCACCTTCAGTTCTTGAGAAAACCTCTCCTCTGCGAGTGTACGCCCTTTGTAGCCACATTGTCAGTCTTCTCTTCAGAGTTTCCACCATTTCAATTCTGTTTTGACACGTTGAGCTGTGGCGCTGGATAAGGTCTTTTGGCTGGGAGACTGGGGGCCATGTTTTTGCCAGTGATATGCAGCCTGAATAGGAGACTCACACACACACACACACACACACACACAGACACACACAGACACACACACACAGACACACACACAGACACACACACATACAGGACTATAGGAACTGAGGGAACATAGAGCTGAGGAAACATAGGATTGACTGAATCCCAGTTTTCTGGCACTTTTTGGTATCACTATTTCGACATGTCATATTTTACCTTGGCGGCACGGTGGCTGAGTGGAAACACTCGTGCCTCACAGCAAGAAGGTTGCGGGTTCGATCCCCGGGTCGTCCGGGCCTTTCTGTGTGGAGTTTGCATGTTCTCCCCATGTCTGGATGGGTTTCCTCTGGGCTCCGGTTCCCCCCATCAACTCAAAACATGCAGCACCTGAACTACCATCAAGAACCATGACGTCCACCCTCCTGTGGGCTCCACTCACAGAGGGGTTCATAGGAGGGGTCAGGTGCTATGAGGATTGGGCAGCAAACTGCCCCCATGACCCAGCCGGATTTAGCGGGAGAAGATGGGTGGATATTTTACCTCTCTCGCTGTCCATGGTGCTGAATGCAGCAGATCAGTCGATAGGTACCTGCTCTATAACTACTGTTATAGGTATAGAGCAGCCTGATATGTCTGCAGAGCACAGGCTATAAAGTTGTGAGTGAGACTGCATCAGCGATTTCCTGTCTAGAGTAAAACCACTAATTTTGAGACTCTGAAGTGTTCAAAGATCAGAGATCTGCTCTTCCAGTTTAGATACAAGTCAAAACTGTGTTATTGTTATTTGTGAAATGTGGTGCAATATTTCAGATAAAAGAATGGAGATAAAGTCCACAGGAAGTTATCACGAATCTGCAGCTCCACCTCGATCCGTGCGCTGCGTGGATGTAAACAGATACATGTGAGGAACTCTCTTACCTTTTTTGTACGCTTCAAACTGGATTAATAGCATGTTTTTGTGGACTGGGTGTTATTTGTGAATGACAATTTCTGTGGATAATGTGAATGAAAATACTGCAGTTTTACAACTTCACGAGGCAGGAGTAATCATTATTTTCGCTATTCTGATGTATCATGTATCTTGCACTTGTGTGTCCATCCTTCTGTTTCCCCCTGACGCTCGGTTTTATTGGCTGTTAACATACACCATATGAAAGCCAAACACACGAGGAGCACAGCAGCTTCAAAATCGCACACACAGTCGGGTCACACCTCTCCGAACTCGTGGAGAAGCAAATTGCAGCCGAAACTTTGCTTTTGAAGTTGACGTTTGGCTGCCAACCAGACAGCTTTATCAGGGCTCGTGTTGGTGTCCAAATGTCCACACTATTCTCAACTAGGGCACTATTTAGGGGTCAGCTCATTTTTAGTGGTGTCTAAATGTCCAGTGAGTGAAATAGTAGTCCACTCAAAATTTCCCACAATGCACTTTGAAATGTAGTGGGCATCAATGATCATGAGACTGGTCAGTATAGACTACAGTGCACTGGGAGAGTTGGGAAAACAACAGTGGAAAGAGACAAGTGTTTAACCTGACGCAAGGCTTATGAATGAAAACTCTGGTTTATGGCACCGTAGATCCTAAATCAGGATGTTCTGAATGCACAAGATTATGGAAGCCGGAGGGACTCATGACAAATGCAAACGCCACAACACAACAAAAAGCCGCAACACACCAAAAAAACCCACAATGGAAGTGAATCTATTTTCTGACTCGGGAGGGCTAAGAACAAATGCAAACGCCGCAACACAGATGCAAACACTGCAACACAAATACAAACACTGCAACACAAATGCAAGCGCCGCAACACAAATGCAAACACTGCAACACAAATGCAAACGCCGCAACACAAATGCAAACGCCGCAACACAAATGCAAACGCCGCAACACAAATGCAAACACTGCAACACAAATGCAAACACCGCAACACAAATGCAAACGCCACAACACAAAGACAATCGCAGCAACACAAATGCAAACACCGCAATGCAAATGCAAACGCAACAGCGCAAATGCAAACGCCACAACACAAAGGCAAACGGCACAACACAAATACAAATGCTGCAACACAAATGCAAACACCGCAATGCAAATGCAAACGCCACAACACAAAGACAATCGCAGCAACACAAATGCAAACACCGCAATGCAAATGCAAACGCCGCAACACAAATGCAAACGCCACAACACGAAGACAATCGCAGCAACACAAATACAAACACTGCAACACAAATGCAAGCGCCGCAACACAAATGCAAACACTGCAACACAAATGCAAACGCCGCAACACAAATGCTAACACCACGACACAAATGCAAACGCCGCAACACAAATGCTAACACCACGACACAAATGCCGTAACAAATGCTGCGCCACAAATGCAAACATCCCAACACAAACGCCGCAAAACAAATGCAAACGCCACAACACAAAGACAATCACAGCAACACAAATACAAACGCTGCAAAACAAATGCAAATGCCACGACACAAATGCCGTAACGCAAATGCTCCGCCACAAATGCAAATGCCGTAACGCAAATACAAATGCTGCAACACAAATGCAAACACCGCAATGCAAATGCAAACGCCACAACACAAAGGCAAATGCCGCAACGCAAAGGCAAACGCCACGAAACAAATGTCGGAACACAAATGCAAATGCTGCATCACAAATACAAACGGCACAACACAAATGCAAACGCCACAACACAAACGCCACAACACAAATACAAATGCTGCAACACAAATGCAAACACCGCAATGCAAATGCAAACGCAACAACACAAAGGCAAACGGCACAACACAAACGCCGCAAAACAAATGCAAACGCCACGACACAAATGCCGTAACGTAAATGCTGTGCCACAAAAACAAATGTCGGAACACAAATGCAAATGCTGCATCACAAACACAAACGCCACAACACAAATACAAACGCCCAAACACAAATACAAACGGCACAACACAACAAAAAGCCACAACGGAAGTGACCGCGAGATTCAAGCGAGGAGGATCAAGCAGCTTTTCCCATTCACTTCCCACTTGAAACTCCTCGCTTGGTCTGTCAGAAAACAGAGTCCCGCGCTCACTTCCGCTGTGGTGTTTTGTTATGTTGTGGCTATTTGTTGAGTGACAAATAATGTTGGACCACTGCAAAATCCTTAATTTGAACTAGGTCCGTTTTTCATGTTTTTAAGACCAAAATCAGATCAGACACATTTGATTTGCAAAGCAGGTTTTCATATCCAGACCTACAGTGCAAATTTTAAACTCATCCAGGAGCGTTAACTTTGAGAGAAGACTGAAATTTAACCTGAAACAAAAATCACAAGGTTCGCCATTATTCTCACAAAATCAGTACTGTAGTTTGCAGACAATACCCCATTACTTTGATTACAGGAGCTTTTGCAATTTGAGAACACTTCAGTTTTGAAAAGGTTTAATATTAACAGTATTGCAGACCAATAGTACTTTGTCAGTTTAAGGCTCTGCTACCATGACGATGTAATGTTCCACAATATTAAACTGATATAAGACCTGTTTATTCGATTATAGGTGTTTTTATTACTCATGCATAGCTTTAAAAACATAACGTGCATTCTGATTGTGAGTGGGCTCGCCTCTTCGCAGATCTCATCTTTAACTTGGCCTGGTGCCATCTCCTGCTCGTTTCTATGGAAAATGAAAAGCTTAATGTCATAATTTGGGATATTGGAGGTAAAGCATATCCACTGAAATAGCTGGTGGGCCTTGTATCAGAAAAGTTTTTAAACTGCGATTTAAAAAGATGAAAAACTGCACTGATTTCCCGACTGTTCTCTGTTCACAGCGTTTTTAAGCAGAGCCGGATTCAGTCTCGTGCATTGCAAGCTGCTGATAAAAAAATCCCCTCAACATCTGGCAACACAACTTAGCATTTATAGGTGACTGTGAAGTTTTGGCGGCACGGTGGCTGAGAGGCAACACTCATGTCTCACAGCGAGAAGGTTGCGGGTTCGATTGCGGGTGAAGAAATCACCTTTATTTTTTAAAACCATATTTAAAGTATCAGAAAAAAGTCTTGGTCGTGTATACATTTTTGAATTCTCCCCACTGTGATGTCATCGGTATAGTTTAGGACACATGTGTCAAACATGCGGCCCGGGGGCCAGATCCGGCCCTCCAAGACCTTTAATCTGGCCCTCGGCTGATTTTTCTATTAAAATACTTAAAATTTTCAGATTTTTCTGTTAATTTTCTGCACCGTTTAGCATAGCAGCGTCTCCGGCGTTTCTGTACGTTGCGACTCCCACCAGAGCAGCACAAATGAAGACTTTCCTCTTTCCAAACGCTCTTAAAGGACGATCGTTTTGACTGTCGACCGTGACCCTCATCAGCAAAATGTCAAAAAATGAGAAAAGCAGATGCTGAGTTCAGGATTTCCCAAGAAAAATAGTCTAATTCTTATTTGTTGACAGAGGTGAATGGGAAATCTGTGCTCAGTGTGTTTGGAACAAGTGGCGTTGCTCGAGGAAAATAATCTTAAACACCACTACGAGACACGGAGAAAAATACAATAACTTGAAGAGAGAACTGAGTTTTCTGATCCGGCCCTTTTGGGATCAAAGTAGGCTGCATACGGCCCCCGGACCAAAATGAGTTTGACACCCCTGGTTTAGGACTATATACTTCGTGCAATTTTCTTTCTTTTTTTCAACTTTTCTTCGCAAATTGCTTCTTGTTTAGTACAAAACTATAATTTATGTTTACGACACCAAATGATGTCAAAGTAGAGAATCATAAAAACCTGTTATACACACTTTCACTCACCACCAGAGCAGGGGAGAATGTACGTGCGTAATTGAATATTAGTTACAGGCTGCAGACAGTCCTGTGTTTTGCGTAGATTTTCGGGAGGCCCATATTACTGTATACAGTGAACTCTCCGTATTTTTCATTCCGAGGACAGTTATGGCTTGTGGCATTATTGCATAAAACATTTTTTTGACAGCGTTTCAGTCGAGTCAGCAGAAATCTTACACAAACACCTCAGACTTTTGAAATGCACTGTGGATGCCGTGCTATTCTGTGTTTTATAGCCCTATATATTCCAGAGGTGGAAGCAGAACTAAAAAAAACAACAACAACAAAATGATATCGAGGAAAGGCGCTGTGAGACATTCCGACGCAAAGCAACGGCATCTCCATGGAGACGAGCAGGTAGAAAAGTTACATAATGCGCCACTACAACTGTACAACTACTCACCCTTATGTAGCAGATAATACTCCCTACAACTGTACAACTCACCCTTATGTAACAGATAATACTCCCTACAACTGTACAACTACTCACCCTTATGTAACAGATAATACTCCCTACAACTGTACAACTACTCACCCTTATGTAACAGATAATACTCCCTACAACTGTACAACAGCTGGCACTTATATAACAGATAATACTCCCTACAACTGTACAACTCACCCTTATGTAACAGATAATACTCCCTACAACTGTACAACGGCTGGCACTTATGTAACAGATAATACTCCCTACAACTGTACAACTCACCCTTATGTAACAGATAATACTCCCTACAACTGTACAACAACTCACCCTTATGTAACAGATAATACTCCCTACAACTGTACAACTCACCCTTATGTAACAGATAATACTCCCTACAACTGTACAACAACTCACCCTTATGTAACAGATAATACTCCCTACAACTGTACAACTCACCCTTATGTAACAGATAATACTCCCTACAACTGTACAACGGCTGGCACTTATGTACCAGATAATACTCCCTACAACTGTACAACTCACCCTTATGTAACAGATAATACTCCCTACAACTGTACAACAACTCACCTTATGTAACAGATAATACTCCCTACAACTGTACAACAACTCACCCTTATGTAACAGATAATACTCCCTACAACTGTACAACAACTCACCCTTATGTAACAGATAATACTCCCTACAACTGTACAACAACTCACCCTTATGTAACAGATAATACTCCCTACAACTGCACAACTCACCTTATGTAACAGATAATACTCCCTACAACTGTACAACTCACCCTTATGTAACAGATAATACTCCCTACAACTGCGCAAAAAACTCACCCTTATGTAACAGATAATACTCCCTACAACTGCACAAAAACTCACCCTTATGTAACAGATAATACTCCCTACAACTGCACAACTCACCTTATGTAACAGATAATACTCCCTACAACTGTACAACTCACCCTTATGTAACAGATAATACTCCCTACAACTGTACAACAACTCACCCTTATGTAACAGATAATACTCCCTACAACTGTACAACTCACCCTTATGTAACAGATAATACTCCCTACAACTGTACAACAACTCACCCTTATGTAACAGATAATACTCCCTACAACTGCACAACTCACCCTTATGTAACAGATAATACTCCCTACAACTGTACAACTCACCCTTATGTAACAGATAATACTCCCTACAACTGTACAACAACTCACCCTTATGTAACAGATAATACTCCCTACAACTGTACAACAACTCACCCTTATGTAACAGATAATACTCCCTACAACTGTACAACAACTCACCCTTATGTAACAGATAATACTCCCTACAACTGCACAAAAACTCACCCTTATGTAACAGATAATACTCCCTACAACTGCACAAAAACTCACCCTTATGTAACTGGCTCTATGTCCGGTCAGTCATCATATATCTCCTTACGGCCTCATGTCTGTAGCCCAGATATATTTTGTGCAGTACTACTACTTTTAATACTTTTGTATTACTATATGTGTATGTTTTATTTTCACTTGTACTCGTTTTAATTATCACAATTGATTTTGCTCTTCATTATTATATTGTGAGCTGCTGTGTCCAGATCATTTCCCTTGTGGATCAATAAAGTTTGTCTCAGTCAATTTAGTTTCATTAGCCACTTTGAGAAGAGTTGTAGTTTTTACTATAGAATTCCTACAACTTTAAAAGCACCTGCCCCGAACTTGTCCACGGTTTTTGCACTATTCTCTCGTATCATTACTGAAAAGGTCCCAGCGGAAGAAGCCAACGATCTCACAATACTTGTTTGTCAGATTGCATTAGCATTTAGAGCCCGTTCCAGCTCTTAAGGGAGCCGGTAAGTAAGTAATTTAAGGCTAGTCACGAGCTACAGAAAGTACAATAATTTGCGAGGATTTTTCCATGGCCCACATTACTGTATGTGGCGAACCATTTTCACTCCCAAGACGCTCATAGCTGGTGGCATTATTGCATAAAAGGAAATGACATCTCCATGGAGACAACCCTGCACCAGAAAAGTTACATAGTGAGTAGTTATATAGTCTTTAGGCTTTGGACGTATTTTTGTTTTGTGCGGACAGATTCAACTATTTCAAACAATCACAGTTCAATTTGGAATTTTATTATTGATACTTTGCAGCTGATCATCAGTATTCCCAGAGGGCGTGTTGCTAACTTGAGGCACTGCTCTGTCTGAAGCTTTGTTAGACTTTGACCTGAGCTTCATTTTAACACAATCTGAAAAGAACGTAAAGAACTGGAACCACTACAGGTGATTTTTAGTTTTTACTTTTACTTTCACCTCTCACCTTTTTGTTGGAAATCAAACAGGACCATGAATGCTGGTATTTTGTATGTATTTTTTACGAGTTTTCAGGTAATCGGTTCTATTCGTGCTCACGCCACAACCCAGGAGGACGTTTGGAGACACGCGAGGACAACTTCTGGTGTAGTTGCCGACACTGAGCTCGCTGAACCATGGATTCAGCAGCAGTGGTCTTCACAACCGGCCAAAGCTTTCCATGTGACATGACTCTAATCGCATCTTCAATGTCACTTACAGGCAGCTCAAAATCATAGTCCATATATATGTGGACAAAGCTAACCCGTTAGCCTCCGCGTACCAAACAGGAAGTGCTCCAGGAGGCTCTTCCGGCTCCTTCTCTCCCTTTTTCCCATTGATTTACATTGGGATCTTCTCGTCCCTCTCTCTGGACCTGCTGCTATGGCCTCGTTATTTTGGGCTTAAATGTTCGTATGAACCCACGACACAGGATCCTGAATGTTTAATTTCGCTGTTTTGTTCCTAAATCAAGACATGAACATAGATAACGGCCCAATCAGATGCCTTCATTCTTCGAAGTTGCTGCCGCCTAGCGTTAGCAACAGGTTTGCAACAGCTCGTTGTTGTTGGAACATAACAGAACATAGAACATAAATCAGTGACTTAAACTTACTATTTAAAGTTTGATGACAAAATCTAAAAGTTTCCTTATTATTCTCAAGAATCACTGAAATACAGCGGTCCGTGCAGGTGCAGAGTTTCACTGCTCTGTAATGATAAGGGCGGGAACTCGCCGGTGAGTCAGCCGGGCACATTTAACAACCTCAATCATGATTGGCTCTTGTGGTTGCTATGATACTCGGATTTCCAAATATGGAGCCTGGCTCCAGACTCGCTCCTGTAACTGTGGCATCGAGAGCCTCATTGGAGCAACGCTAAATGCTGTGGGTGACGTCACACTCACTTAGTCCACTCATATATACGGACTATGCTCAAAACTAGAAAAAGGCTACAAGTTCTTTGTAGAAAAGTACTTGTTTGGCTACCAGGGTATGTATTATTTGCCTGCAAATTGAGATGAAAGCATTTTAAATTATTATAAATTATTTATTTATTATTAAGGTGATGAAAATTGAGGTATGGTTGGAATTGTTGATGAGCCGAACACAACATCACATTTTTCTACCACAAGTCTGCTGGAAGTTGTCATCGCCTGTTTCCAAACGTCTTCTTGATTAGTGACATAAACTTGAAGAGCCCATCTTAAAACCTTTTGTCAGCGTATACTCGTGTGTGCATTACGTCACTGTGCTATGGTATCAATAACATCTGCCTCAAATACACATTTTTTGCACGATCGATACTGAAAAAGTCCCAGTGGAAGTAACAGAGGATCTCCCAATCCTCGTCTGTCAGTTTCCATTAGCGTTGGGTCTGTTTTTTTTATGGCGTAGCGCCCGCTCTTTAATGGTATATGAACTTTGGATTTGCTTTGTACGACAGACTTGCAGTTTGCCTCCTGTGGGTCTGGCTCCTAACTGGCGCAGTGATGTCTCAATTTAATAGCACGCGCCGGGGTATCAGATGTGGAGCTCGGTGTGCAGTGAAAGACGAGAGGCTCTGGCCCTTTCCCTGTTTATGTCACAATGAGTCTGCAATATGAGAGCGCTGTCATTCAATCCTGCAGAAAGCTCCGCCATATCAGCGTCTGCCAGGCTCATGTTTACAAAGTGTGGACTTGTAGCTTTTGTGTGGTCCCCGAACACTTTCTGAGCAATTCAAGAGGAGAGTTAAGGCGCCGCCATAATCCGAAAAAAGTTTGATAAAGTTCACAAACAGGAACACGGCCGTATCTCGTTTCACTAAAGAAAATATATTGAAAGGGCGAATTCGGGGATGGAACGGGGGCCATCTTATACCATGAAAAGTCGACGCTGCTCACAATAACAATGTTCAATGTTTAATGATACACTCTGGGACTTTCCAAGAAAAAACATTTGCAGTTCCGTGGACAAAAGCGGTGGTAGCAGCGCCTTAGTCGTTAAAGCGTTTGCCCTCGAACTTGAAGGTTGGTGGTTCGATCTCAACTCAGGAAAAGCACAGAATAAAAGCATTAAAAAAAAAAAAAAATTTCTGTAGCCGTGTGTGTGTTTGAGTTGTACATCCTTCTTTCTCGATTGTTGGGTACGGCTCTAATGTGTCTCATTCTTCTGTATGTACATAAATCCTGTGCTCTCCTTTGCCTTTGTTGGTTCACTGTCTGCGTCATGTCCAGTTACCACTTAGAAACTAATTTTTTTATGTTATACGAACCAACTTTTCGAGTGTTGTCCTGCTTTTTGGGATCTCGTTTGCTCTAAACATGACAAGTTGGGGTCTTATACTGATTCTGATTTAAAGCGGATAAAAAAAAAAATCATCTTTGTATTATTTTGTCCTGTATCAGTTAGTAGCTGGGTATTTATTTCCCTGTTTTCTTTTTCTTTTGACAGCTCAGACTCAGAGAAAGACTGTTTTCAGTGTACCTCTCTTCCCATGTTACCTGTGAGACAGAGAATCCATTTCCACTCAGTAAAAGTCAACTCACTTAACCCCACCCAGACGTCCAGTTGTGTTTTGGAGAATTCCGCTTCCATCAGGCCCCATCACTCTTCCATTACTGTTCTAATCAAATTCACTCTCTCTGTTGTCTGCTCTACCTCCATCCTCTGCTCCCCCTTCAACCTCTGCTCTCTATCCATCGTCTACTCTCTGCTCTCTTTTCGTCCTCTGCTCTCCCTTCATCCTTTGCTCTCTGTTCTCTCTCTATCCTCTTCTCTATCTCCATCCTCTGCTCTCACTTCAACCTTTGCTCTCTGTTCTCTCTCTATCCTCTTCTCTATCTCCATCCTCTGCTCTCACTTCAACCTTTGCTCCCTCTCCATCCTTTGCACTCTCTTCATCCTCTGCTCTCTCCATCCTCTGCACTCTCTTCATCCTCTGCTCTCTCCATCATCTACACTCTCTCCATCCTCTGCTCTCTCTGCATCTTCTGCTCTCTCTCCATCATCTACTCTCGCTCCATCGTATGCTCTCTCTCATCCTCTGCTCTCTCTGCATCTTCTGCTCTCTCTCCATCATCTACTCTCTCTCCATCCTATGCTCTCTCTCATCCTCTGCACTGTCTTAATCCTCTGCTCTCTCCATCCTCTGCTCTCTCTCCGTCCTCTGTACTCTCTTAATCCTCTGCTCTCTCCATCCTCTGCTCTCTCTCCATCCTCTGCTCTCTCTCCATCCTTTACTCTCTCTCCATCCACTTTTCTCTCTCCATCCTCTGATCTCTCTTAATCCTCTGCTCTCTCCATCCTCTGCTCTCTCTCCATCCACTGCTCTCTCTCCATCTTTTTCTCTCTATCATCCTCTGCACAATCATCATCCTCTGCACACTCCATCTTCTGATCTCTCTCCATTCTTTGTACTCTCTCCATCCTCTGCTCTCTCTCCATCCTCTGCTCTCTCTCCATCCTTTACTCTCTCTCCATCCACTTTTCTCTCTCCATCCTCTGATCTCTCCTACATCCTTTGCTCTCTCTCTCTATCCTCTTCACTCTCTCCGTTCTCTTCTCCTCTCCATCCTCTGCTCTCTCTCATCATCTGCTCTCACTCTATCCTCTCTCCATTCTCTCTCCATCCTCTTCTCTCTCTCTCCATCCTCTTCTCTCTCTCCATCCTGTCCTCCTCCTGTCGTCCCTGTGAGCGCGTCTGTGTGAAATTGGATTGGGATTGTCTGCGTCGGAGCCACAGATGTAATCCGGGATGGTGGCGTGGGTGAGCGCTCTGCTGCGGTGCACAGCTGCTGCAGGAAACCCCCATCACACTCAACGCTTCACTTGAGTCTTCATCTTCTTCAAGGCCACCGACCACCGGGGCAAATGGTCAGTGTAAAGGAGACCGCAGAGGGGAGGGAGCACCATCTGAATAGCTGGGTTAAAGACGTATTATGTAACTTTTCCTGTAGAGTGGGACTTGGGAGTTAATTGGATTTGAAGCAAGATAGGTTCAGTCACGGCTAATTGTGAATTATTTGGTTTGGGGGATTTTCATCAAGAGGTTTACAGCCAATCCTCTGTCAGTGAATGTGCTTTCAAAGTTTTGAGGAAGAAATGTTACAAATTTGTGTTTATATGGTCACATTTTTGGAGTTTAAATTTGTTTTATTTGTTTTTTTAGATCACTGAACTCACTCACCCTACAGTACATCACTGATCTTTTAACCCCACACGCTGCCCCTTGGTCTCTCAGGTCAAACTCTCAACCTACTGTCCGTCCCTAGCCTGATTCTTCAGTTGGTTTCACTTTGTGGAAACCGTCTGTCCTCACAGCATTAGGATTCCTTTGCTGGACAGTAGGCAGGTACTTTATTGATTTAACCAATCGCTGCAATTTGGTGGTGACGTCTGTAATGCGCCGGAACACTCAGCAGCGTCCAAGTAATCCCGGCACAACAGCAAATCCCGTAGGAGGAAGGGCAATAACGTCTTTCCCCTTGATAAAATTCACCAAACATTCTCTTTGTTCTGACTTTAAATCCTCGACGTCGGGAATCGTTGAAAACACAAAATGTATGTCTTCATCTCCATCCATCTGGACGCTTTGTTTCCTGTTGTGTTGGACACAAAAGGACCCAGAGGAGCTGGAGTTTGACCTCAGGGCTTCACAGCTCACAGCCGGTGCCCTGACTACAACTTCCGGGGTTGCAAACCGCCAAGTGTGTTCTGATTCCTGACTAATCACTGGAGAGAAATTTAATTGAGCGGAGGAACTAGGCCTCAAAAACCAAGAGAGGCCGAGCTTTCTCTATTGTGGCCTTTAAGCTTTGGAATGCCCTCCCTCTTCATCTGAGATCATGCTCCTCCTTTCCTCATATTTCAACCTTTCGAAAAAACACATTTTTTCACGATGGCATTTAACAGCCCATGAGCTTTACTCTGAAGCTGTCAAATTTAGACTTTTATCTTTTGTGTATTAAGCCACCCTTTCATGGGATATTTTGTGTTTTATATTTGTTTTATTGTTTCACTTTGTCGTATTTCATGCTGTAAAGCCCTTTGGTGCAACGTGTTATGGTTGTTTTAAATGTACTATATAAATTAAATGGATGGATGGATATATAAATTAAATGACTTGATATTTTTATACAGTGTTTCACTCATCAAGAAACCACTCACCCATTCACACATTCATACACCAGTGCACACAGACACTAGGGGCAAGGTGGGTTAAGTGTCTTGCCCAAAGACACAACGACAGCATTCATATGTGAGAACTGGAATCGCACCTCCAAACAAATCTGACCGCTCTACCAATGAGGTTTTTTTGTCAAGAGTGGGATTCGAACCGCCAACCTTCTGATCAACAAACACTCTACCAACTGAGCTACTGTCGCCCCACTGTCGTTTAATGGAAATGATTAAAAGCCTTGTTTATATTTACAAAATCAATATTGAAAGCTGATTTCCATCCATCTTCTCCCGCTTAATCCAGCTGGGTCGCGGAGGCAGCTTGCTGCCCAATCCTCATAGCACCTGACCCCCCCTATGAACCCCTCTGCAGGTGGTGAGCCCACAGGAGGGTGGACAACATGGTCCTTGATGTTAGTTCAGGTGCTGCATGTTTTGGGTTGATGTCGGAAACCGAAGCACCCGGAGGAAACCCATCCAGACACAGGGAGAACATGCAAACTCCACACAGAAAGGCCCGGGCGACCCGGGGATCGAACCCGCAACCTTCTTGCTGTGAGGCCTGAGTGTTGCCACTCAGCCACCGTGCCGCCATTTTTTTGTTTTTATTATTTTGTATGTGAAATTACTGAACATTTTAATAGATCTATATGAGGAAGGGGAAAAAAAGTATTATTTGCCATATAGCCCAACCCTATGGAGGAAAGTTCACCACCTACTTGTTTCCTGGAATGTTCCGCTGTATGGCATTATACTTGCATTTATTTAACGCTGTTCTTGTCACAAAAAAGCAAAAGAACATGCATTCTTACTATGAGCAGGTACCGTTCGCCACATATGTGACCAGTAATGTTGGCGACACCAGCCCGTCTCCATGGAGATAAATGAGTTTAATACTCTCTCGTCACACTGTGGACGACTCCAAGCAGGTGGTGGATTTGGGATTACAGGATTATCCTATTTTTCATATTACTTTCCCAGTTCATAATTCATTATTCAAGTCCTGGACACGTTTAAAATACACAGGCTGCACCGCAGAGTGAAATCTTGCATATCTAATCACAATTTACCAGTAAAATACCAGTTTTTTCATCTCCACGTTGAAGGATAGACAAACACATGTGACGGGAATGAAAACGGAAGTTCTATATATGAGATGCATATGGATACGCCAGGGTCAGAGGTCACTCCAGATCTCTATGTAATTTGCGTGGGCTGTCATCTCCTGTTTGATTCGACTGTCACGGTCTTGTCTCTCTGATTAAAGGCGAGAGGTCAGCGCGGAAGAGGAAGTGGTATTACTCTGAAACAGGTTTTTGCAAATTAAATGAAGTCCTTGGAGAGTTGATTATATGAGCGCGTGGTAGGTGCGCCTTTTGTGAAATAGTGTCAGAAAGGGCCAATTAAATTTACTTTGAATCCTTCCTCTCACTCAAATGAACAGTGTTGTGTATTTTTGATCAAACTCTTTTCCCTGGAAGCTTAAATTAAGACATATTGTGTTTGTGTCAACCAGATATCTTATAATCTTTGACACAGGCACATTGTTTTGTTATAATTTGCGTGTTTTAAATGATTAAAATGAAAAAAAGAAACAAACGCACTGATTTCCATGTTAGAAAACTGTGGTGAACTGTGGGTAGTCTTCTCTGAGTACTCAAAAAAGCTCTGTTTGCATTTTGCCTGAATTGTCACGTCAAAGATAAAAAATCCAGACTTTCCTGCTTAGTTTCAAAGCCCACAAACCAGACCTGCAAATTCTCTTTGCCTATAAGGACTTCATTTGTTTGTTTCGCGTTGTTCAGTCCCCTCGCTGACAGCAGAGAGAGCTCCAGTGTCTCAATCCCTTCGTGGACGTCGAGGTGAAGACATGAGTGTGGCATTAAGTTAGAAAATAAAGCCTTACTAATGCCTTACACTTCACAGACCTGTCCAAGCATCTCAAAGCTTTCCACTGTCTTCATTATTCATTCACTCCACACTCGGTGGTGCTGAACTGCTGGAGCCATAGACGGACAGAAGAGAGGACGCCGGCACTACTTTCCTACAAGGCAATGTGGGCAAAGTGTCTTGCCTAAGGACGCAACGACAGAAGGTCTGAGCGGGAATCGATCCACTGAGCAATTGTGAAACACTGATCCCAAAATGACCAAAAGCAGATTTTAAGGGCCCATATGACGTCGTTTTCTGATCTGCGTTATAATGTTCTTTCCTCATCACAAACGTACCTGGATTTGCGTTTTGTTTCATTCACGCATGTTTATTTAGACATACATACACCTTTACTAGGTGTATCGGAGTGTATTGGTCGGAGTAGAGCCGCTGCTCCTCCACATGGAGAGTAGCAGCTGAGGTGGCTCGGGCATCTGTTCCGATACCTCCTGGACGCCTCCCTCAGGAGGTCCTGGGGAAGAGCCAGGACACGCTGGAGGGACTATGTCTTTGGCCTGGAAACACCTCGGGGTCCGTCCGGAGGAGCTGGAGGAAGTGTCTGGGGTGAGGGAAGTCTGGGAGTCCCTGCTTAGACTGCTGCCCCTGCGACCCGGCCCTGGATAAGTGGAAGAAAATGGATGGATGGACGGATACCTTTACTAGAACTGTCCTACAAAGGCAAAAGACCTTAACTGGCCAGAGGGTCAAACTGAGAGAAATAACTGTTACTCCGCTCTGCTGTGGTTTCTTGGACGGTTTTGGATGTTACGGTTGTCATAGCCCTTTATTTTCTCGTTAAAACAATCCAATTAGCTGATATTTATTCACATGATAAAGGAGGTCTCAAGTACCCCCAAAATGACATGAACTCATGTTTGACTCTGCCTTTGTAGAGCAGAGAACATCCTGATCATTTTGAGCCCTGGAACTGTCCATTTCTGCTGAATAAAAGGTAAAAAGAGCTGTTAACTTGAAAACTACCACTTTCAAGGTGGAACTTTAGAGATGTCGATAGCCTAATGCGGCATTACTCAAATATGTGTGAATGAAACAAAACACAACTCAACAGGTCTATTTTTGAGGAGCTAACAACATTACAACATGACTTAAAGCTCAGTTTTGTCAAATATAGGAGAATTAAAGAAGAAAACTTCATTTTATTGTTTTATTTATACTTTTTTCTCACACTGTCTTATATAATATTGTGACATCATCTGAGCCAAAGCGCTTCTATTCTTTCACCTTCGCTTCTTGACAAAAGCCTTGAAAATCACACTGGCATTTCCAAAGGTCCACAAGTGACATTCAAGAGAGCTGCCACCTTAACTCTGTGCAGAAGGTGACAGGGAGCACCCGCCTCCCCGCCGCCCGCCTCCCCGCATCGTCACGGCGATAGATATCAGTCAGGAGCCGGGGCCTGGCGGAGCTTTTATTGTTTACCCAAGATGCATCGGTAATCAAAACCGCTTCTGTCTTGGTGTCATGGATATGATGATCGGCGAGAGCTCACGGCATCTCCACGTTCTGTAAAGATGTTATGTGTGTTTGACTTTTTTTTTTTTATTCCTTTTGTTTTTTTATGACTACAAAACGGCACTTTGTGGACAAGTGCCTGTGGATTCTGCCTGTGGCGATGTCTTTGCTTTTAGAAACTGAGACACTTTCTCCTTCATTCTTATTTAAAAAGGTGGGCTCCGAGTCTGGGCGCCTCCTTTGTCTGAAAATAGACATTGGCAGGCTCCGCTTTGAAAATCCACCGCTTGACTTGGTCTTTTTTTTTGTTTTGGTGAAACAGAACATGTAGTTGCTTTCTAAAAACACTTGGAAAAGAAGTAATTCAGTAACAATAACTGAAATATGGTGATATCGTATCGTGGACCATCACAATATATCGAATCTCTCTTTGCTTAAATGAATAGTTCTGATCCAGAAATAGTTAAAAAAAAAACAAAAAAACAGAGGGAACTACATAGACCATGATCCTTTGCTCCGTTTTAGTGCAGACGACATGAAGAAATAACTGTTCCGCACTTTGAAATCTTCATTCTTTGGATTAAGTCTTGTGAAGCATTTTTAGAGGAAAAAGGAAAAGATTCACCACAAAATATTGCAATAAATCTGGTACGGTGAGATGTTTATCGTGAAAATACAGAGAGATTTGGATATCGTTCCATCCCTAATGACAATAAATATTGTACCAAATGACTGGTCAAAGCATTTTAGAGTCAGTCTGGTTATTATGTAGAATATCGTAATATCCTGAGCCTCTTCACCATATCGCAATAAATATCATAACATCAGATGTACAGCTCTGGAAAAAAATAAGAAACCACTGCAAAATTATCACTTTCTCTGATTTTCCTACTGACTACTTATAGGTTTGTGTTTGAGTAAAATGAACATTTTTGTTTCATCTATAAACTACTGACAACATTTCTCCCACATTCTAAATAAAAATTATTGTTATTTCGAGCGTTTATTTGCAGAAAATGACAAAATACAAAAAAGATTCAATGTTTTCAGACCTCAAATAATGTGAAGAAAACAAGACCATATTCATTTAAAAAGAACACGATACTAATGTTTGAACTGAGGAAGAGTTCAGAAATCAACATTTGGTGGAATAATAATAATGATGAACACAGCAGTGGTTTTTCTCCTTTTCCTCCTTAAATCAGAGATGTGGTTCAGGTGATCTCCTCATCAGTGCCTCATGAAGCAGAATGAGGTGTGTTTGTGTTGGAATTCAACAGACGCTGGAATAAAATGGCCGTCACACATGTGGAGACCCCGCAGTGGTCTCTTATTTTTTTCCAGACCTGTATATGGTGAAAATCTGGTACAGAGAGATTTGGATTTCATTCCATCCCTAATGACAATAAATGTTGTACCAAATGACTGGTCAAAGCATTTTAGAATGTCAGTCTTGTTATTCTGTAGAATATCGTGATATCTTGAGCCTCCACACCGTATTGTGAGCTTTACGTTACATTATTTACGTTATTGTTACATCCCTTGTAAAGACCACCTAGGTCCTCACAGTTTTTGTTCCCATCAGCAGGGGAATCACTTCTTTGTTGTTGTTGTATATTAGGTCCTTTTAAAATAAATGTCATTTATAAATGCTGTTTGGATGAACTATGGGCTGCCCCTCTCCAGGGGCACGGGGTATTTCTTTGGAGAGGTGACGCGCGGGGGGGCGCATGTAGGGTGACGTCACATGCCCTTTTCTGGAGCCGTGCCAGTGCTACCTGTCCGTAGAGTCGAGGTGGATTATATTCATTTGGAATTATTGCGTTTTGACCGCACCATATGGATTACTAACCCTCCGCGGGAGCTGCTGGGCTTCGTCCAACCTACAAAACTGCACTGTACACTGAGTGCGGGAGTCCTGAGTACCGACTGCACCTCTTGCTCACCTGTTGCAGCGCGGCTCAGAACTTTGGGGAACTTTGTTGGGAGCTACGGGGACTCATTGTGGTGGTGACTGGGGGGAGGATTTATTGTCTGTGGGTTATTGTATTGTGTGTTCTTGTTTGGTGAGGGGTAACCGGGGGCGCTTGAGCGCGGGGTTAAAGGTGTTTACACTGGTCACATTTTTACGCACACCGGTACTGTCAATAAAAGCCGGTGCTGGCGGCCAAAAGTACTGTTTGTTTGTGGTTCATTCACTCCTGCTGATGTGGATAGGCCCCCCGCGACCTTAATTTGCGTTGTAGCTTTTCATTTCGTTTAGTGTAGGTGAACTGTTACACCCTAATCTATGGAGAAAAGCATTAGATGGACACTCCACCATAAAATGTATACAGTGCACCTTTGAAAACACAGTGGAGCACTTCCTGTATTACCACAAGACATCACAAGGCGCAATAGTGAGAAAAGAACACGTAAATCTGCAGGGTTTGTGTGTTAAACGTGTGAATGAGACAAAACACATCTCCAGATATGTTTTTGATGAGGATGCAATTATAAAATAGATTAGAGAATAGTGTGATATGGGCCCTTTAAGACTCATTTAAACCCATACAAAGCAGTCGGGGGTTTATTATAGCTGTGTATATATAGGCCGAGCTCTACCGCAGTTGTTGGAGCGATGATGCATGCAGCGCCTAATGAGAAACACCACCCTCTCTGTAATTTGTTAACCTGAGCCGGGGTCAAACCACAAACACTGCGTGATGGACTCAACCCCAAAGTCCCTCTTACAATTTGCATTTAAAATATATCTATTATTTATGTCCGTGTTATTAAAATGGCGTGTGCAGATCCCCCGAGCTCAGAGGAGGGCGAAAGTGGACCACAATAAGACCAGACTTATGGAGGATAATTAAAGACTGATAAAAAAGTGTGCAGCCAGGCCAATCACTCAAGACTGTTCTCAAAAACTCATCACGAAGATCAGCGAGATATTTAATCACATAAAAAGTATGAGTCAGTATTAGAAGAACTTTTCTTTTTTAAAATATGCATGGCATGAGTAAGCATCTTTATTTATCCTATGAACAATAAGTTGACGTACTTGATTGAATGGATGTGTTGTAGTGGGTTAAGCATTAGTCTAAGAACCAAAGGGTTGCTGGTTCAGAGCGCAGCGTCAGGGCATCCAGTTTTCACGTAAAGTTTATGTAGACACGTGACTAGGGCATCCAGAGCTTTTGCGGCGTGTCTTCAGGTGTCAGCGTGGTGCAAATATGTTGTGTTTTCAGCATTCAGGCGTCGGCGTCAGAAGGAGTGCGACCAGAGCGGCGCAGTCAGAAGTTGAAAAATCTGAACTTTTGGCATAAGACATGTTACATCAACCAATCAGGAACAACTATACAGAACTATACAGTAGAAAGAGGAAACACGGAACCAACAGCTAATGCCCTGGATGCTTGTGCGGTGTCCAAGACACACGTCGGGGGCATCTGAATTTAAATGCAAAGGCGTCCAAAAAGAGGCATCCAGGGCGTTTTTGGATGCTACAGTGTGAACATAGCTTTAGCTGGCCTTTGCACGGTCTCCATGGATACAAGAAAACCACTTAATTCCACACAATCCAACAGTCCCTCACTTGTGTCCTCTGAACTTGACATGCTGCACTCTTTAGTTGGTTAAAATCCCAAGATATGATGTTAAAAACTGCGCTCAAGAGCAGCTCATCATCCTGTTGCCATGGGCAACATTTCACTATGAATGAGTTTCACTAATAAGTCCACGCTCTAAGACTTACTGCACCAGGAAGGGCATCTGGCTTAAAAATGTGCCAAATAACTAGAAAACAAACACATTTTGACACTGGACGCTACCATCTGTAAGGTTAGGTTCATTAGGTTTCACATTGTTCATGGTAAAAATAAAATTCAAATACACTTTAATTTGAGTTGACCATAAAAATGTTCTTAGTTTTGTTTGGACAAAATCAGCACTGCCTAAACTCTGCAGTTTCATAATAAACGGCTTCATAATAGCCTCACAATAACATAAGCACCTTGTATACAGCCCTGAGCCGTATGTTTAAAGTACATTAGATATTGAACTTCAAATCACTGCTCGCTGTTCGCTGCAGGGAGCACTGGGGCCAAACAAAAGACGAGGCTGTGAGCATCGGCAAGTCAATCCAGTCAATTACTGCATTTCCAAGTGGTTATAAAAAGCAACTCCAAATGTTACCGCTCCTTTTGTGCATCCAGGTAACAATATAGACCAAATAAAATAAAATAAAACAGACATCTAAATGCATATAAACATCGTAACTTGAGGTTTATGCTGTGAAGATATTGTGTCTTGAGACTTAGATATTGTTACCATAGCTGTTGTTGCTTCATCTTGACTGTTTCGCAGTGTGGTTATTAAACCTTTCTATCATCGTGGAGACTGAACCAGACCGAGTTACAGGTCAGATCTGTGGAGACGTGACCAGTCGATCAATCAAACTTTATTCATAGAGAGCTTTCCATACATAAAAGCGCACACACACACACACACACACAAACAACCCCACATAAAGCTCAACTAGACAAGTGAGTCTAACTGTGACATAACTATCTTTTTTTTTTAGCAACTGAAATTCAATTCAATCAATTCAATTCAATTTCCTTTATTGTCACATGTGCATATACATACAAAATATATATAGCACAGAGGTACTCCTGTCAGCTCCCACCTCAGTGCAAACATAAAAAACATACCAATTAAAAAATTCAAGTATAAAACAAATGTGCAAACAACAAAAATGTGCAAACAGACAGAAGTGCGCAAACAAGACAAAATGTGCAAACACTCAAAGTAAACAGACACAATAGACAAAACAATATTTACAGGTAAAAAAGTGAAGTAGTGCAAAAATGTATGAACAGTCACTGATTGTCCATATAATGTAAAAAGTGAGGTAGTGCATCAGAGTTCGCAGTGTTCTTAGTAGGTGACAGGGGGCCGAGGGGGGGCAGAGGGGAAAAGTGGGGGTAGGGCAGGGAGAGAGTTAAGTCCTCTGACAGCCTGGTGGAAGAAACTGTCCCGGAGCCTGCTGGTTCTAGCCTGGAGGCTCCGCAGTCTCCTCCCTGATGGCAGCGGGCTGAAGAGGCTGTGAGATGGGTGGGTGGGGTCACCTGCAATCCTGATGGCTTTGCGGGTGAGGCGGGAGTGATAAATGTCCTGTAGAGGGGGGGAGGGACACCGGTGATCCTCTCAGCTGCTCTGACGATGCGCTGCAGAGTCTTTTTGCAGGACACGGTGCAAGAGCCGTACCACACCGTGATGCAGCTGGATAAGATGCTCTCAATGGTGCCTCTGTAGAATGTCCGGAAGATGTGGGTCGGGGCTCTTGCTCTTTTCAGTTTGCGGAGGAAGTAAAGGCGTTGTTGGGCTCTTTTGGCCAGTGATGCAGAGTTGCTGCTCCAGGAGAGGTCCTCAGAGATGTGCACACCCAGGAACTTGGTGCTGCTCACTCGCTCCACTGCAGCACCGTTGATGGTGAGTGGAGCATGCTGGATGTGCGCTCTCCTGAAGTCCACAACAATCTCCTTCGTCTTCTCCACGTTCAGGTGGAGATTGTTGTCCTTGCACCACGTGGCTAGCCTGTTTACTTCACTCCTGTAGCTCGTCTCATCGTTGTTGTGGATGTGACCGAGCACAGTTGTGTCATCCGCAAACTTAATGAAAAGGTTGGAGCTGGATGTTGGGATGCAGTCCTGTGTAAGAAGGGTGAAGAGGAGGGGCTCAGCACACATCCCTGGGGGCCCCTGTGTTCATCACGACCGTGCTGGATGTGTTGTTTCCTGCCCGAACTGACTGTGGTCTCCCCGTCAGGAAGTCCAGCAGCCAGTTACACAGGGAGGTGCTGAGTCCTATTCGGTCCAGAAAAAGGAAATGATGAGATTACTACCTGTGACTACGAGCTTTCATAACTCTTTCTCTACACTAACTGGAATAACTATTAGGCGGCACGGTGGTCGAGTAGCTAGCACTCAGGCCTCACAGCAAGAAGGTTCCCGGGTTTGATTGGGTTGCCGGGGATGTATGTTCTCTGGGGTTTGCATGTTCTCCCCGTGTCTGGATGGGTTTCCTCCAGGCTCCGGTTTCCCCCATCAGCCCAAAACATGTAGGTGTGAAAGTGGAGTGAGTGTGTGAGTGATGGTGGAGCTCATCACCACCGGAATGAAGAATCTCTCTGTTAATAAAGCTCCGTAAAGCGTCTTTGGGGACATGTGTATGTGAAAAAGCGCTGTAGCTGTTGTTGTGAGGCGACCTTGGGTGTCCAGAAAGGCGCAAATAAATAAAATGTATTATTATAACTACTACTACAGTCAGAACTCTTGCTTTTCTAGGTATTTTTGAGCCATAAAACTGCCTGTAATTGAATAAAATATAAAGTAGAGCTGCTTAATTAATGTCATACTGTGGAACATTCCAGGCAGAGCAATGAGACATATCCATAGAAACAAAAAGGTGGCAGACTCCCGACCATGATGCAGATTTAAACTCCATACACATTCACCAGAATAATTTGGATCATCTCAGCTCTGGAATCGCCCGTCTCTTGTAAACAAAGAGGTACAATTTAGCTGTTCACTTTCACTTCATGACATCACAAGTTGGAACAGAGCATTTTGAGCTTTGGAGATGTAAACAGACTGATAATAGCAGATTACTTATACACGTGTGAATGAACCAAAACACAACTTCAGTCTGTTTTTTTTATTTCATTTATTTTTTGTTACTACCTGGATCCACAAAAAGGCGAAAAAGCTTCAGATTTGGAGTTGCTTTTTAGAAACACTTGGAGGTAACAACATTAAATCTCACAAAAGTCCATTTTGCATCATATAGAACATTTAAAACTGAACCCGCCACAGCCTGTATAATCCTCCCTGTGTCTCAGCTCCTCTGCGCACCGCTGCACCACGTCCACAAACTATTGAAACTATAAATCTGAAACTCGTATCTTAGCGTGAACATTTATAGCTCCAAAAATCCTAAAATACGTTTATGTGAAAAGACGACACTGCAGCTCCACCCCCTCATCCGGCGGAGTCGGTGTCTGCGGACTCACTATTGTATTTCTAATGACAGGTTTATGTGCGTTCTATCTGATTATGACTCCGATTATACCGCGTAATACGGCGCCATCCGTTCTGTAATCCTTCTTAGCCGCAGCCTTTTCTCAAGCATCTTAATCCCTGTGAACGTCCCCACAACTGCAGAACGCACGGAAAACACTCGCTCCTTATTGTCAACCGACGCGATATTGGACAGTTAAGGTGGACATATTATGCAAAATGGAGTCTAAAGAGCTTTAAAGTGGGATTTAACACCTAAACTTTGCCTATAATAACATTTCTAATCCCGTAGTGACAGAAACATTAGATTCTGTCAAATAGACCCAAGATTTTTGAGTGAAGACATTTCGTAGCTGATCCAAGCAGCTTCTTCAGTTCTTTGTGGCGTTCCTTTGACTCTAATCATGTTCTAAATTATTTAAAAAATCTATTAATGTATCTATACTTCACATTGGCATCACATTGGGGGTGTTCTACATGAGTCTGTATGGTGGAATGTTCAGGAGTTACCGTGGCGACACAATGCACAGATGAGCAAACACTAAATTAAATGAACAGTTCTGATGCAGAAATAGCTAAAAATAAAAAAACAGAGGGAACTACATAGACCATGATCCTTTGCTCTGTTTCGGTGCAGACGACATGAAGAAATAACTGTTCTAAGCACTTTTACATCTTCATTCTTTGGATTAAGTCTGTGAAGCATTTTTAGAGGAAAAAGGAGATGTACAGTCCTGTGCAAAAGTTCTAGGCAGGTGTGGGAAAAATGCTGTAAACTAGGAATGCTTCAAAAATGGAAGTGTTCATCATTTATTTTCATCCATCAACAAAATGCAGTGAATGAACAAAAGAGAAATCTAAATCAGATCCATATTTGGTGTGAGCTTTGCCTTCAGAAGAGCATCAGTTCTTCTAGGTTTTACTTGCAGACAGTTTGTGAAGGAACTGGGCTGGTCGCTGTTCCAAACATGTAGAAGAACTAAGCACAGATCTTGTGTGGATGGAGCTTCCTCACATCCTTCTGTCTCTTCATGAATCCCAGACTCACTCCATGATGTTGAGGTCAGGGCTCTGTGGGGCCAGACCAGCACCAACACAACTTCTGACTCTTCTTTACGCTCAAGAGACTTTCTCTTTTGTTCGCTCACTTTGCATTTTGTAAATTGACCAAACAAACAGGCACTATTTCTATTTTTAAAAGTATTCTTTGTTGGCAGCATTTTTTCACACCTGCCTAAAACCTTTGCACAGGACTGTATATGTTGAAAATCTGGTCCAGAGAGATTTGGATTTCGCTCCATCCCTAATGGCAATAAATGTTGTACCAAATGACTGGTCAACGCATTTTAGAATGTCAGTCTTGTTATTATGTAGAACAGGGGTGTCAAACTCATTTTGGTCCGGGGGCCGTATGCAGCCTACTTTGATCCCAAAAGGGCCGGATCAGAAAACTCAGTTCTCTCTTCAAGTTATTGTATTTTTCTCCGTGTCTCGTAGTGGTGTTTAAGATTATATTCCTCGAGCAACGCCACTTGTTCCAAACACACTGAGCACAGATTTCCCATTCACCTCTGTCAACAAATAAGAATTAGACTATTTTTCTTGGGAAATCCTGAACTCAGCATCTGCTTTTCTTATTTTTTGACATTTTGCTGATGAGGGTCACGGTCGACAGTCAAAACGATCGTCCTTTAAGAGCGTTTGGAAAGAGGAAAGTCTTCATTTGTGCTGCTCTGGTGGGAGTCGCAACGTACAGAAACGCCGGAGACGCTGCTATGCTAAACGGTGCAGAAAATTAACAGAAAAATCTGAAAATTTTAAGTATTTTAATAGAAAAATCAGCCGAGGGCCAGATTAAGGGTCTTGGAGGGCCGGATCTGGCCCCCGGGCCGCATGTTTGACACATGTGATGTAGAATATCGTAATTTTGTGAGCTTTCCCACGATATCGCAATAAATATCGTGAGACATGAATATCGTTACACCTCTTGCAAACACTGTGAAAATGCTTTAAGATTGTCTGAAAACTCAAGAAAAAAAACAAAAACAAACCTAAATGGATTCAAACAGCACATTTTCAGAAGCCTGTGGTCGATACGAGCGTTCATGGTCCTGTTTAGTTTGATTTTCTACAAAAAGGCGAGAGTGACTCACCGAAAAGCATTTGACGGCGCCTCCACCAGAAAGTTACGCAGCCTTTTAAAATTTAGTCATTATGAGCCAGTCGCCAACAAACTCAAACTCTAAACAAGAAGTTGTGGTAGTTTCAGTGTCATTAGCTCCTTCCTTCAGCCAGAAATGAAGGTGTCACAGATGATAACAGACAAAAGTATAAAACATGTCTTTCTTTCTTTCAAATATTGCACCAAAATGACTGGACCTTACAGCCTCGTTTGGACTCGTTCTCCTTTTAAAAGTTTGGCTTCCATTGGTTTTCCTATTACAGACCTTTCACCCTCGATTACAACTTTAAAAGTAAAGTACTGTACCAAAAGTGAACGGACCTTTATAGCGTACATTGGATTTTTTTTTCTTTCTTTAAAAAGCTTTAATTTATTTTATTTCGATTCATTTTCCTAGAACAGACCTACCAAATTCACCCTCAAATTTTGTGAACACCTATCCTTAAAACCTTGTCTGGACAATCAATTTATTATTTTTTTGACGTTTTTTGAAGTGATTTTTGTAGCTTTTTGTCAGCTTTCCTGGACATTATACTCACTCTTCTCCTTTTTCTCCTTCTTCTATGACCTCTTATATACATCTAAAAGATATATTTGTAGTATGTCACGGGGTCCTCTTCAAAACACTCAGGCTGAGTCGGGATGCTGGTTTAGGATGTTTTATTCCACAGTGCAGAACAGGAAAAACAGGCGCAAAAATGTGTGCCGGAAATATTTACAGTGAAACAGTGGGGAAAAAGGTCTATTTACAGGGCAGGCAAAAAGGTCGACTTCTCCTTCAAGTCTCTCGTTTAGCTCTCGCTCCACTCTCTCTTAGTCTCTCGTTTAGCTCTCGCTCCACTCTCTCTTAGTCTCTCAGCCGTTTGCTCGTTTGCTCCCTCGCTTGTCCAGCGAAACACGACCTTCATTGTAGCCAGGACACGACAAGACACGACCCGACCAGACACGACGAGAGTAGAGACTAGACTGACACAGGTGCTGAGCGGCAGGGCGCACCTTTATACACCCCTCGCCCCTCCCACCTTACGTAACTCCCCTCTAAAAGCTTAATTAAATCATTTCTACAACTAAATGATTAATATTACAGGGCCAACAGTTACACATAGAGAATTGCTTTGATCTCACATCCATAAATGACCGAAAATGGGTTAAACACAAATAAAACACAGTTAATTGTCCAGGCCAGTCACCTGTGGCTCACATGACCCCGGAGCGCGCACAACGGGAGGATTTAAGCTCCTGACGTGGATGTGTCCGGGTTTGCCAGTGCGCACCGGGATGCGGCAGCAGCGGCAGCGCGAGGGCAAGTAACAGTCGACCACCGCGGGTCTCTGAAGGACAGACCCGGCGCCTCCAAGTGCGCACCCCCAGTCGCGGCCGAGAACACGCAAAAGCGAAGTCCACTGCGCGCCCGCACCGCAGCGCCCGCAGCGCGGAGCCCGCAGCGCGGAGCCCGCAGCGCGGAGCCCAGCAAACAAGGAAACAGGTGAGCACGCGTCTTCCCACGTTTTCCCCCGGGGACCGCGCTCCCAGGGACGGACCTGCTCCGTCACATAATACTATATTTATATATTTTTCATTTTCACTTGTACATACAGTGTACATTTATGTAATTATACCTTATTTAACACCTGCCTCTTTGCTTTTTGCTTCTTATTTAGAATTTATTAATATCATTTATATTTTTTACTCTTTGTCCCACAAAACGTCTTGGACCTTCTCCAAATGTACATCCCTGCAGCCCTCTGAGGTCCGAGGCTCCAGCTCGTGGTGCCCAAGACGAGACTTAAAATGAGGGGGGACGGAGGAGTGTTTTAAGTCTCGGCTTAAGACCCACTTTTACTCTCTGGCTTTTAACACCACGTGAGTTGTGTGGTCCTCTGTGTCTTTTATTTATTTTAATGTTTTTTTTTTATTTTACCCTTTTATTATTTTATGTATATTCTTGCTCTTATTTGATTTTACTAGTTTCATTATTTTTACGAGGACTCGTGCAGGCAACTAGAGCTTTATTTTTTATTTCTATTGAATATGTTTTGTTAGTTTTGTGCAGCACTTTGGGAAACTCTTTTGTTTATGAAATGTGCTGTAGAAATAAAGTGGATTGGACTGGATATATGGCTCACCTCTACAGGAAGCCGTGTTTTCTTCATCTTAAGTTGTGCGTAATATCAACAACAGCACAGCGGACGACTGCAGTATAATCAGATTAGATACTTGAGGGAAATAACGGTTGATAATGTTTGAAGAGGAGCGTAATCTCCCTATTCAAATTAGCTCGCAAATTAGAATTGGAATAAATTGTCTGTTCAACATAATATTTTCCTGAGTCTGGAGGAAAAGCAATTCACCAGTAATTGAAAGCAATTAGATTATGATTAGTAAATGTGATTAATGTGGTGCGAGGAGGCGGAGACGTGTGGAGGACACCTGCTCTGGATCAATACTAGATACGGGTTTGCGAACAATGGGAACAAGAATGGAAAATACAAACAAATATACAAGTATTTCATGTTTTAGATCCTATGTGGCAATGATCAGTCACTACTCGGCAGCGCATGTGTGGCCTGATATGATAAAGGTCCTATATTATGCAAAATTGACTCTCGTTACGTTATAATGTTGTTACCTCGTCAAAAATAGACCTGGAGTTGTGTTTTGTTTCATTCACACATGTTTGAATAATTCTTTATTATTAGTCTGTCTACATCTCCAAAGCTCAAAATCTGTTCCACCTTGTGATGTCATGAAGTGGTAGTTTTCAAGTGAACAGCTCCTTTTACCTTTAGTTCAGTAGAGACCGGGATGTAACAATAACCGAAATATGGTGGTATCGTATCGTCAAAGGTCTCACAATAATATTGTACTAATTGCCACAATATATCGAATCCCAAGTCTCTTTGCTTAAATGAACAGTGCTGATGCAGAAATAGCTAAAAAACAGAGGGAACTACATAGACCATGATCCTTTGCTCTGTTTCAGTGCAGACGACATGAAGAAATAACTGTTCTGAGCACTTTTACATCTTCATTCTTTGGATTAAGTCTTGTGAAGGTATTTTTAGAGGAAAAAGGAGCAGATTCACAGTTTTATATTGTAATAAATCTGGTACAGTGAGATGTTTATGGTGAAAATCTGGTCCAGAGAGATTTGAATATCGTTCCATCCCTAATGACAATAAATGTTGCACCAAATGACTGGTCAAAGCATTTTAGAAAGTCAGTCTTGTTATTATGTAGAATATCATAATATCGTGAGGCTCCTCAACATATCGTGAGCTTTTCCACGATATCGCAATAAATATCGTACTGTGAGATTCATACCGTGACGATATCGTATCGTGAGACTTGGATATCGTTTTACCCCGAGTATAAACACTTTTTACCAGAAGATTACATAAATGGTGAAATTATCTGTGCAGCGAGATCTTTTTACTTGACAAATTATCTTAAAATAAATTACCTCTGGACTAGAATTAAGCAGTCTCTGGTCTGGTAAGCAGATGATAAATCTGGAAACAAGATGAATAACCTGCAGTGTGGAAATTCCAGGGCCCAAACTATCCAAGTGATTTAGTGAAGGTGTAACGAGGTTAAAAACGCAGTGGAGCGCTTCCTGTTTCACCACATGACATCGCGAGGTGGAACAAAAACCTTTCTATCACATGGAGACCAAACCAGACCGAGTTACAGGTCAGATCTGCGGAGACACAGACCCGGGTACAGTCAGAATAGTTGTGTATTTCAATAAATGTAAATGTAGAGGTGTTTAATGTCATACTGTAGAACATTCCAGGCAGAGCGGTGACATCTCCATGGAAACAAGCAGGCGAAGGACCTCCAACCAAAAAGTTACACAGTGAACCTTTCATTAAGAAAAAATCCCTACACACAACTGCTTAAAGAATTGCTTTAATGCTTTAAGAATGTTTTAAGATGCTCTGTAACTTTTCCGGTCAATGTTCCTCCACCTTTTCATCTCCGTGGAGGCCTGGAATCTTCCTTTGTGCGGCATTAAATGTGTCTATAACCACGGCGAGAAGAAGTAGATGTTACCAGATGTTACGCCAAGTTACAGATCAGATCCATGGTTAAGAGTGTTTAATTTTGTGCAATTAAAAACACAAGTAATGATATAAATGCTATAGATGTTTAGGTTTAATGCTACACTGTGGAACATTCTAGACGAGGAAATGACATCTTCATGGACACCAGCAGGTGGTGGACCCTCTTTCAGAAAAGTTATGCGGTGTATATCGAATGCATTGGTAAAGGTTCATTTCAGAGTTGATTTTTCGTTGTTTCGCTCCACCGACTTTGGTGTTAAAACGATCTCTTCTTTGTGAAGTCGTGAGGCGGTCTTCAGCGCTCACCGGCTCCGTGATCCATCATTGTCAGTGTAACTACTTTATTAAGAGGAGTAATGAGGCTGTAATTGGCCGCTGCTGAGTGGAGCTTCTTTACACGCCGCTCTCATTTTACACTTTTACAGGTGTTTTCGGGGACATTATCGGCCCCAGTGTGGAGGAGGTGGAGGGATACACGATATGAAGATGCGATGAGGCGGTGCAGTGAGGAACGTGTTTAGTACAAATACTGCAAAGTTTTTCTAAGTTTTTAGGCTGTGTTGAAACTTCCAGACACACGAATGAGATCGGAAGTACGATTAAAATGGAAATAAATTAGAAACTGAACCAGCGCAAGACCAGGACTAAACCAGGACTACAACAAAACCAAAGCAAGTCCACATATATCAGGACTAAGTTGGGCTTTTTTCATGCTTTCTTACTCATATTATTTTACAACTAATAATCTTTTGTTTTGGTTTGACAAATAAAAAGCTTTAAAAAAAAAAGGATTAAATCAATTAAAGGTCCTATATAAAGGTTGTGAGCATTAAGTCATGTTAGAATTCGTGCTGTCAAGTATTACATTATTAACGGAAAACAATTATGTGTTTATTTTTTTTTTAATCACAAACTAGTTTTTTCATGAGCTGTGGCCACTGCTGTAACGTTAGAAAAACTACAGGATCCGGCTGTAAACAGGAAGCAAACAGAAGCCCTGTGTGTGCTGATGTTACTCATAGAAGAAAAAACACAAAAAGTCGCTCCAAAATGTCCTCATCAAGACTTTTTGGCTTCCGATACGAGTGCTCTTTCCGATACCGATCTGATACCTTTTTGTGTAGTGTCGTGAAGGAAGTTCGTACCTCGGCTGCAAAAAGTCCATTAGACGATGAAAGCTGATGTTTTCCACGACAGACAGCGATTGATCGTCTAAAGCACATGTGTCAAACATGCGGTCCGGGGGCCAGATCCGGCCCTCCAAGACCTTTAATCTGGCCCTCGGCTGATTTTCTATTAAGATATTAAAAATTTTCAGATTTTTCTGGTAATTTTCTGAGCATCTTAGCATAGCAGCATCTCCAGTGCTTCTGTGCGTGGCGCCTCCACCAGACAAATGAAGACCTGCCTCTTTCCAAACGCTCTTAAAGGACGATCGTTTTGACTGTTGACCGTGACCCTCATCAGCAAAATGTCAAAAATAAGAAAAGTGGAGCTGAGTGCAGGATTTTCCAAGAAAAATGGACTAATTCTTATTTGTTCACGGAGGTGAATGGGAAACCTGTGCTTGGTGTGTTTGCAACAAGTGGCGGCGCTCAAGGAATATGATCTTAAACACCACTACGAGACACTGCGAAAAATACAATAACTTGAACGGAGAATTGAGAAGACAGAAGATAAACGAATTATTGCTGAAACTGAAGAAACAGACGTCTGTTTTCACCCAGAGCCAAGAGGTTCGTGATGCTGCTGTGAAAACAACCTGACCTAGCATAATATTATAATATTTTGTAAAATAAAATAAAATAAAAAAGATTTCTGTAATAGATTTGCATTTGTCTGCACAAATATTTGGACTTATTGCTATTTTTGGGGTATATATGCCATGAGTTTTCTGATTCGGCCCCTTTGGAGTCAAAATTGGTTGTATACGGCCCCCGGACCAAAATGAGTTTGACACCCCTGGTCTAAAGTGATGAATTCGACCATCCTCTGTGTTATTTTCGTGGACTTGTCGACATTTCGACGTCGCTTTTCTGCTGTACACACATCATCTGTTTTTAATTATTCTTTATACTGTGTGCCACAAACAGTCCTATGAAATGTTCAAATTACTGACCCGGAAACCCATGTTTACTCAAAGATGCACTGTGTAACTTTTCTGGTGGAGGGTCCATCAAACGCTTTTCTTCATGGAGATGTTCTTGCTTTGTCTGGAATGTTCCACAGTACGGTATTAAACCTTTATATCTTCATGGAGACCAAACCAGACCAAGTTACAGGTCAGATCCGTGGAAAGGCGTCCCCACTCACAGTCAGAACACCTTTTTTTCTAGGTGTTTTTGAGCTCAATTTGTCAACTGGACAAAAGTTATTCTGTCCAGACCAGAAATGAAGAAACAATCTGGATGAGCTGCAAAATGTCTTCAACCAAATAAACTTTTGTCCACTTGACACATTTAATTTCTTCTTTGCCGTGGATTCTACCTGGATGAGGGATTTTACACGTCTTTTTGAGCTGTAAAACCACCTGTATTTGAATAAATGTGAGGTAGAGCTGTTTAATGTGATCAAATGTAACAGAAAAACGCACGCCAAAGTTCTTGTAGAGCTGCAAATGTGAGGAGCAGCAACATAAAAGTGAAAAAACTGCAAAGCATATTCAGATGGCTGATGTCCAAAAGCTTTTTTTTAATTTTAATTTAAGTTTCGGCAAAAAAGACTTCTTCAGATATTTTTTCTTGCTTTGGGCCACTCTTATAGAGCTGTTTAATGTCACACTGTGGAACATTCCAGGCAGAGCAGTGACATACCCTCCGCCAGAAAAGCAAAATGCACCTTTAACACAAACTCGCTCAAACGAAACGTGCGCTCGGCATCGTTTCCCCGTTTGAAATTCATATCTAAGCCCGTCGCACTCGTCTTTCCTCTTATCTTGTTCGTGAGGCTGAAATGGATTTTTTTCCCCCCTCTTTTGTGTCATTTTCCAAACACAAAACCATCTCCAGACTGACTTTTTAAATCCATTTTCTGAACACGGCAGAGTCTGGTGTTTGTGTTTGCGTTGGGAACTGTCCAGCTGTCGGCTCCGTCGGGATCGTGGTGATTCGGAGAGACGTCTGTGTAATTGTTCCACGTTCTGAGAGTCTCCGATGACGCACTTTACCCGGAGAGCGGCGTCCAAACTCTGCACCAAGGTCACACCGCAACCAGAACATTCAGATACAGCAGGAGAGGTCTGTGCTGTGTTGTGTCATCCATATTCCTCGAGGTTGTGATGCTAACTGTAGGCTCTGCTCTGTCTGTCATTTGCTCAAATAGACTTTAAAGATCCGTCAAAAACACACCCAAAGTTGCGTTTTGTTTCATTCACACGTGTCTGAATAATCCTGCATTATTAGTCTGTTTCCATCTCCCAAACTCAAAACGCTCTGTTCCCCCTCGTGATGTCATGAAGTGGTAGTTTTCAAATTAACAGCTACTTTTAGTTCAGTAGAGACTGGCAATTAAAAATAAATTAATTTGGAATAAACGTTAATTCCGATTTAAAAAGATCACGTAAACACTTAATTCCTAATGTTTATTTGGATTTAAGTTTATTCAGATTTCAACTTCCATCCATCCATCCATCTTCTTCTGCTTATCCGGGGCCGGGTCGCGGGGGCAGCAGTCTAAGCAGGGGCTCCCAAGCTTCCTTCTCCCCAGCCACTTCCTCCAGCTCCTCCGGACGGACCCCGAGGCGTTCCCAGGCCGAGAGACATAGTCCCTCCAGCGTGTCCTGGGTCTTCCCCGGGGCCTCCTACCGGTGGGACATGCCCGGAACACCTCCCGAGGGAGGCGTCCAGGAGGCATCCGGACCAGATGCCCGAACCACCTCAGCTGGCTCCTCTCGACGTGGAGGAGCAGCGACTCTACTCCGAGCTCCTCCCGTGTGACCGAGCTCCTCACCCTATCTCTAAGGGAGCACCCGGCCACTCTGCGGAGGAAACTCATTTCGGCCGCTTGTATCCGCGATCTCGTTCTTTCAGTCATTACCCAGAGCTCATGACCATAGATTTCTACTTAATTCTGAACTAAGTGGGTGGTTTATTCTATTCTTTCAATTCAATTTAAATTAACCCTCGATCACGTAAACATTTATTCCCTTAAAAATAATTCCAGTTGTTCGTGCGCGTTAGCTCGCCCTCCTGACGCTGAGGATGCACTGCAGGACGGCTCAAACCTAAACAATTTTTTAATAAGTGTGTGGGAAGAACTGCAAATAATGAAAAAAGCGGATGGCAGAAAACATAAAAACATGAGCCTTTTCAAAGCGGTAGTGGAAAAGTTTGGAGAAGGAGGCGACGAGCACAAAGACGCTGAGCAGATCCGAAACACGTGGAAACAGCTGAAGCAGGAAAACAACAAAGCTCAGGCACAGGGCAGCGAAAGCGGCTCGGACCATCAGACTTTTCATTTTATGAAGAGACGGAGCGAGTCCTCAATGCCCTTGGCAAATGCTGAAGAATTTGGACATCTCCAGCGAAAATATGTCAGATTAGCCGACCCTTTGTTTAGTTCTTTAGTTGCGGAGATCGTTTGTATCACATTTGCATCCGTGTTGTAACGACAAACCGAGATGACAAATACAAACAGATAAAAAAGCCGGGAGCAGCTCAAGTGTGTGTTTTTGTTAGGTTTAAACACCATCTAAAACATTCAGAGAAGAAAGACAAGAGAGATTATTTAGTTTTACTCGCGAGGAGAACAGATGGAGACGTGCCCAGATACACTCTCCAACCCGCTCTGGCGCACGCCCGCCGTCTCCTCACTTTTATTTATATTAGGATGGCCCTGGTTACAATGGGTGTCACTGCTCTAAAGGAAGGGGGAAAGCAGCAGCAACACCAAGATATGATATGATAATATAAAATATGATTATGCATTGTACAAATATGTTTGATCAGGGTCAGACACAGGCTGAGTGCGGAGAATACGCTGTGGTTTGAGTTCATGTTTGGGTTCAGTTCATGCTTTGCCAAACTCAGACCGTCCTTGTCTTACTGGGCCTGATAAGCCCCACTCCAGCCTTCAGCTCGCACGCAAGTGGAAAAGTACTGCACACAGTTTTCAAGCACAAAAGAGATTATTTCAAATACACAAATATCTAACACATGATTAAGACAAATATGGGATAAAATATACATAATTATTCCAACATTTTTCTTCCCAAATATGTAAATAGGTTCATGTCTCCGTCCAATCAGAACCCTTCCCCACCCCCAGACGCTGCGCAGAATTAAATAAAGGTGAATCAATGAATTTTCCACGTAAACCTCATTTCAGAATCATTATTTACATACTCCAAGGAGAATAATTTAATTCCAATCAAATTAATTTGGATTTAATTTATTTGGATTTAAAAAGTCTTATGTAAACCAGGCCAGTGGAGCGTTTCCTGCACCAGATGACATCACAAGGTGGAACAGAGTGTTTTCAGTCTGAGAGAAGAACTCTAAAGAAGCAGGGTTTCCCACACTCCCAGTTTCCGTGTGCGACTTCTCATTACCGTATCTCCAGAACTACAGACACTATCGAAAAAATTCCAAAAAAGTTCCTGAAAGCAGAGAAGTTGCTCTTTCTGCACGTATGGGGTTATTACGGTACATTTCTGCAGCACCTCCCACTGAGCCTGTAGTATCGAGGGCAGAGCGGTGGACATTTGGAGAGAGCGGCGGTAGTTTACAAGTGGTTTTTCGTTTTTTTTTTTGTTTTTGTGATTTTGTGTTTTTTCTTCAACTGTTATTACACATTAATACACATACAGTAAAGTGGCAGATATTGAAAGCTGAACTCATCCTGGTGAAACGGGGCAAAAGCACTGACTCCTGGGACATTTTCTTACATTTTTTTAAGTCAAAGGAACAAAAAAATCCAGGTGGGATTTTAGTGCATGGAAATAATCCGGCTAAAAGGGTTAAACATGTGAATGAAACAAAACACAACTCCAGGTCTGTTTGTGACGAGAAAACATTATAAAAAAAAAAAAAACCTCTGTTGTTAGTGCTAATGTGTGCATTGTGTCACCATGGCAACTGATGAACGTCACGCCGTAGAAAGACATAAATACAGTAGATCTTCCACGATGGCGTCGGCTGAAATAAAAAGAACAGCGTTTCATATTCATGGGCTTCGGGCAAAGGGGCCCTTCCTGATTTGAAAGATTTGGCATGGCAACGGTCCACCTTGTGATGGAAATAAACCAGTTCAAATCAAAATATTAGATCTTTTGAACAGGGAAAGGTGCTAAAAAAAAAACACTTTTTTACCGAAACTCATGAATATAAACAAAATATATCTGACTGGACCAAACTTCCAGAGGCCACCCGAGCAACAGTATTAAACATGAAATTGAAAGAACTAATATTATTATTGTAACTTTTACTTAGATACATGATACAGAGCCACGGTACAGGTCAGATCTGTGGAGAGGCGAGCCCACGTGCAGAAGGAATGCAAGTTTATGATTAAAACGACTGTAACTGAATATAATAGATAGATAGACAGACAGACAGACAGACAGACAGACAGACAGGACAGGACAGACCGGACAGACAGACCGGACAGACAGACAGGACAGACAGACAGGACAGACAGACAGGACAGACAGACCGGACAGACAGACCAGACAGACCAGACAGACCAGACAGACAGACCAGACAGACCAGACAGACCAGACAGACCAGACAGGCAGACCAGACAGACCAGACAGACCAGACAGACCAGACAGACCAGACAGACAGACCAGACAGACCAGACAGACCAGACAGACAGACAGGACAGACCAGACAGACCAGACAGACAGACAGGACAGACAGACAGGACAGACAGACAGGACAGACAGACCGGACAGACAGACCAGACAGACCAGACAGACAGACAGGACAGACAGACAGGACAGACAGACAGGACAGACAGGACAGACAGACCGGACAGACAGACCGGACAGACAGACCAGACAGACCAGACAGACCAGACAGACAGACAGACAGACAGGTTCCATAGTGCACCATTAGCAAATCTATTGATAAAATAAATTTAAATTTTCCTTTATTAATAATAATGACATTTTGACCAAGTATATTTTGCAATATTCTGTGTTAGACCTCGACTTAGACAAGAGAAATGATCTGGACACAGTGACTCACACAGCAGACACACAGTAGAATAACAAAGAGCAAAAATACAACTGGTAAATTCAACATAAGTGGCCAAAATAGTGAGATAAGGTGTAATTACTCAAACTGTATTACTGTATATGTACAACAGAACATTCAGATACAGTAGAAGGAGGTGGATCCATATTCCTCGGGGGTGTGATGCTAACTGTAGGCTCTGCTCTGTTTGTCTGTTACTCAAGTTACACTTTAAATGTCCTGTATGGCTCAACATGGACTCTTGTCATGTTCTAATGTCATTACCTCCTCACAAAACACACCCAGAGTTGTGTTTTGTTTCATTCGCACGTGCCTGAGTAATCCTGTATTATTAGTCTGTTTCCATCTTCAAAGCTCAAATTGCTCTGTTCCACCTCGTGATGTCATGCAGGGGCAGTTTTCAAGTGAACAGCTACGTTTTACCTTTAGTTCAGTAGAGATTGGCAACTCCAGGACTGAAATTACCCAACATATAAGGCATAATTACTCAAATGTATATGCCGACGTATGAATAAAATAGAAATATAATAATACAAATACATCTCGGGTAGATATACGAGGTGGGTAAGTACAAATAGTGCAAAGATTAAATAGTGTTTGACCTGGGCGGTGCATAAGGGCGAGTCGTTGTACAGTCGTATGGAGTGTGGTTTGAATGCAGTCGTGGATCTCTCACTGTTGGAGATGGAGGAGCGTGTTGTTGGTGAACGAGCGCCTTTGACCCTCTACAGCCTTTCCTTTCACAGCTCAGGTTCACACTATTATTCAGACTCCGGCGGAATACATAAAGCTGTGGGTGCATCACATGTGCCGAAGACGTACTTCTCGATCAGGAAAAATATGGAGTGCACCACATTGTAAACAACAGGAAAGCACATTTCTCGAAAAGGAATGGGAAGAAGAGGGGGAAAAAAAGTATATTAGCCCACCCCTGTTCATGATATAGTTAAAAAAATTCTAAAATGATGTGGTTTCTTATGTACATCGATAAGGAAACTTTACAAATATTTACATATAGCAAAATAAATTACACACTAAACCCATATATTTGAACCCAATGTCTTTATTATTTTTTTGTATTGTGCTGTATTATGGTGGTACAGACTAATAATAATGTTAACGAAGGCACAGAATTTATCATTTGTGATCGTATCAAAAAAGCAAAATGAGAATAAAGTGTGAGGATTTTCTTTTTTTGTAGTCGTACTAACTAATAATAATGTTAATGAAAGCATAAAAGTTTATCGTTTATAAAATAATAATAATAATAATGAAAGCATAAAAATAAATAATAATAATGAAAAATAAATAATAAAAAATAAATAATAATAATGAAAAAAATAAATAATAATAAATAATACATAATAGATAATAAAATAATAATAATAATAATGAAAGCATAAAAATAAATAATAATAATGAAAAATAAATAATAATAATGAAAAAAAAATTATAATAATAAATAAAAAATTATAATAAAAAAAATAATAATAATGAAAGCATAAAAGTTTATCGTTTTTTGTGTTTTTGCTTATGGTCATACAAACTAATAGTAAAGATAACGAAGGCACAGAAGTTTATCGCTTATGATTTTCTCAAAATAAGCCTAATGACAAAGAAGAATGTAAGGATTTTTTTTTTCATTTATGGTCGTACAAACTAATAATAATGTTAACGAAGGCACAGACGTTTATTGTTTATGATTATGCAAAATAAACCCCAATGAGAATGAAAAATGTAAGGATTTTTTTTTCGTTAACGGTCAAACTAACTAATAATAATGACAAAGAAAGCATCAAATTTATCGTTTATGATTGTACAAAATAAAAGGTAATGTTAAAGAAAAGCAGGTGTTTAGTTCGTAGTCGTGGTTTACTTGTGACGGCCTATTCAGTCTTCTTGGTATTTCTGTAAGATTTGATTTTTATTTTGGATTCTGAAGTGCACCAGGTTAGTCCGAGCTTTGGTCTGGTCTTCCATAAACCTGCTCCACATTTGCTGACACACACACGCTTTTGAGAATTGTTTTGTGAAATGTATTTGATGTCTCGGGTTGCATTTGAATTCATTTGTGCAGTACAGTTTTTATACGCCCGTTGTAAGATGGGACGTATTATGGTATGGCGCTGTCCGTCCGTCTGTCTGTCTGTGGACAATTTCAAACTTCAAAGCTTTGAAGTCTTTGAAGCTTTGTCTTCATGAAGAGGCAAAACATGTGGGGCATGCGCCGATATATATATAAGGTCTACTGTATTTGTGTATTTTATTGTATATTTTTGTATCGATCCATGCTGTAGGTCAGTGGTATCAATTTTATGTGACTTCAGGTTTTTTCACACTTTTGTGTGCCTCAAACTTCATGGCTGGACACCCCATGGGTCAAGGATGTTCCCTATTGATTTCAAGGTCACAGGGTCAAAGGTCAAGGTCACGGCCCGACCCTTTGCGAAAACCTTGTCCGCGCTCTAACTCCACAACCGTCTCACCTAGGAATGTCAAACTTCCAAACTGCACCAACAATTCATCTTTAACTGGGTTTGACAAATTCTAACTTAATTCTATATACAATAATTCAAAGTACAGGCGTATTTTGCCCCGCTGGCGGAGCTCTTGTTGAATGTTCTCTGGGAGCAGATTGAGTTTTGCTTTAAATTAGACCAGGTCCCCAAATTTCAGTATCTTTGAAAAAAAAGTGCATTCATACTGTGAAGTCCCTGTTTTCTTTATGTACTTTATATTGTAAATTGTGAATGTGACCAAGAAGTAGATTAGGAGCCGAATACTGAGCAAACAACAAATTTGGTGGGATCACACTTGGCGTAAATATGAATTATAGTTTTACCCAAATCAAGAAGCAATTTTTGAAAAAAAAGGTGAAAAATATGTTGAAAATGACAGGAAGTAGAGAAATGTTTTAGATTTTTAGACATCACACTGGGGATACATATGTCCAAAAGTTCAGGACCATTTATACGCAAGGAAATAAGCTTTAAATAAGATAAAATACGATTTTTTTTTCTCAAATAATAATTTCTGTGCAGATTGGAGGAGTTTTAGCCCAGTGTACAACCATGAAGTAAAATTTGAAACGTGAAAAATTGTCAAATTGGGAAAACATTTTTAAATTTTTTATTGAAACCTTAAATATAATGACCTTAACTGTGTTTTAGACAAATGAGTCGTCCAACCTGTTGAAAAGTTGAAAAATATTTTGAAAATTACAGGAAGTAGATAAATTTTTTTAGATTTTTAGACTGAGTAAAATCTGTGCAAAAGTTCTGGACAATTTACATGCAAAGAAACAAACTTTTCTAATATTTTCTTTGAATAAAATTTTGATGTTTTAATTTTTTTTTTTTTAATTCTCAAACAATAATTTCTGTGCAGATTGGAGGAGTTTTGGCCCAGGGTACAACCATGAAGTAAAATTTGAAAATGTCAAAATTTGGAAAAAAAAGTTAAATATTAATATGAGTTTAATTATGTTTTAGTGAAATGAGTAGTTCAACCTGTCATAGGCACTTTCCAGGCAACGCAATGACATCTCCATGGAGACGAGTAGACTGACGGACTCTCCATCAGAAAAATGACGTATTGCACCTTTACCTTTATGTACTGTATCGTATTTTAAACTCGTCCCACTGTGGATTTAACCAGGACGTAGATCAGGAGAGTAAAGTGCATATTTGACACCTTCTTGTCCACTTCATGAGCTCCGCCTCGGCTTTGCGAGTATTAAAGACATCACGGCGTTGCGGGTCGGACAGCTTCACCTCTCGCACAAGCCCCTGTAATGTCTTTATCGGAAAAGGGCACTCCGCTCCTGACACAATCAAGCCCCGGCTCCACGTTGTTCGCTCCGCTGGCAAATCTTATTATATTTCAACAAGCGCACAGTGTCAGAAAGCTCTCCAAACATAAGAATTCTCCTGACTTTTACCAAGGGCACGGGGGAGTCGGAATATATTGTGCCGTGTTGACTTGCAGACATAAAAACCGCCACTGTGCTTCCAGAATGTGTCTGGGAGGCCAGTGGGGCTGTACAGCAAATAAATCAAAACGCAGTCCCATTTGGAATATCGTGAAGTATTAGTTTTGGAGCAGTGTAATGGAAAAAATAAATAAATAAATAAAGCCTGGTACATTCTGTCAGTGATTTTCCTTTAATGCAGCGCTATGTAAATACTTGTTTCCATGGTGATGTTATTGCTTTGCCAGGGATGATCCACAGTGTAGCATTAATCTTCTCTATGTTTCTTTCTCCAGTGTAAAGTCACAGTGTATTTAGTGCAAGTCGATGCTTTACCTTAAAAAAGCAGTGGGATATCTGCCCTGGAACATGGTCTGGTGGTGTAACCTATGGAGATAGTACAGTTTAAGGCTACTGTGGAACAATCCATGCAAAGCAGTTTCTCCATGGAGACTTGCAGCAGAAAAGCCTTTAAAATAGTCCATGTAACAATAGATTTATTTATGTATTTATTTTACATTTTTACACAGTGCTTTTCCACCTTCAAGGCTCAAAGCACTTCACAAAAAAGAACACATTCCTACACCAGTGTACACAGATCACGTTTACACTGAAACAAATCACTGTATTGCCGTATTGGAAACCATGTGCGTCCAGACACGACGCGTAGTTCTATGTTCTGGATGGCCTGAAAGGCTAGTCACATGACTAGGCTGACATCATGTCACCATGACTTCACAACACCATGTGGGTGGTAAAAACAAGGAGTGGAGCACCATGTCCGAAGCTGCAGCAGCCGTTTTCAGGCTGAGGAAGACGGCAAGTGTGAAAACAGACTTCGTGGACCAGCGCTGTTTCCCGTTTGTCTTGGGTTTAAATTGTTTTCTGCAATAGCGCCACATGACCCATGTCACGAACCCAGCGAATCAGGAAGGTGCAAGTCACAGTGACGTGGTCCAATAAGGACGGCAACTAGAGCGCCTACATCAGCGTATCATGGTTTTCAGGCGTCCACACGGTGCCGGATCAGATCTGTACTCAGGCGAATACGTGGGAGCTGGCGGCACCAGATTGTTCTGTCTCTGGAGCCATTTTCCATCAGATTAGTGTAGACGAACACTGAATCTGCAATGAAAATGACTCAAATACATATAAGTGTGGATGGGGCACTGGGGGTGAGGTGTCTTGCCCAAGGACACACTGCAAAAAAGCTCAGCCAAAATTTAAGATTTAAACATTTCAATCTGTCAGAAAATGACTTAAAAGTAGTGAAATGATCCGTCCATGCAGGAAGATCATCTTAAAATGAACGACGTCTAGACTAGAATGAAGCAGTCTCTGGTCTATTAAGTAGATAATAAATCTGAAAACAAAATGAACCTGATTAAAATCTTGGCCAGATCAGAGAAATTTGCAGTACACAATGTATGTATGTAGTATTAGTTTAGTTTATTTATGTAATGAGACAGGGACAGTGCACAGTCTACATTAACCTTAACAGGAGAGCCAGGCTGTAGCACCAGAGCTCATGTCCACCTGTCGTTCCTGCGCAGGTTGATGTTATAGTCCATAAAATCAAACGTACAAAGAGAATGTCTTTATAATGACCGGATCATAACAGTTCTGTATCCTCGTTCATATCCAGTTCTCTCGCACCTCAAAATAATAGTCCTTATCAAAATCCTCGGACGACTTTATAACCGTGTTTATAAAATTTAAGACAAAAAGCCAATCAGATTTCATCACTGTCTAATTTTATCCAATTATAAGATATTAAATTTTACAAATTTTTGCAATTTTAGCAATGTAAAGCTTGTATTTAAATGCTTGAATAGCACCTGAACCTCTCAGCAGATGTGTAAATAGACTCTCCACAAGGTCCACAAGAGCCACCACACATGGGGACTGCAGAGTTCCCCACCACACATGGGGACTGCAGAGTTCCCCACCACACATGGGGACTGCAGAGTTCCCCACCACACATGGGGACTGCAGAGTTCCCCACCACACATGGGGACTGCAGAGTTCCCCACCACACATGGGGACTGCAGAGTTCCCCACCACACATGGGGACTGCAGAGTTCCCCACCACACATGGGGACTGCAGAGTTCCCCACCACACATGGGGACTGCAGAGTTCCTCACCACACATGGGGACTGCAGAGTTCCCCACCACACATGGGGACTGCAGAGTTCCCTTTTGTAAGACCTCATTTGCACAGACTGTATTTTCAGTGAAAGGAGCAAACCTTTGGAACTCTTTACCTGCTCATATAAAAACTATAACCAGACTCTCCACCTTTAAGAAACAGACTAAGTCCTGGTTTATTCAGCAGCAGCAGTGTGATCATGTGTGTCTGCATGTATGTGTGTGTGTGTGTGTGTGTGATCACATGTAACTGCATGTATGTGTGTGTGTGTTTGTGTGATCATGTGTGACTGCATGTATGTGTGTGTGTGTTTGTGTGATCATGTGTAACTGCATGTATGTGTGTGTGTGTTTGTGTGATCATGTGTGACTGCATGTATGTGTGTGTGTGTGTTTGTGTGATCATGTGTAACTGCATGTATGTGTGTGTGTGTGTGTGTGATCATGTGTAACTGCATGTATGTGTGTGTGTGTGTGTGTGATCATGTGTAACTGCATGTATGTGTGTGTGTGTTTGTGTGATCATGTGTGACTGCATGTGTGTGTGTGTGTGTGTGTGTGTGTGTGTGTGTGTGTGTGTGATCATGTGTGATCATGTGTGACTGCATGTATGTGTGTGTGTGTGTGATCATGTGTGACTGCATGTATGTGTGTGTGTGTGTGTGATCATGTGTGACTGCATGTATGTGTGTGTGTTTGTGTGATCATGTGTAACTGCATGTATGTGTGTGTGTTTGTGTGATCATGTGTAACTGCATGTATGTGTGTGTGTTTGTGTGATCATGTGTAACTGCATGTATGTGTGTGTGTGTTTGTGTGATCATGTGTAACTGCATGTATGTGTGTGTGTTTGTGTGATCATGTGTAACTGCATGTATGTGTGTGTGTTTGTGTGATCATGTGTAACTGCATGTATGTGTGTGTGTGTGTGTGTGATCATGTGTAACTGCATGTATGTGTGTGTGTTTGTGTGATCATGTGTAACTGCATGTATGTGTGTGTGTGTGATCATGTGTAACTGCATGTATGTGTGTGTGTTTGTGTGATCATGTGTAACTGCATGTATGTGTGTGTGTTTGTGTGATCATGTGTAACTGCATGTATGTGTGTGTGTGTGTGTGTGATCATGTGTAACTGCATGTATGTGTGTGTGTTTGTGTGATCATGTGTAGCTGCATGTATGTGTGTGTGTGTTTGTGTGATCATGTGTAGCTGCATGTATGTGTGTGTGTGTTTGTGTGATCATGTGTAACTGCATGTATGTTTGTGTGTGTCTGTGAGGGGAATGACAGTGCGAGTGTGTTTTATGTGCCTGTGTATAATGTGATATTGTTGTCTTAGCTTATCCATTTCTTCTATTCTCAGTATTGATAAACCATTATCAATACATTTTATTTTCTTTTTACTTACTGAATTCTGTTTAAAAGCCCTCCCAGGGACTGGTGTTGCGAATTAGCCTTGGGCTAAAACACTGTGGTACCTGCATCAGATGTTAATCTATGTTTGTTGTATCTGTCCCTATCAAATAAACAATAAAATTAAAATTAAATTAAAATAATCCTCATTCAGTTCATTCACTCCAGAACATCACACTCTCTCCACACACTCCTCAGTCACATTATGGGCACAGGTTTGGTGACTGATGGACAGCCACACATGAAAAGGTTTCCGGATGCTGTCCTGAGTTTGGGACTCGAATCACACCAGCCGACCTGTGGGACAGTGGATTTGACCACTTAACCAACCAAAAACGAAAGCAAGATTCAAACTGCCAACCTTCTGATCAGTGGGCAAACACTCTACCAACTGAGCTACTGTCAACACTCATACCCAGTTGTGGTAAGCAACAACTGTAGTTAGACCTGCCCTGGGGATCACTGACGAAGCTGTGACTGCCGATCTTCTAATGTTAAAATATAACTATAGACTTTTCTTTTGCATTGAAATTGAGTTTGAAATTTTAGCATTTTGTCAATACGATTTTTATCTGTTAAAACAAACCGCTTGGTTAGTGTTGCCTGTTGATGCTTTGCAGCTGTTATCAACATCCCCTGTGGGTGTGTGTGCTCCGTCTGAAGCTCTGTCACTCAAATTAGACTTTAATCTGAGTTTTATTTTAACATAATCTGACCAGAAAGAGATGATTTAGCTGGATCTGCAACAGGTGAGATGATTCGAGCTGTTAAACAAGTCTCTCACACGTAAAATTATAATTTATATAGCTCTGCCTGGCTCACTCATTAGTGTCTGGAAACGTTATAAAGCAAACTTTATAAGCAGCCTCTGTTGATTTCCCACTGCACAGGCCAAAGCCCAAAGGACTGATGTAGTTTCTAATCCCATTTATTTACGAGTGAATTATATTTTTTGAAAAACCCTAAAAAAAAATACATTCCCAAACCATTTTCTTTCAACAACTTTCAGTTTCTCTTCTTCTTCACCGTCAGTCGTCGATCCTCACTTGTTGCTTCTGGAGACTCGAGCCTCTCGCCGCCGCTGGAGTCGACAGTCGAGTCTTTTGGGTTTTGGGAAATCAACAGAGGGAAGTGTGAGGTGCTTATAAAGTTGTTTTCTAATGTTTCCAGACACTAATGAGTGAACCAGGCAGAGCGTTTTGTTTGTTAGACTCGTGGCTGTTGTCAGATGGGTTAAAGTGGTGTTAAGCTTCTTCAGTGTGAAGCAAATTGGCGTTTTACATGGAAGTTCAGAACTTGCCCCCATCACTACACTAGTTTGTTGCCTTGACAGACTCACTGCCACAGTGAGATCTCCACCGAGGAAACACTGATCTGTGCCGTTTTTTGGCTTCTGACAGAATTCACCACCTCTAGCAACGGACTTTAGCTTCAAACGTGCCGGAGTTCCCCTTTAACATAGAACGCACACACACACACACACACACACACACACACACGTAACCACCCACGGTAACATTACTAACATTCAGACAGCACTGAGGTACCCATAAGCTGCTTCTGCAAAGGTTAAACTACAGATGAAGATGAAAATTATATAAACAAACGCTCCGTATATCGGGCACAGCTCAGAGGCCCGTTTCCAAATGTCATCTTTCAATTTCAGAGACAGAGGAAAAGTGCAATAACGCTTCAGAGCAAATACGTGTTAAATAATAGAGCAGTGTTTAGAAGCGTAAAGTGTTTTCAAGTCAAGGGCAGCTCAATGAAAAATGCTGCGTTCGAACATGCGCTGGTGTGAATCAACAGACAGTAATTGCAAAAGCGCGTTGTGTTAGTCAGTCGCAGTATAATTCTGGATTTAGGTTAGAAGTTTGAAATCATTATCAAGCACAAATGCAAATAACCCAAAAAAAATAAACTAAAATCACAGTATTTATTGTACTGATAAATAAAGAAAAACATGCCTCATTACTCTGAGTGGGCTTGCATCTCCACAAACCTGACTCTTATTTGGTCTGGAGGAGCATCTTCACCTGCTTATTTCCATGGAATAATAATAATTCTGAATTGAGATTTCCATGGAAACAGGTTAAATGGTCTTTATTTAATTGGGCTCAGCGTCTGGGGGTGGGGAAGGTTCTGATTGGACAGCGTCACAAACGTATTTCCGTCTTTGGGAAGGAAACCCACACTTCAGCTGCTCCCGGCTTTTCTGTCATCTCGGTTTGTCGTTTCGCCGCCGACACAAACACGATCCAAACTTTTTCCGCAGTTGTTCCGATGATAATGAAGCAGCAGCTGGAGAATTCTCTCCTCACGCTTTACATCTGTGAGCCGAGGAGGAGAAGGGAAGAGTGTGGGAGAAGGAGGAAGAAGACAAACTGAGTCTGAGGCTGCCACACCTCAGCCCACTCCCACATCCCGCTCACAAATCCAAAGAGACGTGGGGGAAAGTCCCAAGAGACGACTGGAGGAGCGGAATCGTCCGGATCGAGTCAGAAGGACGAGCCAACGAGCTCCAACCACCGGGATTATTTTGAAGAAGAAACATTTACATGATCCAGGAAGAAATTTATTCAGCTTTAAAATCGGAATAAACCCCCATTTACTTCAGAATTAAGTTTCATTCCGAATCATCATTTTCATTTGGAATTAAGTATTTACATGGACTTTTTAACCTGTTAACACCCGCCTAATTTGGTCTGTGCACAACACAAAGAAAATCTTAGACCCCACATGCTTGTGTGATACATCATTTTAAAGCTTAGACCTTCTAGTTTCTGTAGATCTGCATATGAAGACTGTGAGTGCAGCTAACTTACAGTACAGACATTCAAAATTGTCTAAAAATAGATTTTTTTTGCCTCGGAAAAAAAAATAAATTAAAGGCTGTAATTTAGGCAAACGTTATCCTAGACATTTGTGGCTCACTACACCCACTGCTGAACTTGTTGGCAACAACTGTGTAAAATTTCAGACTCTAGGCCTAAGGGTTTGGATGCTGTGACCCTTTTTGTAAAAATATGTCAATTCGGCACAAGTGTCCAAATATGTACCAGATGTTCCAAAGATGTAATAAGATGTAATGTATAGTAAATAAATCTTCTTCTGAACTTTAGGCATGTTTTCTTAAGATAAAAAACTAAAACAACCCAAAAATTTTCTCTCCATATGCCTCTGGTGCCTCCACCAGTGTCTGTGCGTAAGAGCAGGTCTGTGCCTCTCCCATCACCAATATGCGCTGAGCTCCTCTCTCACTACAGCACCTCTGCCCCACATGGGGCCCACCGCCGAAAACGTCTTTTCATAGGCTACTCAGATCTGTCAATCATTTCCTGAAAGAACCAATGACTGAAGAGCTTTTGCCGTGGAACTGTCCCTCGGTCATGCGCAATACGCCGCTAACTGGACGCGCTCCTTTTATCCATGAGCTGTTGTGCCCCGAACTGCGGATCCTCTCATGGGTGACCTCGTTTTGTAGCTAAGAGTGTGAAGAAAACAAACATACCCCACACCGCTAACAGGAGCTAAGCGCTTAGCTATGCTAAGGACCAAGAGCGAGAGTAGTAGAGAGATGCGTCGCTCATCCATTCAGACAAACACGGACTTTCTGGATTATTTCTCCACATGGAATTATTTTATGAAAAAAACAACTGGATATTCTTTTTCTGTGGATTGTTACGGACTAATTTAGCACAGCTATTCCTGGACTGGACCCGTTTCGGACCGACAAAACCGGCTCAAATGTAAGAAATGCGCATTGTTTTTTGTTTTTTTATTTTTATTTTTGGGACTTATAAGTTATGCCTTTTTGGGCTCGCTGTGTGGCATAAAATGAATGATATGGTTGTTTTACCGAGGAATTAAGCTTTCAAACGATGTATAGCATGTCAATAGTGTAAAAATAAGTACGGTGAATATCTGGCTTGACTTTTTAATGTTGTAAAATCGCCCGCCGGCGGACAGGTGGGTGGCAAGTTTAAAGTAGAATTATTTTTAAGAAGAATAAACATTTACATGATCAAGGAATAAATGAATTCATCTTTAAAATGGGAATAAAGCCCCACTTATGTCAGAGTTAAGTTTAATTCTGAATAATTGTTTTCATTAGGTCAGTGTTTCCATGGCCTTTTTAAAGCAGAATTAAGTTTTCCTCAGAATAAAATGATTTCTTGTATGGAATTAAAGCTCTCATGTAAACGTAGTAATTGTGTCCTTGGGCAAGACACTTACCCACCTGGTTAAGTGTCTGCGTACACATATGAGTGAATGGGTGAGTGGTTCCTTCATGTAAAGTGCTTTGAGTGTGTTGAAAGTGGAAAAGCGCTGTATAAAAATGGATAAAAAGCGCTGTATGTGCCCTCGTTCTGTATGAGGAGTGTTTTGAAGTGTGGTTTTACCTTTCTGTTTCCAAGGAATCCTGCAGTTGACTTTTCACCCCCAGAAATTCTGTATTACCGCAGTAAAATTAAATGTGTTTCACCTCTGAAAACGCATTTAACAGTGACCAATTATTCTCCATCTTCTTCTCTCTTGTTTTGAATGTCGTATCTTTAAGTGGAAGACATTCACAAGTCCTGGTAACCTTGTTCTTGTTTATCTTGCATATTTGTGTGTTTTTTTTTTTTTTTCTATTGTGTAACATTGAGGCTCAAATCAGCAGCTTTCTCTGATGAATCGGACTCTACGTTCAAAAGCAGTTTTATTCATGTCTGAATGCACCAAGGTAAACACACACTAAACCATTCAAGGCTCAGTAAGAAGGTCCTGCTTTTGTAGAGTTTGGATCTTGTTTCTTCTGTTGTCCTCTTTCCTCAATCAAAATAAAACATGGTGTGTAATTCTAACGCTATAGCTCGAAAACATGCTTTTCTATGCTGAGCGGGATTGCCTATCCACAGATCTGACCTGTAACTTGACCATGCATGCTTGTAATCAGAAACGCCTGGCTGTAGTCAGGACTGCGTGATGTCACATAGTACTTTAAAGTACACTGCAGTGGCCACTAGAGGCAGCGCGCACTTGACCATTTTGGACCAGAAATTTACCATCCATCTTCTCCAGCTTAAGCCGACTGGGTTGCGGGGCCACCACTGTCCAGTCCTCTGTGCACCCGACCCCCCATGAACCCCTCTGTGAGGAGCCCACAGGAGGGTGGACGTCATGGTCCTTGATGTTAGTTCAGGTGCTGCATGTTTTGAGTTAATGGGGGAAACTGGAGCCCAGAGGAAACCCATCCAGACACGGGGAGAACATGCAAACTCCACATAGAAAGGCCTGGGCGACCCGGGGATCGAACCCGCAACCTTCTTGCTGTCAGGCATGAGCCACTCGGCGACTGTTAAACTGTTAAAAATGTACAGATAGCTTGAATTAAAATGACCAAAAAGGAGAAGGAACAATAGACAATAAAAATAAAATAAAAAGTATCTAGTGAAAATCTAGTGTTTAGTTCCACATTAACTATGGAGGACCCATGATCAGAAATCAGCAAATAAAAGAATAAATGTTGAAAAGTATTAAATTAAATGGTGAATAAAAATATAAATGTGAAAATAAATTAATGCTTTTATATGTCAGTGCAAACATTCAGGGGATTAAAAAGCTAAAATCTGCTTGTTTATAAAAATTTACATTTATTTATTTTTAAATATATTTATTTTTACAATTATTTTGTCATAATATTTTTTTTTATAAATTTTAATTTTTATTGATTTGTACATTTATTTATTTTGACAATTATTTTCCACTTTTTATTTTTTTTAACTAATTTATGAATATATGTATTCATGTGTAAAAGCATTGATTTATTTACACATTAAGATTTTTATTTACCATTTAATTTAATAGTCCTCAGCATCTTTATTTTACTTTATTCTATTGTTTATGTATTTCTAATTATGTCACTTATGTCACATAGTTAATAAACATTAAAACTAAAACTATTACTCCACCATGATCCTCGTATGTTCTCCTCTTTCTTCTCAAGCCTCCTCATTACTCCACTTTCTTTTCCTCCACCTGCTTAAAAGTGACTCTGCTCAAAGGAACGGAAAACATAAATATTTATCACTCGGAAACAGCGGCGTGGCCCTCGGATTTGGCCGGCGGATTCGCACCCTGCAGGTGTGTGGTCGTTCTGAGGAGCGTTCTGCCTCTGACCTGCATATTCCTGACACTAAATGAGACTCGGGGAAAGTGAAGTTCCGAAGGGAGAATGTCTCTTTTCACACGAGCTCTGTTCTGATCGTCACAGATAAGCACGGCCAAGGCCACAGCCCAATTTAAGGCCTATTTACCATACGCCAACTGCTTTTCAATGGTGAGCGCCCAGCTGCAGAACCAGGGCAAAAACTGGTACAAGTCTTTCCCCAAATGAGAAATCCAAACTGAAGGCACAACAAATGATGGGTATCTGTGATGGAATGGCAGATGAATACAAGTGAGTGGGGAAAAAAATATGTTTTTACCATATTTTTAGGGACACTGTGTAACTTTTCTAGTGAAAGGGACGCCGTCTTCATCGATTTTGTTGGGTCGTAACTGAAAACACGTTCTGAAAATACAGCTGTGATTTTAACTTCAGTTAGAGACAGGAATCCAGTGGTGCTTTTTCACAACTAAATGCATTTTCAAAGTGTCCCCATCACTGCACATTGGTTTGTTATTGCTTGAAATGTTTCACGGTGGAGCTTTAAACACAGAGTGGCCAAGTTACAGGTCAGATCTGTGGAGGGGTGATCGTGCGCATAATAAGAATGAGCAATAGAGACATTTGTAAGTGATTAAATGCAAGATAGAGAGGTTTAAGGTGGTGGTCTTCAACAGGGGGGTCGTGAAATCTTTGGTTGATTAGACATATATAGACTTACCTTTGTCCATTTCCCACTGCACAGGCTAAAGCCCAAAAGACTCGATTGTCGACTCCAGAGAGGCTCGAGCCGCCAGAAGCAACAAGTGAGAATTGACTACTGATGGTGAAGAAAAGAAACTGAAAGTTGTTGAAAGAAAATGGTTTGGGAATGAATTTTTTAGCGTAAAGGGGATTAGAAACGACATCGGCGATCGAGTCTTTTGGGCTTTGGCCTGTGCAGTGGGAAATCAACAGAGGGAAGTATAAAGCTGCTTATAAAGTAGTTTTCTAAGACACTAATGAGTGAACCAGGCAGAGCGTTTTGTTTGTTAGACTCGTGGCTGTTGTCAGATGGGTTAAAGTGGTGTTAAACTTCTTCAGTGTGAAGCAAATTGGCGTTTTACGTGGAAGTTCAGAACTTGCCCCCATCACTACACCAGTTTGTTGCCTTGACAGACTCACTGCCACAGTGAGATCTCCACTGAGGAAACACTGATCTGTGCAAGTTTTTGGCTTCTGACAGAATTTGACCACCTCTAGCAACGGACTTTAGCTTCAAACGTGCCGGACTTCACCTTTAAGCTCCGCACCTATTACCGCGCATCAGGAAGGAGTCGGGCAACTTCATTTCTGGGCGTATTAACCAGGCTCCAGAGTCCGCGCTCCACAGTCGGCCTCCTCTCTGTTCACAGAGCGACCAGGAGAGATAAGAGTGAACAGGAGATGAGGGGGAGTTGTGTCTTTCCTCTCTGTCCTCAGATCAGAATCGCCAAAAAAGTTCCGTGGCCCAAATTAAACTCTTGTCCGTGTGCGCTGTGGCTTCTCTCTCGTTTAATCGGATCATTAAAAAAAGTCACAGTTTGAGGCTATTTTCCGTGATCTCTCCATTGCTCTGGCCTCCTCAGAGTCACCGGGAGCACAAAGTTCATCTTAAACTCCAGGCCTGAGTTAGCTTTGGTCGTAGGATTATTTCTGTCATGAAACAACTTGAGGCTTAAACTGGAGATGGAACTAGTTTCTGCTCAGGGTTTCAGGATAAGCCTGGACTTGTTAAGCGACTTTGATGGAATAAACCCCCCGAGTATTGAATGTAGAACAAAAGAGCAGCTCTGTGTATACACCACACTAGGCCCTATTTAATATAAAACACACGTGTATGCCATATGTATAGTAGGGGGTCCCTGCTCCAGCTCTCCATCAGTTTGAGGGTCCCTGGCCTGAAAAAGGTTGAAGATCCCTGCACTGGAAAAAAAAAAAACAATATCAATATCTAGCTAAGTTAAAATGACTTAAATTAAGAACATTTTACTTTATTTGAGTTTATTCATCTTGACAAGTGAAATGATCTGCAAGTGGAAGAAGTGTTTTTTTCTTCAACCAAACATTTGATTTTATTTCTTATTTTAAGTGCAACAAGAGCTCCGCCAGCGGGGCAAAATACGCCCGTACAGACGGACGGATAATCAATAGGGAAATCTGGCTCTTGCAGTAGGAGTATGAGTATGACATCATCACATTCTAGAATCGGAATTCCACCAATCAGATCGCAGCAACAGAACTTAAAGACACTACAAAGCTTTAATGTGTCAAAGCTCAAAGAAGCAGAGAATGTGGGTGGTTCTCGCTTTCAGCAGCAGAACATTTGAGAAGAGAGTTCAGATCTACGGCACGTAACATAAAAGGACAGAGATGGAAGATAAAAAGACAGAGATGGAAACGATCACAGTTAGCAAGAGCGACGGGCAGGTTTTCGCAAAGGGTCGGGCCGTGACCTTGACCTTTGACCCTGTGACCTTGAAATCAATAGGGAACATCCTTGACCCATGGGGTGTCCAGCCATGAAGTTTGACATTCCTAGGTGAGACGGTTGTCGAGTTAGAGGACGGACGGACGGACGGACGGACGGACAGCGCCATACCATAATACGTCCCGTTTTATCACGGGCGTATAAAAATTAGTTGTTTTTCTTATTTTATGTGTAGCAAGATGTATTTTCATATTTTAAGTACAAAAAAATCTAATCGCACTGGCAAATCATTTTACTTGTCAAGTGAAATTTACTCAAATCAAAGTCATTTTAGCTCGACTAGATTTTGTTTTTTTGCAGCGTGGTTTAAATCATAGACTCTATATATAAATGGACATAGCAAAAGCTCGAACCACCCCATGGATTCTGGCTCAAATTCACTTTCCATTGATAAACTGCCCCGCCTCTCTCTGTACCCGCTGCAGTGAGCCTCCTCATTTTGGTCTTAAAATGTTTGTATTAACTCACTCTACATGATCCCGGTGTTTTTATTTCACTATTGTGTCCGTGAATCAAAATATGGACATTAACCGTTCCAGCTCGACGGTATTGTATATACAGTAGATACCCCGGAATTTGTTTTATATAAACGAGCATAACTTTCCAACCATAAAAGATAGAAACTTAAATTTTTACCCTTGAAAAGCTGAGAGTTGTGGCTTTCCGAGCGTTATCTTACGTCACACACACGCTGCACGATGACGTCGGGAAAAACACATGTGCTCCATACATTTTGATCGGCCTAAACTTTTCCAAAGAGTGAAGTGAGTCAAAACGGTCGATGCTCTGAGCGTTTAGGTTCATAACAATTGAAAAAGCTGCTCTGGGTGCAGTTATTTCTCCAATAAATGGCAAATTACACATCTCGGTCTGCGTAATTGCTCATCCCTTTGCTATTTTTATTTGAAAGGTTTATTTCAGTCCAAATGTCCAAATCCAAATGTAATCTCCACCATGGAAATGCAGCAGTGCTGTGGCTCTGGCCGTGGTCCTGACAGGAGCTGTTTCCGTGACGGCACCAGGAAAGTCATGGAGCCACTGCACTTTTTGTTTTGGGGTTAATAAGAATATTTTTAGTTTACGTAACATAACCCTAACCCTAATAGACTTGATATTTTGCATTTTTGTAGCTAAAGCCCTAAATTAAGCATTTTTTTATGTCCAAAAAGTTGTTTAAACATGTTTGCTGTGTGTTTTGTATGAATGAGTGTGAATTTTATACTCAGTTTTTTCTGGTCTCAGAGCTTTTATTACAACCATATGACACAACTACAGCAGCAGATTGTGAAATAACAGGTTGTACTGAAATAACAGGTTGTACTGAAAAAACGATGTATAACACTTCATTAGGGGGGAAAAGGAGGAGTTTTGATTGCAAAATTACGAAAAAATCCAGGACAAATGTACTAAAATTGCCTTTAGTTCTTGAAGTCTTTAATAACAGCCACATCAGGTGTTTTCTTTCCCTCTCCCGCTCCCACTAACTTTAAGAACAGGTTTGAGTGACAGAGTTGCTAAACTATGATACTCTAATAATAATAATAATGCATCAGTTTTATACAGCGCTTTTCTGGACACTCAAAGACGCTTTACAGCATTATTCATTCACTCCAGACCCGGTGGTGGTAAACTACTGTTGTAGCCACAGCTGCCCTGGGGCAGAGTGACGGAAGCGAGGCTGCCAATCTGCACCATCGGCCCCTCCGACCACCACCACCATTCACGCACACACCACTTTCATACTAGGCAATGTGGGTGATGTGCCTTGCCTAAGGACACAATGACAGTTTTTGCCACTGGCGCCCCCCTGTGGCACCTGGAATTCCCAGTGGTCTCCATCCAAGTACTAACCAGGCCCTGCTGAGCTTCTGAGATCTGACGGGATCAGGCTTTGACGAGTCGGTATGGCCAAATTCACCCCATAACCGCTAGCCTCGATGAGCTTCATTAGACTGGAGCTCTCAAAACAGCCTAATATGAGTCCTTAAATCAGTCTAATCCAGGATCAGCCATTGCACTAAAGCGTGTGTGAACGTGCCCTCTCCTCTGCGTGTTTACACACATTTCACCATAATTAATTCATAACTGGATCTATTTCGGTAATTAACGATCTTCTGAGGTAATTGGAGCTCCAGATTCGGGCTCCAGCGTACGTGGCCGTCTTAATTGTTTTGCTTATCGAAGTATTAGCTCGTCTCCATGGGCGAAGGTTTGGCTTTGCGGAGGATAGACGGAGATGAAATGACAGATGGAAGGATTTAAAGTGGGACTGATGAGGGGTGTAGCCAATCAGAACGGCCGCGCAACACAAACCCCGCCCACTGTAGAGGATAATTGTCATGAGGGTGACTTGACTCTTACTCTTTTTTTAACTCTCTCTCTCGAACGTACTTCCTCATTCTCTTTTCACTCTCTTCTTCCCTCTCCTCTCCTCTCTCTACTCTTTTAGTTCTATGTCCCCCCCACACCCTCACTTTCTCTCTATATCTCATTTTCTACCCATCTTTCTCCTTATCCTCTCTCTCTTCTTCCCCCTATCCCTGTCTTGGTCTTCCTCTCTCTTTCTCTCTCTCTGTTTCTTTCTCTCTATACCTCTAATTCTGTGTCCCCCCTTCTAACTCTCTCTCTAGCCTACTCTCACACTTTTTCTACCCGTCTTTCTCACTCTCCTGTCTCTCCCTCTCTTCCTTTCTCTCTCTGTATCTCACTCTCTCTGTCTCTCTCTTTCTCCATTTCTTTCTCTCTCTCTGTCCCTCTTGCTTGCCTGCTCTCTCTTCTCTCTTTCTCTGCTCTTTCTATCTCTCTTTCTCCGTCGCTCTCTCTCTCTCTCTGCTCTTTCTCTATCTCTCTCTCCCTACCATTTCTCCCTCTCTTTCTTTCTCTGTGTCTCTCTCTCTCTCTCTGCTCTTTCACCCCCCACCCCCCCTCCCCCTCTCTCTCTCTCTCTCTCGTGACATGGCATCAGTGCGAATAGTTCAATCATTTCTTGTTTTCTCCCTGTCCTTTGCTGTCGCACTCTCTTATGTACGGGCTCATTCTGCGGTGTGGCGAGCCCATTCAAATGACTCTAATGAGTGTTAATGTGGGGCCCGGCTCCGGGGACCGTCCCCGTTCACTTTGTGTCTCGTCCCCATTATGTGTCCTGTGTCTCCGTGGAAACACAACCTGCCCTGATGAAAAACATTATTAACAAGCAATTTCTGTCTCTCTCTTTTACTCTTTTTTTAAACTCTCTCCCTCCCTCTGTCTTACTCATTTATTCCCCTTTCACTCTTTTTGTCTCTCTCTCTCTATTCTATCTATCTGTCTCCCTCTTCTAACTCTCCCTCTCTATCCCATCTTTCTCCCTCTTGTCCTCTCTTTCTCCATCTCTATTCTTCTATCTATGTCCCTTCTTCTCTTTCTCTTGCTAACTCTCTATATCTCATTTTCTCTCCCTCACTCTGTTTTTCTATTTTCCCTATGTTCTCTCTCTCTCTCTCTAGCCTATTCCCTCACTTTCTCTATATATCCAATTTTCTACCCATCTTTCTTCCTCTCCTCTCTCTCCCTCCCCCTGTCCTTGTGTGATTTTCCTTTTTCTTTCTTTGTTTCTGTCCTTCTCTTTATATATACCTCTAATTCTGTGTCCTCCCTTCTAACTCTTTCTAACCTACTCCCTCACTTTCTTTCTATTGCGTTTTCCACCCATCTTTCTCCCTCTCCTGTCTCTCCCTTTCTCTCTCTTTTCTCTTTCTCTGTCTCTTTCCTTCTCTCTGTCTCTTTCTCTCTGTCATTTTCTCTCTTTCTCCCTTTCCTCTCTTTTTCTCTTTCTGCCTCTCCTTGTCTAAGACTCTTCTCTCTTTCTCTTTCTCTCTCTCCCTTTCTCCCTATCCTCATCTGGGTCTTCCCCCCCTCTCTTTTGCTTTTTCTCCTTGTCTGGGTCTCCTTTCTCTTTCTTCCTCCCTCTCCCCCAATCCTTGTCTGGGTCTTCCTCTCTCCCTCTTTCTCTCTCTCTCTCTGCTTTTTATTTCTCCTCTCTACTCTATCCCTCATTCTTCCCCTATATGTTCAATGTTCTACCCATTTTCCTCTCCTCTCTTTTTCTCTTTTTCCTTATCCTGATCTGAGTCTCCTCTCTCTTTCTTTCTCTCTCTCTGCCCTTTTTCCCCCTCTCTTTCTACTGCCTCACTCCCCTTATATTTTCAATTTTCTCTCTCTTTCTATCCTCTTTCTTCCTCTCTTTCCCTTTTTCCTCGCCGTACGACTTCGCCGTAATAACCGTCCAGCAGGTAGGGGGCGCTGCTGCGTATTTCCACGTGTTGGAGACGGTTTAATCGCTCATTTCGCTTTCGCTTGGCGCGTTTTTACGGCAGTTTCTTTCGAACAGCGGAAAGCGAAAGGTCAGGGAAATGTTAATGCAAAAACAGATTTACAGCCACTGAGAATATGTAAAATAACAGAACGCGTAAAGACAAAAATGACTTCAGAAAAGGATTATGAGGAAGTACGAGCTGAAATGTGCACAGTATTGGCTTAGTCTTTTATTAAGTCGTCTAATGTAAAAGGAAATCGAGCTTATACGTTTGTTTTGTGCCTAATGATGAAAAAAATGCTTCTATTCTGTTCATATGATCTTGTTAAAAGGAACAAAACAAACCTGAGGAATGTTTCTTTAAAGTTACGGTGACCAGGTTTTCAAATCAAAAACTGGGACACTTCTGGTTTGTGGTGATTGATAATAATAAAATAGTGAAACAAGTGCAAAATTAAGGAAAATCGTTGTGCACTCGGCCAATTTACAATGAATATGTGTCAGTATAGTCGCATTTTTTGTGTGTGTTTTGGTCATTTTTTTAAGCAGCTTTTTTTTTTTTACCTAAACCACATGTGTCAAACATGCGGCCCGGGGGCCAGATCCGGCCCTCCAAGACCTTTAATCTGGCCCTCGGCTGATTTTTCTATTAAAATACTTAAAATTTTCAGATTTTTCTGTTAATTTTCTGCACCGTTTAGCATAGCAGCGTCTCCGGCGTTTCTGTACGTTGCGACTCCCACCAGAGCAGCACAAATGAAGACTTTCCTCTTTCCAAACGCTCTTAAAGGACGATCGTTTTGACTGTCGACCGTGACCCTCATCAGCAAAATGTCAAAAAATGAGAAAAGCAGATGCTGAGTTCAGGATTTCCCAAGAAAAAATAGTCTAATTCTTATTTGTTGACAGAGGTGAATGGGAAATCTGTGCTCAGTGTGTTTGGAACAAGTGGCGTTGCTCGAGGAATATAATCTTAAACACCACTACGAGACACGGAGAAAAATACAATAACTTGAAGAGAGAACTGAGTTTTCTGATCCGGCCCTTTTGGGATCAAAGTAGGCTGCATACGGCCCCCGGACCAACATGAGTTTGACACCCCTGACCTAAACAAATGACAGTTTAGTCCTCTCTTTACTGTTGGCAGGTGTCAAATTGGTCCAAAATAGGGACACCTGGGACATTTCTTGTACAACACTGGGAAAAATCAGTGGTTTTGTATAAATCTGCTGGGACAGGGGACACTGGGCTCAAAACTGAGACTGTCCCGGGTATTTAAACATCCTATATCACACAAAAGTGACGAGTAATAAAAGGAATGTAACGATCACGTAAATGTGGTGATATCGTATCGTCAAAGGTCTCACAATAATATCGTGGACCATCACAATATATCGAATCCCAAGTCTCTTTGCTTAAATGAACAGTTCTGATGCAGAAATAGCTAAAAAACAGAGGGAACTACATAGACCATGATCCTTTGCTCCGTTTCAGTGCAGACGACATGAAGAAATAACTGTTCTAAGCACTTTTACATCTTCATTCTTTGGATTAAGTCTGTGAAGCATTTTTAGAGGAAAAAGGAGCAGATTCACAGTTTTAAATAAATGTTGTACCAAATGACTGGGCAAAGCGTTTTAGAGTCAGTCTTGTTATTCTGTAGAATATCGTAATATCGTGAGCTTTCCCACGATATCACAATGAATATCGTACCATGAGGTTCATACCGTGACAATATCGTATCGTGAGACTTGGATATCGTTACACTCCTATTTAATACTGTTAGCTCCTCAAAAACACACATGGAGCTGTGTTTTGTGTCGTTCACACATGTTTAAGTCATACATTATTATTTGTCTGTCTACATCTCCAAAGCTCAAAATGCTCTGTTCCACCTTGTGATGTCATGAAGTGGTAGTTTTCAAGTGAACAGCTCCATTTTACATGTCATTCAATAGATATGGGCAAATCCAGGGCTGAAATGATCCAAATGATTCTCGTGAAGGTGTGTGGAGTTTAAAACGACTTTGCAGCACTTCCTGTTTTACCACATGACATCACAAGGTGGAACAGGGCATTTTCCGTTGGAGAAAAGAGCAGCTAAACACACAGGGTTTGTGTGTTGAACGTGTGAATGAAACAGTGCAGTGTGTCATGTTTTCTGATCAACTTTCCGTTGCAGTATTCTGGATACTGCGTCCACATGCCACAGTATTCCAGTTACTGTCAGAACATCCCAGCTACAGTGTTCCGGTTTCTCATAACGAGGATATTGGCTTATTTGGGATCCTGAAACTGGGATACAGTGATCCCTCGTTTATCGCGAGGGTCACGTTCCAAAAAGAACCCGCGATAGGCGAAATCCGTGAAGTATCAGCTTTATTTTTTACAATTATTATACAATACAATACTGAACTATAGAATGAAACCAAAGATCAAATCCTGTTTTCAGGCTCAAGCATTTAAAAATATAAACGTTTTCTTACAAATAACTATGATAGTTTTTAAAAAATGCTGTAAAATAATAATTTTAATGAATACGAACACGAGGTTGGACATTGTGACTCACGTGTATTTCTCAGTGCCTCTGACTGAGCCTCTTCCTCCTGACTCCTGTAGCGTCTCTTTCTCCTGAAGGCTGTGGTGCAGGTGTCTTCTCCCGTCGTCCTTATGTTATTTTCCTCCTTCTTTATGGCCCATGTTTTCTTTTCTGTGGGAGACGCTCCAAACGGCTCTTTGAGTGTTAAAGGTGCCGACCCCTGGTCTAAGTGAAAGACCAGTCAACTTTTATCACTTCTAGACGACAGTCCCTTGGCCAATCAGGATTCAGAACACAATGCACTGTAAAAAAAAAAAATAAAAAAAATAAAAAAGCATAAAAAAATCCGCGAAACAGCGAAGCCGCAAAAGATGAACCGCGTCATAGCGAGGGATCACTGTACTCCAGAATCTGATCATAACCGGGATACTGATGTGCATGTAAACACACCCTGTGACAGTATCTCTCCACATTCTCTCCTGATTTTCAAATATCCTTTTATATGTTACTGAAATATGTTTTAAAATGAACATAAATAAGGAAGAATCTGGTCTCAAACAGTCAAATATGATGAAGTGGATGTGTGAACTGTCTGTGCTCCATTTCCAGTCGCCGTAAACAGCCTCACTCAGATACAGTGAGGCTGATTTGCTTTCTGCCCGTCACCTCCACCATGACTCAGCTCCCTCTTTCCTTCTCCTCTTCTCTCTATTCCTCCTATCTGTCTGCCTCATCCCTCCATCTCTCCTTCTGTCTCTGTCTGGTTCTCACGCTTCTATCTCCCAATTCTCTCTCTTTCTCTCTCCCTGTCACTCTATTCTTCCTCTCGCTCCCTCACTTCCTCTACATCTCTCTCCTCTTCCTCCCTCTCTCTCTTTTTCTCTCCCTTTCTTCCTCACTGTCTGTCTTTCCCTCGTCTGTCTATTCCTTCCTTCCTGTCTCTTTCCAGCCTAGCTCTCCACCCTTTCCTCCTCTTTCTCTCTCCTCTCTCCCTCTAAGCTCTCACTCTCTCCTCCATGTATCTCTTTCTCTCTCTTCCCACCTTCTATCTTCCTCTCTCTCCACCCTCCCTCTCTCCTTCTGTCCTCTCTCTCTTCCTTTCTCACTGTTTCTCTATTCTTCAGTTGTGAAGAAGAATAGAGAAACCTTCCTCTCTCCATCCGCCCTCTATCTCTTCTTTCTTTCTTCCCCTCTCACGCCTTTCTCTCTCTCTCTCTCTATCCTGGTCTTCCCTCTTTCTCACTCTCTCTCTCCCTTCCCTCTTTTTCACTGTCTCTCTCCCCTCCCTCGTATCTCTCTCCCTCTCTCCGTCCCTCCCTCTTTCTGTCTCTCTTTCCATTCCTCTCTTTCTCCCTCTCTCTCACTCTGTCCTTCTCTCTCCCTCTGTCCCTCCCCTCTCTCTCTGTTCATCTCTCCACGATCTTTCTCTCCCCATCTTTCTCTCCTCTCCCTGTCTCCCTCTCCCTCCCTCTCTCCGTCCATCCCTCTCTCCTTCTCCATTCCTCCCTCCCTCTGTCGTCTGCATTAACACTCTCCCTCTCTCCATTCCTCCTTCCGTCCCTCCCTCTCTCTCTCCCCTTCCTCCCTCTCTCTCTGTCCCTCCCTCCCTCCACCCATCCCTCCTCTCTCCATCTCTCGTCTGCATTAACAATCTCTCTCTCTTTCATCCCTCTGTGTCTCTCTCCCTCCGTCCCTCCCTCTCTCTCATCTGCATTAACACTCTCTCTCCCTCTTTCTCTCTCCCTCTCTCTCCTTTACTCTTATCTCTCTCTCCCTCCGTCCCTCCCTCTCTCTCATCTGCATTAACACACTCTCTCCCTCTCTCTCCTTTACTCTTTTCTCTCTCTCCCTCCATGCCTCCCTCTCTCTCGTCTGCATTAACACACTCTCTCCCTCTTTCTCTCTCCCTCTCTCTCTCCTTCACTCTTATCTCTCTCTCCCTCCGTCCCTCCCTCTCTCTCATCTGCATTAACACACTCTCTCCCTCTCTCTCTCTCCCTCTCTCTCCTTTACTCTTATCTCTCTCTCCCTCCGTCCCTCCCTCTCTCTCATCTGCATTAACACACTCTCTCCCTCTCTCTCTCTCCCTCTCTCTCCTTTACTCTTATCTCTCTCTCCCTCCATCCCTCCCTCTCTCTCATCTGCATTAACACACTCTTTCCCTCTTTCTCTCTCCCTCTCTCTCTCCTTCACTCTTATCTCTCTCTCCCTCCGTCCCTCCCTCTCTCTCGTCTGCATTAACACACTCTCTCCCTCTTTCTCTCTCCCTCTCCTTCACTCTTATCTCTCTCTCCCTCCATCCCTCCCTCTATCTCGTCTGCATTAACACTCTCTCTCCCTCTTTCTCTCTCCCTCTCTCTCTTCTTCACTCTTATCTCTCTCTCTCTCCCTCCGTCCCTCCCTCTCTCTCGTCTGCATTAACACACTCTCTCCCTCTTTCTCTCTCCCTCTCTCTCTCCTTCACTCTTATCTCTCTCTCCCTCCATCCCTCCCTCTATCTCGTCTGCATTAACACACTCTCTCCCTCTTTCTCTCTCCCTCTCTCTCTCCTTCACTCTTATCTCTCTCTCCCTCCATCCCTCCCTCTATCTCGTCTGCATTAACACTCTCTCTCCCTCTTTCTCTCTCCCTCTCTCTCTCCTTTACTCTTATCTCTCTCTCCCTCCGTCCCTCCCTCTCTCTCGTCTGCATTAACACTCTCTCTCCCTCTTTCTCTCTCCCTCTCTCTCTCCTTCACTCTTATCTCTCTCTCCCTCCGTCCCTCCCTCTATCTCGTCTGCATTAACACACTCTCTCCCTCTCTCTCTCTCCCTCCCTCTCTCCTTCACTCTTATCTCTCTCTCCCTCCGTCCCTCCCTCTATCTCGTCTGCATTAACACACTCTCTCCCTCTCTCTCCCTCCCTCTCTCCTTCACTCTTATCTCTCTCTCCCTCTGTCCTTCCCTCACCCTGCCATCTGCATTACACTCCCGCTCTTTCTCTCTCTCCCTCCCTCTCTCTCCCTCCCTCTCTTGTCTGCATTAACACTCTCTCCCTCTCTCTCTCTGTCACTCCCTCCCTCTCTCATCTGCATTTACACTCTCCCTCTCTCTTCGTTCCTTCATCCATCCTTCCCTCCCTCTGTCGTCTGCATTAACACTCTCTCTCCATCCCTCTGTCGTCTGCTTTAACACCGGTGAGTGTGAATCCAGCCGCTGTAATAGATCTATTTAAATAAAGCAGTGGCGTCAACACAAATCGATTTCCATGGAGACGGACTCCCTGACGCGCCCGTAACCGTAGAGACATTACGCGCCATCGTCCCGAAGACGCTCCCGTCTATGACAGCTAATCGATGGAGGACGATTCCGACTGACGGCTCAAGCAAAGACGGACGACTTTTTCACCCGATGCCTCAGCACCCGGTTCCTACAAGACGACTTAAGAGCTCAAGGCCCCGGCGCCTTTTCAGATTACAACAACCTGACAACCAGAGACGAGAGAGAGGGGGAGGAAGAGAGCAGAGGGGAGAGGGGGAGAGAGGGAACAACAAGTGCACAACGAGAGAGGGAGGAGAGAGGGAGCAGAGAGAGGGAAAACAAGTGCACAACGACGAGAGAGGGAGGAGAGAGGGAGCAGAGAGAGGGAAAACAAGTGCACAACAACGAGAGAGGGAGGAGAGAGGGAGCAGAGAGAGGGAAAACAAGTGCACAACAACGAGAGAGGGAGGAGAGAGGGAACAACAAGTGCACAACGAGAGAGGGAGGAGAGAGGGAGCAGAGAGAGGGAAAACAAGTGCACAATGACGGGAGAGGGAGGAGAGAGGGAGCAGAGAGAGGGAAAACAAGTGTACAACAACGAGAGAGGGAGGAGAGAGGGAGCAGAGAGAGGGAAAACAAGTGCACAATGACGGGAGAGGGAGGAGAGAGGGAGCAGAGAGAGGGAAAACAAGTGTACAACAACGAGAGAGGGAGGAGAGAGGGAGCAGAGAGAGGGAAAACAAGTGCACAATGACGAGAGAGGGAGGAGAGAGGGAGCAGAGAGAGGGAAAACAAGTGTACACCCGGAGAGAGAGAGCAGAGGGAGGAGAGAGAGGGAACAGAGGGAGGAGAGAGGAGGAGAGAGAAAACATCAAGTGCACACTGATGAGAGAAGGGGGAATGGAGGGAGCTGAGAGAGAGGAGAGAGAGGGAGGAGAGGGAGTGGACGGAGGTAGGGGAGAGAGAGGGAACAAGTCCGAACCAATGAAAGAGAGAGGGAGGAGAGAGAGGGGGAACAGAAGGAGGAGAGAGAGAGAACAACAAGTGCACACTGACGAGAGAGGGAAGAGGGAGGAGAGCTGAGAGGGAGCAGAGAGTGCACAACAAGTGTACAATGTGGAGAGAGGTAGGGAACAGAGGGAAGAGAGAGAGAGAGAAAAAAAACAAGTACACACCAAGGAGACAGGAGGAGAGAGAGGGTGAACAGAGGGAAAGTAGGATGGTTCGTTTGGAGGTTTCTCTAATTGTTTATATCACAAAATGGAGCGTGGGTTCATTATCCTGTTTGGAAAGAGCCAAAGAGAAAAGAGCCAAAAGAGAAAAGAGCCAAAGACCATAAACTCTGTAAAGAGCTGGACTCAGAATGACGTCGCCTCGCTCCCTGAGGAGATCATTTAGAGCAGATTTCCATATGAGGCAAATTTATTTATGGAAAAAATAGCTAAATAAAAACTCCAGGATCATGTAGAGCCGGTTAATCCACTACTACTGCTACTATTACTACTGAGTATTCCTCATAATTCCAGTACTTTAGATTTAGTGTAAACAGTTGACTTTGTTCTATACTTTATTGTCTCCACTGGGAATCCGCGGAGTGTGATCGAGCCAAACTTCAATACCAAAAGGGAAAACGTGCAAATGTTTTTTATCTGACTGAAGTGATCGAGTTACAGATCAATACTGCTTTTATCTAACTGCAAATTATTCACAGCAAGACCTGATACTTCTGTTGAAAATACAATATGCTAAATGGAAACCAAT